>CM056720.1:104524457-104935698 GCA_029844215.1 Przewalskia tangutica | reverse complement strand
CGTTTAGAGAAAGCTTTCCCAGTTTCTCCGGAGGCTTATCATTTGTATAGTCCACTGTCGTTGTAGGTATTTACTTTAAGGGGTATGGCGGAACCTGTCCGCCCATTGTTATCGTATCATTTTCTTAGAAGTGCATGTAATCTTGTTGTGGGTTTGTAAAAGGATTAAAGCTATTTCATTTGTAGAGTTGTTATTTATATATCAAAGGCAAGTTTTACTCAATTCTTGTTTTGTACCATTTGTTTCATGTATGTGTATTATGTTCGATTACTACGATGTTGTATCACTAGGGTGCGGTAAGGCACGATCCAGGCGAGTTGGTCGTGACAAAAGTGGTATCGAGCGATTAATCCTCGGAAAGTGTCTACGAACCGTATCCGATGAAGTCTTGATTATCGGTGTGTTGTGCGCCACCAATGTCGAGGAGGCTATAGGATATTTAGGATTGGTTTCTATTCTTCTCACTCACGAGATCGTGCCTTAGGCGGTGTTGTAAGTTGGACCTCTAACGTATTTCTTTCCCCTGTTATGCCTCGCGTAGCGGCCAACCCGGAGAGGCAAAGCGGCGAGGCTGCGAGTAAGTCTGAGAGGGTTCACGTGGGCACAGGCCCAATCATCACCCGGGTGGTGCCGTTCGGGGAGTTTGCGATGTCACTAGCCAGCAGAAGTTTAGCAGCGGCGATTCCTACTGCGGCCATGATATTTGAACCTTGATTCCACGGCCAGGAGCAGAATATAGATTTCAAGGAGAGACCGTTACTAACTATGGATTTGACTACGAGAGAGTATACCGATGTCTGCGCGAGTCTTGATGAATATCAGAGAAGGTTGTGCAAGAGTAAGTTCTTGATTGAAGCTTGAGAATGGCACGTATGCGGGCTTATGCGCGGCCAGAAAGCGTAGAGATCGGCGGGTTGAAGGGCGGAGAAGAGGGCGAGTAGCAAGGTCCTTTGGTAACTTGCGGCGATCGCCTCGCGGCCAGTGGTTATGCGCATCCATTGATGCGAAGGTCCTCGCGGGGTTGGGGCGTTCGGGGTATGCGAGGAGTTGGTGAGCTCGAGCTTAGGTTCACGCACGGGCGTGAGTTCGGCCATCCGGATTGATTTTCTCGGTGTTCACAATGCGGGCGTCATCCGGGAATGTCGTCTTTTAGTTGGTGCGTGTTGTACCTATGACCGTCGAAGTCGATGTCGAAAGAGTGTCCTTGCGGGAGGACTTAGCCTTGGGATCGGTGGGTAGTTTGTCATCTTCCTTAGCTATCGCCTGCGAGGCGAGTTTGATTAAACGACTAAGGGAGTGAAGCGATGATATAGATATATCCTTAACCTCAGAGATCGTATGTGTGATAAGGTGAGTATACCTTGAGTCTTATGTTCGATAGCGGTGTGTTAGTTGTGATTAGAAATCATGGTGGGTTAGCAGAGTAAGATTTTGGGGATAGAGGAGGTGTGAGCCTTAGAGTTTTATGCGTGAGACCTTAGAGGTAAGGCCGTCTCGGTAAAAGATGTATTGTTTATGTTTGACCCTTATAGGAGTGCATAGTGCGCGTGAGTTATGTTTGTGGGATTAGTCCACGAGTAGTGTGGAATGAAAGAGGGTAGTTGAACTAAGAAGACGCTAGGTTTTTAAGTAGCGTGATTAGTGAGATTGTTCGGTTCGGGAGCTAGTATGGTGCGCGTTGCGGTCGGGTTGAGGACCGCGTTGCGGGTCAACCAGCGGCGGGTTTGGTGGTGAAGTCGGTTGTGGTGGTCGCTTTGGGTTGGGGTTACGAGGGTGTTAGGCCCAAGTTTAGTTAACCGTCTGGTCGTGGATGCATTCGACCCGATGGTCGGGCCGAGGAAGTCGGCCGTCTTGTTTTCTAGCAAAGACCTTTTACTCGGCGGTGTTGTTTTATCGAAGGTTGTAAGGCTGCGGGGTGCCTACCTTCACCTTATGTGACAGTGGAGCCAGTGCATTTGTTTTTGTTTGGAAGTTTTACCAAGCGGGTTAAGAACTCGGTGAGTCTCGAATCGCGTTCGCCTCGGGCGGTGTGTGGAATCGGGGGTAGTTGTGGGGATTATTTGTCCCTGTGGAGGAGTGTTTAAGCTACCATTTCGTTTTCGAATGTCGCCTTATGAGGCCTTGTAGGGGCGGAAGTGTAAGTTGCCGATCGATTGGTTCGATGTTGGCATGATTGGATAGTTGGTTGAGCTTGTTCCAGGTATGGATAGGGTAAAGCTTGTCTAGAGGAGGTTACGGCGGCTCGGAGAAATCGTGCGGATAATCGGCGGCAGAGTTGAGTTGGCGGTCGGTCTTCTTGAAGATACCACCGGTTTGGGTGTGGCGAGTTTTGGAAAGCGAGAGAACTTAGCCGAGTTACTTTGGGCCTTACGGATGGTGCGAGTAGGCGGGTTGCCTATATGTTAGCTTTTGCCATCCGACTTAGGAGGCGATGCGTCCGGTCTTTTCGTATTGTTATGATCGGAAAGTATCGGAGATCCATCAGTGTTCCCGATTAATGATGACCACGTTAGAGATAGTAACCCGAGTTTTGGAAGCGACGATGCTCGAAATGTGGTAAGAGTTCGAGTGTCACGACCTCGGGGATCACGTGTAGTCGTACCATTTGTTGGGTCGCCGGAGTGACACTAGAACCTCGCGGCAAAGTGACAAAAGTGGTATCGGGAAGAAGCGAGCATGTATGGCGAGCATAGATGTGATCATTTCTTTTGTAAGGAGAAGGTGCGAAGGAAGTATATTTTAGACCCCGGAGAGAGGTGTTTCCTCGTGGACTTGGATGTAAGTATTTTTGCGCAGTTGTTTCTGTGGCCATTGTGGCAGGATTGTTTCGTAAGTATGGTAGTGAAGACTATCTTGGCGCCGCGTTTGTTTTGAGACTTAGAAGGAACATTCGGAACGAATGTTTCTAAGGAGGAGAATGTTATACCGTATTTCAGTATATGCGTAAGGGCGTGCGTAGAAAATTTGAACTTGAGAATTAAGCTTGGCGAAATTTATTTGTTCACAACACGGTTAGAGTCGTTTTTAAAGCGTTTTCCTGACTTTCGTAGGGAAAATTCGGCTATGTCATTTTTAATTTTTGCGGATTTTTAGAAGTCGAAACCTTTTGGCCAACGAGGCGACTTGTCACCTCTCATTGGAACACGTTAGGCGGTAAAGGGGTGGGCGAATTGGCCTTGTTTGGTCAGGGTTGGTAGGATATTTTTGTGGTAGATGGATAAGGTGCACTTGGCAAGATCTTGGCCTACACTTGCCTTGCACTTGGCAAGATCTTGGCCCGTTGGTTGGCCTTTGCTAGACCTATAAATACCCCCTCTTTGATGACTTCTTCATCCATTCCTAAAATATTTCTAAGTGTTAAATCCTCCTCCCTCCTTAGTGTAGAGTTCGGCCAGAGTCTCCACTTGGCGAGAGCCCTTCCCACTCGCGGGGTCTTAGCCGTGGTACCCCACTGCCTAGTTGTTTTCGTATAATACCCCCTCTTGGTAGAAATACTCTCAAAGTATTGTTATAATGCCCAAATTACCTTAGCAGTATACCTTGTAGTATTCTAAGGTTATACTTATCTGAAAAGCCCAGAAATACTATTATACTTCCCTTCCGTCACAAAACCGACACCCTATGGAAAATCTCCAGGGTTCGTTGGCGTAATAAGTAGACGTTGGTTAGATCTGCTAAGGGTTGTTTGGAGCGGGTCGGAGCGCAGAGTAAGAGCTAAACCTTGCTCGGGATCGACATTTAAACTCGGATAATTATGGGCTTATCGAGGTAAATATCTTGTCCTCTATTGTAATTGGAAATTACATGTTGTATGATTATATAGTTGAAGTATACTATATATAGAACTGAGCGTAGTTATCGGCAATGTCTTTTGACTTAAGCTGAATAATAAGAAACCTTTTGAAAGAAAGTCTTAGCTGTATTTACATGGGAGTGTATTCTGATGACTTGTGTAGCCTTTCGTGAGGTAGAATTGTGCACGTCCGGTTTAGGCGTATAACCCCCTGGTTGGCTTGGTAGTCGGCCCCAGTTAGAGGAGATTTCTGTTGTGGGGAGAGTCTTTGCGAATTTTACGTAGAATGTTCTCGAAGGGATCTAAATATTAATAAGCGCCTTGTGGCGTTATAGGTTGAGTACTACGCGTGGCGCGATCTACTTGGCTTAAGGAGTAGCGGCGGTTGGAAGTACTTGGGCGTTTTGCTATTAGTCGATACTGTCGCGGTATGTGAACCTCTTCCTATCTCTTCTAGCATGATATGTGTGAACTATGTAGTGCGGTAGGCGTCGTGTGCTAAATGTATTTGATTGGTTTAAAATATAAAGTGTTATAACGGCTTTATGGGAAGTTGGTTATAACGACCTTATGTTGGTAAGAAAATACTTGTGGTTTTAAAAGGTAAGCGATTTGAACTATAAGCGGCTTATTATGTGTTAATAAAGAACTTGAAGTATTTCAAAGATTTTTGAATCATTTGAAAGAAGAAGTAATACTTGGTTTTGAAAACTTAAGAGTTATACTAGCTTTATGGGAAGCTAGGTAATAACGACTTAAGAATGTTTCTTGATTTAATCGAATGTGTATCGACAAACCAGCTGCAGCGTTAATAAAAGGAAATGTTTGTGATTAAGTATTATTAAAACGGTAGAAACTTCCATCTGCATAGAAGCTAAGATGAGACAAAATGATATTTCTAGATCATGATTTCTTTGTAATAAGATTGTTATAAACAAGAATATCCTACTCACATATAAGGCTTATGTTTCTCGAGATAGTTTAAAGAGAATTATATTCTTAAATGAATAAGACTATGAACTACTGAAACCTTTCTAAAGTAAGAAAGCGTGAACATTTGAAATTAGGCAAACTTGGGCGTTTGAGAAATAATGTTGTTACTTGATTTTACAAAGAGAAGTGTTTTGCTTTACTTCAAAAGATAATCACTCTAGTTTTCATATACTACGTATTGTGTGACTTTTGTAAACGAATGCGTATCTTTTAAAAGATAATGTATGAAGTACTTTGAGAATAGATACTCGATCTTGTTAATCATATAATAGAATGTACCTTGTGTATAAGCTCGATCGTGTTGGTTTGTGATAGCCTTGTAATACCTTCGTGTTGATTTGGTAAGTAATCATATTAGGATCTACGTGTGTTAGTATTCCGTGATGTTTGTGTAAAGGGGTTTTCCTTGATTGTGCTTAGGTTGTTTAAGCGATAAAGCATTATGTTGGTATTATACCACTCGCGTGTTTGGGGTTAAGCGCCTCCGTCGCGGGGTAGACTTCGAGCGATGCAGGACCATGATTCGAGAATACCTCATGCGGGTCCTTGGGGCCTATCGCGAACTACGAGAGTTCGGGTTAGTGTCGACCTTTATGGTCATGCGATCTATGTGGCCCGTGCGGATTGCGAGTCGGGGCGATGCCGGGAGAAGCACCGATGCGGGGTTATACCTCATGCGGGCCTATGAGATTGGCCTATGCGGAGTGCGGGGAGTTCGGGGCTAGACGCACATTTGATATTGCGAGCGGCGACCGGCTTGATCATGTGGCCGGTCTAACAGATATCATGATACGATTTATGACCTTGTTAGTCTTGTAGGTGTTAGTAGAGCGGCTATGCCTTCGCACTTACCTGTCTTCTTTATTTGGACACAGGTGGGACTGCTGTTCATGTATTCCATGGTGCTTTTCTATCGTTGTTGGCGGTGAGGAAGGTATTCCACGGGCATGATTGATGTTGTGGCGTGAGACCCGTTGTTATATCGAGTGATGACTTGGGCGTGAGTCACACTGAACATATTTGCTTATTTATTATGAGCGTAGTTTGGTTATCATACATGTCTCCTGCTTTCTATAGACTACTATGATTTCATTCTGATATCTTCATGTTTCACATACTTGGTACTGTTATCTTGACCTCGCTTGAAGTGCGTTCATCCGCGGTAAAGGTACACGATCGTTGATCCTCGCTCTTAGGGTCCGATTCAGCGTTTGGGAAACTCCGTTCTCGGAGGCTTATCTTAGTATAGTCCATGTCATTGTAGGTATTTACATTCGGGTATGGCGGGCCACTGTCCGCCATTGTTGTCGTATCATTTTCTTAGAAGTGTAGTAATCTTTGTTGTAGGCGGGGTTTGTAAAAGGATTAAAGCATTCATTTGTAAGAGTTGTTATTTATATATGCGAAAGGCAAGTTTTACTCAGTTCTTGTTTTGTACTTCATTTGTTTCATGTATGTGTATTATGTTCGATTACTACGATGTTGTATCACTAGGGTGCCGGGGTAAGGCACGATCCACGGAGCCAGGTTGGTCGTGGTATTTATACGAGACAACTAGTGGGGTACCCGGCAAAACACCACAGTGAGGAGGAGGTGGCTCTCGGCCAGGGCTCTCAAGGAGGGGGTGTGGTGGGCCCAGCTCAAGGAGAGGAGTATTTTGAGACTTAGTTAGATTGCTCAAGTTTTGGATGAAGAAAGTCTTCAACTAGAGGGTATTTATAGGTCAAGTGAAGGCCAACCAATGGCGAGATCCATCAGTGTTAGGCAAGTGTAAGGCTAAGATTAAGCCAAGTACACCTTATCCATCTACCACCAAAATATCCTACCTAACCCTCGACTAAAAGCCAAGGCCAAATCGTCGAGGGCGCCTCAAGTGCTCCATTAGGGTGACAAGTGTCGCCTCGTTGGTCCAAAATGTTTCGCTCTCGGAAAAATCCGCAAAATTATAAATGACATAGCGAATTTTCCTACGAAGGCTGGAAACGTTCGTCGAAAAAGCGACTCTAATCGGGTGTTGTGTACAAATTTCGAAACTAGCCAACTTTAAGGCTCAAATTATAATACGTCTGTTCGCGTCACATACTGCGAAATACGGTATAAAAGGCGATACGGGCAAGTACGAAAGCTACCGATACCAAAGCGTGTCGCGTGGCCGGGAACGTCTGAGGGCTAACTACGGATACCAATGCGTATCACGAGACCGCCGCTCGACATCCAAACCACGAAGCTCGATGCGGCAAGTACGAAGCCAACTACGGATACCAAAGTCGTGGCGTGGTAGGCGAAATCACGAGGCTAACTACCGACACAAGCCGTATCACGAGATTTCGCCACTAAGCGAGCGGGGCAAGTGCGAAGGCTAACTACGGATACCAAGGCCGAATCGGTACGAGGCGGGCAAATGCAGCCAACCACGGATACCAAGGCGAATCGATGCAAATCTCGCGGAGAGCTAGTCCATGGAACAACAATCCTAATGGAACCATACGTGGGCCACCCATCGTGTCGTAGGTCCAAAAGGAAACAACAAGACAATCAAAATGGAAGCGTACTGTTGGGCCACCCATCGTGTCGGTATGTCAGCGATTAACAAAATAACACTTTCACAATGGAAACATGCGTGGGCCACCCATCGTGTCGGTATGTCTAAAAGGATTGATTAGTGGAAGCATACCGTGGGCCACCCATCGTGTCGTATGTCCATCAATCAAGAATAACATGACCGCCCTCCATCGAGAAACGCGGGGTATAGAAATACAATATTAGCACGACAAGGCTATCACTGCTCACACAAGTTACACAACTGAGGTACTTTCATTTTATGCCAAAGTCGAGTTTTAACCCCAAAGTACTACGTCGTTAAATTCTTTTAAAAGATCCATTTCTTTTACAAAGGTCACCCGATCCGTATTATAAAAATAGAGTGACCAACATTTTTAAGTAAACCAAAACAACTTCCATACTTTCCTTTAAACCAAATTAAGACAATACCATGCCTTCTTTTAGGCGAAAACACTTCTCATTTTAAAGTCAAGTTACCACTTTAAAACCAATGATAAAACCATTCTTTGTTTTTCATAAAGTCGTTATAACTAACTTCCCATAAAGTTGTTATAACACTTTATGTTTTAAACCAATTTAGGACAAAACAATGTCTTTCTTTTTAAGAAAATTCTTGATTCCTCAAGTCTCTTTTTCTTTTAGAAATCAAGTTCCTTACTTTGAAATTTTAAGAAAATTAATGCTTGTTTATCTTGATCCTCATTAAGCAAACATGATCTAGGAAATGTAGTACAATTTTGTCTTATCTTAGCTTCTATGCAGATGGAGGTTTCTACTGGTTTTAATATAATAACTTATTCTCATTTCCGAAATCAGTAAAACATTATTCTTTTAAAAACCAAGTACTCATTATTCACGAATGAGGTTTCACTTTAAATGAGACTTTAAATCAATTCAATTAAGTCAACGTTCCTTTTATCTCTCTTAAGTCGTTATACCTAACTTCCCGTAAAGCTAGTATAACTTAAGCTTTCAAAACCAAGTATTACTCTTCTTTCAAAACGATTCTTAAATCTTTTGAAATACTTAAGATTCTTATTATTCAGCTTAAGTCAAAAGACATTGCGTAAACTACGTTCGATTAACACACGTCGTCTCCGTACTATATGTATTCCTTTTAAATATCATGCTCAAGAGTATAGAAAGAATCACATACCTCGCGACGATTATCGAATATTGGCAAATAGCTCCAAAATCATAATCCTGCTGGCCTTTTTCACTTCGAGTAGAATACGCTCTCGCGATCTTGACCTATAATGGTCATACAAGTCTATCAACGTCAGACTACTCTTGTCACGACCGAACGGGGCGTGGTAGTGCCTACCGGGCACCCTAGTGATACAACATCGTAGAAAATCAGCGGAACATAAAGCATAAATATGAAACAAGAGACATGATAAATAAAGCAAATAGGCGACCAAAGCGGTTGCCTTCCAACATATATATATAAACATTTGAAGCAGTTACAATCCTTACACCCCTGGCGATTACTCTGGACCTCTAAGATTTATACAGACAACTATGGCGGACGGGGCCGCCATACCACGAACGTCTGAGAACTTACGGACTGGGGTAACATACAAAGATAAGCCTCCGGCGAAGCGGAGCTTCCCAGCAAAAATGAGATCCTAAACGCGGGGATCAACGACGATGTACTTACACTGCGGCATGAACGCAACCCGAAGGAGGTCGATCTGTGGTACCAAGTATGTGAAAGCGCAAAATGCGTAAATAAAATCATAATAGTTTATAAAGCGGAGACATGTATGATAACCAAACTACGGTACCTGCATAACAATTATATCAATTCGTGGTTCACTACAACATCAATCCCGCGTGGGTACCTTCCTCACTGCGTGGTCTATGATATGATAACAAGACATCAATCCAAATGGGAGCATGCGATGCGCTACGCGTCGTGTCGGTATGTCGAAGGAACAAATAAGACAACATTCCAAATGGAAGCATACGTGCGCTACGCATCGTGTCGATGAGTCCAAAGAAACAATAAGACAAAGATTCCAAATGGAAGCATACGCGCTACGCATCGTGTCGGTATGTCCAAAGGGAAACAATAAGACAAAGCGGTAATCAAAGTGGAAGCATACCCGTCGTGCGATCGTGTCGATATGTCCAAAGCGATTAACAAAAGTAACACTATCAATAGGAAGGCGTGCGTGGAATTTATCGTCCTTGCCGATCCGCGTCGAGTAAGTTCTCAACAAGTCAACCGACCTCCATCGAGAGGCGGTAGTATAGAAACACAATTCTTGCACATGAGGCTATCAACAACAAGCGTAGGCAAGTTTCCGCAACAAGCATAGGCAAGTTTCCCCAACAAGCATAGGCAAGTTTCACAACAACAAGCATAGGCAAGTTTCCCAACAACAAGCATAGGCAAGTTTCACAACAACAAGCATAGCAAGTTTATACACAACTCAAGTACTTTCGTTTTATGCGAGTCGGTTTTAACCTAAAGTACTACGTCGTTAAATTCCTTTTAAAGAGATCTATTTCTTTTATAAAAGTCACCGATACGTAGTATAAAAATAGAGTGACTTATATCTTTTAAGTAAACCAAAACAACTTCCATACTTTCCTTTTTAAAACCAAATTAAAGGCAACACCATTCTTTTTGACAAAACACTTCTCTTTTTAAAGTCAAGTTACCACATTAAAACCAATGATAAAACCTTTCTTTTGTTTTCATAAGGTCGTTATAACGACTTCCATAAAGTTTATCACACCTTATGTTTTAAACCATTTTAAGACAACGCAATGCCTTTCTTTTCCCTAAAGTTCCGTTTGCCTAATTTGATTACCACAAGTCTCTTTTTGAAAAGTTTCATAGTTCAATGTCTTAATCTCTTTTAAAACAATTGAGTAACATATGCCATGGCGATAGGTTATTCTTGTTCATAATCAGTCTTATTAAGCGACCATGATCTAGAAAATGTAATATCATTTTGTCTCACCTTAAGCATGCGGATGGAGGTTTACTGCGTTTTAATAATACTTAATTATTCAATACATTTTCCTTTATTATTTGCGATGGTTTGTCGATGCGTTCGATTTCGAAATCATTAAAACATTATTCCTTTCAAAACCAAGTACTCATTACTCACGAATGAGGTTTCACACAAACATCCATATTAAGTCAAGTCTCTTATCTTTTAAGAATAAGTCTCTTAACTTCTAAATCATTAAACCATTCTTTTATCTCTCTTGGGCGCTACACCTAACTTCTCATAAAGTCAGTATAACTCTTATGTTTTGAACCAAGCATACACTGCTTTCAAAGCGGTTTCTTAATCTTTTAGAATACTTGAGGTTCTTTACTATCACACATCAAGTCGCTTATAAGTCAAATCGATTATCTTTTTAAAAAAATCACAAAGCATTTCTTATTTACAAAGAGTCATTATAACAACTTCCCATAAAGCGTTATAACACTTTATGGTTAAAGGCAATCAAATACATTTAACACGTATCTACCGTACTACATAGTTATACCCATATCATGCTAGAACAGATAGGAAGAGGTTCACATACCTCGGCGATTATCGACTAATAGCAAAGCGCTCCAAGTACCTCAACCCGCTACACTTTATGTCACGACCCTTTCGGGAGCGTGGTGCGCTTCAGGGCACCCAAGTAGTCATACATCGAGTAATCACGGAAATATAAAGCGAGACATGAAACGATTTATAAAATAAGACCACAGTTTAAGTGAAAACATACGCCTTTCGGCGTATATATATAAACATGGTTTAGCGATTTACATCCGTCTTGTACAACATGACTGCAGACCTCTAAGGAAATATACAACTATGGCGGGACGGGGCCGCCATACTACCGATTACAAAACTATCTACAATGCGGAGATCATACCCAGTATAGCCTCGGAAAGGATGGAGCTCACCGACACCAACGTAGAGATCTAGGAATGTGGATCTGCACACCTTTGCCCTTACACTGCGGCATGAGCGCAGCCCGAGGAGAAGTCGAGTACTAAGTATATGCGTAAAATACTTAAATGAAACATATCATTTTAAAACATGTTTTGCAAGTATGTATGAAACAACCAAGAAAAGCCACGTGATACATCACAAACAGGTAAAGCAGCGATGCTGGGTCTTTCTAAATGATGCGAATGATCGGCGAGGCCAGTTGCGTAGTATCACCATGCAAGCCTAATCACGGACTCCGTAGTCGCGCCGTGGCGATCACATAGGCGCGTAGGGTATATAACCGCATCGGTAGCTACTCCTCGGCATCACGGACTCGTGGTCCGTGCGCGTAGCCACATGCATCGACCCGCGTGAGGTATAACCCCCGCTAACACGGAACTCCGTAGCTCCGCGTAGGTCCTTGGACCCGCATGAGGTATTCTCGAATCATGGTCCCATCACTTTGAGTCTACCCCGCGTCGAGGACTTAACCCCGGTAATATGTCAAGAGGTGAGTGATGTTACACTAACCTAACAGCTTATCGTTAAACAACATAAGCACAACAAGAATACTCTTTTACACAACCGTTACAAGACACTAGCACACATAGCATCATATCATGTCTACTTATCAAACCATCTTATTATTCTTTTCACAATTCAATATAAGTGCATTATAAACACATAGGCAAATTGTTTCTTTTATCAATCTTAAGTGGTTATACTTAACTTCCCATAAAGCTAGTATAACTCTTAAGCTTCGCTTAAAAACCAATTAGTTCCTTACATTAAAAATGATTCGGTATTCTTTTGAAATGCTTTGAGATCTTTATTATTCGGCTTAAGCGTGAGGCATTCAGTAAGTGTTATTCGAGCTTAAGCGTGAGGCATTGCGTAAGTATTGTCGGGCTTAAGTCAAAGACATTGCGTGGTTATTATTGATTAACACGTATGCGTCTGCGTACTATATATATTGTAAAATATCATGCTTTAGGAAGAATCACATACCTTACCGGCGAAAACCACGCCGAGTTGAATATGTCGCGTAGTCGACCTATAATAGTCGCAGGGCATACATCAAAGGCTACTGCGAAGGTCATTCTAAGCAGAGGGTTCACAATTCTACGGAAAGTCGGGCAGCACTTCCCTACCGGTGAGCTATATAAGTCTCTTGTGAAAGCAGTCCTATATAAGCATAGTTCAATTATTCTTCTTTTAAACCGCCTACTGTGATAGCAGTTCAATTCTATTCTGATATTCTTACAAGTATTATACTTATTCTTATACTACTACGGTATGTATTCTATAATTCAAAAGAGGTTAGGATTAGTTACCTCGGTAAGCCCAATAATATCCTAGATAAAGTCGGCGCTGAGCAAGGTTTAGCTCTGGGTTATGCGCTCGGTAGCTCGAAACCTTAGAAGTTCTTGCAACTTCTACTAAGGACTAAGGGATTTGGGCTAGGGTATTTTGGGCATTATAACAATACTAGAAGACAACTTTTCTACCAAGGGAGGGGGGGTAGATTTCGGCTAGGCTAGGGGGTAGGCCTCGCCAAACTTCAAGGGAGGGGAGGTGTTGGGCCGAAAGGCTTAAGGGAGAGGAGAGGATTTTCAAGACTTGGAAAGATTTGTGGATGAAAAACTCTTCATCTCAAGGGGGGTATTTATAGGTCAAGAAGTGGCCAACCAATGGCCAAGATTAAGACAAGTGCAAGGCAAGTGTAGGGTGAGGATTAACAATACACAAATAACCTACCAACTCCTCGACTTGTGCACAAGGCACAAAGCGTGCCATGTTAGTCCATTTCGTCCAAATGGGCGATTTGAAATCCACCGATTGGAGGGTGCCAAGTGTAAGCCCTCGTTGGTCAAAATGTTTCGTCTCTCGGAAAAATCATAAAAATTAGAAATGGCATGGCGGAATTTACCTACGAAAGCGTGGAAGCGTTTCGTCGGAAAACTATTCGTTTTGTGAGTTGTGCCCAAAAAAAGCGTTTTGCCTAAACTTTAAGGCTAGACTTTTTATCGTATTCCCTTACGTACATACTGCGGAAATACGGGTATAACATTCTCCCCTCGCGAAACATTCGTCGAATGTTCCTTCCCCAAACGATTAACGATAAGATTCTTCATAACTTAAGCGATTTGCAAATGCCACACGCGGTACGAGAACAACACTTGGCGAAGCGATAACGAAATTTACAAGTAGGAAAGTGAATTACGGAGGTGTGGGAATAGGTGAGGATACTTCTGCCTCATGTCTCGCCGGCTTCCGCGTCATCTCCTCACGAGCTCGTTCGCCCGCAGACTTTGCGGAAGCCACGTCCTTGGTCATGAGCGCCTAACGACGATCGACTATCGCTATGGGAATCTCCTCATCGATAACCCCTCGGTCACTGGACATCGTCAATCGGGTGTACCACTAGATGGATCCGATACATCTCGCCGGCGTAGATCGTGAAAAACCGGATGCCGCCTCCGGTCGGACGGCGGATCGACTCATAGGCAACCTTGCCTACCTGCGGACAATGCGAAGCGGCCCGATGTACGCTTGGTGAGTTTCCTTCTTTCGAATCTCATCACACCGCTTTATGGGTGACACGCTAGGAAAACCCAATCATGAACCTCGAACTCAAGATCGCGGCGGCGATGATCTGCATACGACTTACATGCGACTCTGGTGTCGATAGCCGCTCTCGGATAAGCCGCCTTATCCACTGCTGCTGTACCAAATCTGGTCCCACTTGCACCTCGCCCACGTCGAACCAACCTATAGGCGATCTGCACTTCCTCATACAAGGCCTCATAGGCGCCGTCGAATCTTGGGTGGTAGCTATTATTATCGCGAACTCAACTAGAGGCAAATGATCCTCCCAACTACCACTGAAGTCAATAACACGGGCTCGCGACATATCCTCGAAGTGCGGATAGTGCGCTCTGCTGTCCGTGCATGCGTGGATGAAATCGTGCTCGGGCTCACTGCGTCCCTAAACCCCTCTGAAGGACCTCGAAGTTAGCCGTAAAGCGTGCTCCTGCATGCGATATGATCGAAGTAGGGACTCCGTGCGATCGGCGATCTCTCGGATGTAAAGTCGGCGTAATCTCGGTAGAAAAAGTCGTCTGACGGGAAGAAAGTGGGCTGATTTAAATCGACTGTCGACGATAACCCGTATAGAATCATGTCTCCTACGAGTGCGAGGTAATCACGTGATAAAATCCATGTTGATTACCTCCCACTTCCGGTCGGGATCTCTATCGCTGTAACAAACCACGGGCCTCACGGTGCTCTACCTTCACCGCCGACAACATGGGCGAGCTCACGAACTGCGCAACGTCCTCTTCAAGCCATCCCGCAATACACGGATCTAAGGTCGTGGTACATCTTGAGTCGACCGGATGGATAGAGTAACGCTGTGTGCTTCCCCAGAACCTGCTGCGAAGTCCTGAAACATCTGGAACACACAATCGCCCTCAAACCTTAGCACCCATGGTGCTACCTCAGGACCCTTGCCCTCACGAAGAGGCGTATCACGATATCGAATCAAAGTGGATCCTCGGCTGTTGCCTCTTCACCTCGCCGGCGATGGAAGACTCGGCAACCTCGCGAACTCTAACCCCGCTATCGTAATCAATCAAGCGGACACGAGGCTCGCTAAGCGATGTAAATCATGAACCATGTCCCTCCTCTCTGCCGCGTCGATAGGCTCCCGTCGACTACGACTAAGGCGTACGCCTGACGTTGGCCTTGGGTGAGTACGGGATATCAACATCGTAATCCTTAAGCAACTCTAACCACGTCTGCCGTAAGTTCGGCTCCTCTGGTGAAGATATCTGGAGGCTCTTGTGGTGCGTAAAAATATCCACGTGAACCCCGTACAAATAGTGCCTCGGATCTTGGCGTGAATCATGCGCCAACTCCGAATCATGGGTGGGGTAGTTCCTCTCGTGTTTCTTGTTTGTCGGGATGCATATGCTATAACCCGCCATCTTTGCATCAACACACATCCCAACGATGCGGCGCGTCACAATACCGACATAACCATCTGGACCTGCGGAAGAGTAAGAAGCGAGGCGGTCGTCGATCTCTTTTCAAAGAATCGGAAACCACGCTCCAAGCATCGGTTCAAACTTGGCTGCCATACGAGTCGGCCTAGTCAATGGTGCGAAGATAAAGCAAACTTCTCCACGAACGCCGATAATATCTGCAAGGCCCGACTGCGAACCTCTGCCGGATAGTAGGTCTAGGCAAGTCTTGTGCCTCGATCTTGGCGTATCCACTCGAATGCCATCGGCCAGGCAATATGCCCAGCATGCGAAGTCAACCAAAACTCACATTTGGAAAACTTGGCGTGCAATCTGCTGGTCTGAGAAGCTATCGGCCTAATCGCCGAATGCTCGCGTGCTCTCTCTGGCGAGAATAAACAGATATCATCAATGAACACTATCACTGGCGTGTCAAAAATGGTTTGAACACTCGGTTCATCAAATCCATGAATACCGCCGGGCGTTGGTCAACCAAAGACATGACCACGAACTCATAATGCGTCTAAGGTCTGAATGCGATCTGGGACATCCAGCTCTCGACTCGCACTTTGATGATAGCAGATCGCGGATCAATCTTGGAAAACATCTACGCACCACTGGGTCGAACAAATCATCAATCACAGGAAGGGTATCTGTTCTTAATGGTCACCTTGTTCGTTTGCATGTCAACACACATGCGCAGCGTCCGTCTTTCTTCTTTCACGAACAATCTGGCGCTCCCGGGGAGAAACACTAGGCTGATGAAGCCGCTTCTCGGCAATTCCCTAAGTGATCCTTGACTCTCTCAACTCGGCGGTGCCGTTACGTATGGCGGAATGGAAATAGGCAGTATCTGCAACACATCTATACAAAACTCGATCTCCTCTCGGGAGGATACGGAGGTCATCAGGAAACACGTCGGGAACTCGTGACTCTGGGCGGTGAAAATCTGGTACGCGGCTTGATTATCAAACACGAGCGAGATGGTAGATATACCGCCGCCGCACCGTCTTCCTAGCCTTGAGGTAGGAAATAAACCTACCTCCGGCGTCTGGTGCTCCTCGCTCAGCAATAATGACTCGCCGGAAGCTGGAACCGTACTACTCTCTCTGCGGTCTACATTGGCGTAGCAGAAGCTAGCCAATCCATCCCCGTGATCGCGTCGAAGTCAATCATCTCGACTCTATCAGTCGGCTGAGGGTCAGACGTTGTAAATGGTCACGGACAAGCTCTATATACGCCGAGCTCCGAATCACCATTTGGCGTAGCTGCCTCGAAAGGTCTATGGACTCGGGCTCTATCCACTATCTACTAGCAACAAGGGAGATATATGGGGCGAGTAGAACCGGATCTATCAAAGCATACACATCAAACCCGAGCGATAAAGTACGTGGCGACATCGGTGAGGCCTCACGATCTGTCGGTGGACAAAGCATAAATGCGGTTACGAGGACCGCTAGGCTGGACGAGCCACGACCTGCGCGCGACCGGACCCAGAGTACCACGCCTCGGGGCGAGTAAGCTGTAGGAGATGAAGACCGGCGAAAGAACACGTGGTGACCCTACCATCGGCCCGCCCGGTGGACGATTCGCGCATAGTGACCTGGCGGCCTGGTGAAACAAACTCCGTGTACCTGACTCCGAAGTGGGATCTACGCATCGGCCACTGCGAGGGTGGTCCGTCGGCGAGAACCTCTGCTCTGCGGATGTACGAAGTCACGGGGCCACAGTGCGCCTCGAATATCTGGCTTTGTCGAGGGCGGTCTTTGGAGTGCTCTGAGTAGGCGTGGTGCAAATCTAGGCTCTTGAGGCGCCCACCACGATAGCCACAAGCGACCTGCCGTCACGGTCTTAACCTGCTGCTTTGCAACCCGACGGCGATCTCTACGCTCACGCCGCGTCGAGCATGAGCTGCGTGCGGGTAATGTCATACGGTGAAGAAAACACCGCGCATGACTCGGCCATATAGTCATCTAGCGGTGGCGTGGCGGTGCCGCTATCCTCATCGCTGCTACCAATCTTTGGGACATATCGAGCCGATGAATCAAACTCGACATTGTACTCACGGCGGTCGTCCTCTGCCTCGGTGATAAAAATCTATCGGCCAGCGCCCTCCATAAATGTGGAGGCAAGTGGTGAGAAAGCCTCGAGAACTCATCCCAGTAGGCGGGGCGCGTGCTCTCCCGGGATAACTCCGTGAATCAAACCAATCATTGCGGTATCACGCGGCCGATCTGAACCGAAGGTCACGGACTACGTCTCTGAGGCCTTGATCACCCTCGTGATCCTCTGTGGTGACGGATGAACTCCTGCGGATCATCCTCGCCTCGACCGTAAAACTCGGCGGGCTGACTCAAGAAATCTCGTAGTCTCAAACTATACGCCTCGGGTGCACCACGGAGTGCGGCCGAGCTGGGCTGGCCCCAGGCTAGCGTCCGGCCTCTCGCCGTATCGGGCCACAACTTTGCCAAGTGGGCCGTCTCCTTGTACCTAACTCCTCCGCCCGGTGTGGGACGGGAGGTGTGGGTGCTGTGGTCTCTTTGAAATTGGCGTCATAGAACTCGCCGTCTGGTATAGGCCCGGGCACGAGCCCTCGTGACTCTGGGTGTCTGCTAGCGGCTCCTCGGCTGCCTTGCCGCCGGGCGGGTTGCCTACGTGGAGGCATAAGCTATTCTGAGGAAAGGAATACGTTAGAGGTCGACCTATAACACGACTACAAGCACGATCTCGGAATAAGAAGAATGAAACGATCCTAAATATCCATAGCCTCACGATTATTGGTGTAGTGCGCCTGCGATAATCAGACTACTAGATACGGTCTGTAGACACTTTCAGGATTAAGCGCTCACGATACCACTTTTGTCACGACCCGTTCGGGGCGTGGTGGTGCCTCTGGGGCACCCAGTAGTCATACATCAGTGTCAGCGGAAATATAAAGCAAGACATGAAACGGTTTATAAAATAAGACCACGGTTTAAGTGAGAAAACATCGCTTTCGGCGTATATATATAAACATGGTTTAGCGATTTACATCCGATCTTGTACAACATGACTACAGACCTCTGAAATATACAACTATGGCGGGACGGGGCCCCGCCATACCTGACTACAAAACTATCTGACGGGGAGATCATACCCAGTAGAGCCTCGGAAAGGATGGAGCTCACGACACCAACGTAGAGATCTAGGAATGTGGATCTAGCACTGCTTGCCCTTACTGCGGCATGAGCGCGGCCCCGAAGGAGAGTCGATAACGGTACTAAGTATATGAAAGCGTAAAATACTTAAATGAAACATATCATTTTAAAAAGCAGTTTTGCAAGTATGTATGAAACAACGAGAAGCCGCACGTAGTGCATCCTAAACAAGAGCGTGATAGGTAAAGCATAGCAGGTGTTTTCTAAGGCTGCGAATGATCGCGAGGCAGTTGCGTAGTATCACCATGCAAGCCTAATCACGGACTCCGTAGTCGCGTAGGCAATCCATGTAGGCCGCGTAGGGTATATAACCCGCGTCGAGGGTAGCTACTCCTCGGCATCGTCTGGACTCGTAGTCGCGTGGCCACATAGACGCGTGAGGTATAACCCGCACACTAACACGGAACTCCAGTAGCTCCGCATAGGTCCCTTGGACCCGCGTGAGGTATTCTCGAATCATGGTCCTGCACCGCTGAGTCTACCCGCGTCGGAGGCGACTTAACCCCATTAATATGTCAAGAGGTGGTGATGTTACACTAACCTAACACTTATCGTTAAACAACATAAGCACAACAAGAATACTCTTTTACACAACGTTACAAGACACTAGCACACATAGCATCATATCATGTCTACTTATCAAACCATCTTATTATTCTTTCACAATTGATATAAAGTGCATTATAAACACATAGCAAAAGCTGTTTCTTTTATCAATCTTAAGTGGTTATACTTAACTTCCCATAAAGCTAGTATAACTCTTAAGCTTCATTTAAAAACCAATTAGTTCCTTTCTGTAAAAATGATTCGAGATTCTTTTGAAATGCTTTGGATCTTTATTATTCGTGCTTAAGCGTGAGGCATTCTGTAAGTGTTATTCGAGCTTAAGCGTGAGGCATCGCTAACGTAAGTATTATTCGAGCTTAAGTCAAAGACATTGTCGTAGTTATTATTCGATTAACACGTATGCGTCTACCGTACTATATATATTGTAAAATATCATGCTTTAGGAAGAATCACATGCATACCGTGAAAACCACCTTGAGTTGAATATGTCGTGCAGAGTCACCTATAATAGTCACGGACATCTATCAAAGGCTACTCAAGGTCATTCTAAGCAGAGGTTCACAATTCTACGGAAAGTCGGGCAGCACTTCCCTGCAGGTGAGCTATATAAGTCTCTTTGTGAAAACAGTCATATAAGAATAGTTCAATTATTCTTCTTTTAAACCACCTACGTGATAACAGTTCAATTCTATTCTGCAATATTCTTCTAAGTATTATACTTATTCTTATACTACTACAGTATGTATTCTCTAATTCAAAAGAGGGTTAGGATTAGTTACCTCGGTAAGCCCAATAATATCCTAGATAAAGTCGCGCCTGAGCAAGGTTTAGCTCTCTGGGTTGTATGCCTCAGAGTAGCTCAGAAACCTTAGAAGTTCTTCACAACTTCTACTAAGGACTAAGGGATTTGGGCTAGGGTATTTTGGGCATTATAACAATACTAGAAGACAACTTTTCTACCAAGGGAGGGGGGTTAGATTTCGGCTAGGCTAGGGGGGGTAGGCCCTGGGCCAAACTTCACAAGCGGCGCGGTGTTGGACGAAAAGGCTTAAGGGAGAGGAGAGGATTTTCAAGACTTGGAAAGATTTGTGGATGAAGAACTCTTCATCTCAAGGGGGGTATTTATAGGTCAAGAAGTGGCCAACCAATGGCCAAGATTAAGACAAGTGCAAGGCAAGTGTAGGGTGAGGATTAACTATACACAAATATCCTACCAACTCGCGGCTTGTACAAGGCACAAAAAGCGTGCCATGTTAGTCCATTTCGTCCAAATGGGCGATTTGAAATCCACCAATTGGAGGGTGCCAAGTGTCGCCCTCCGTTGGTCCCAAAATGTTTCGTCTCTCGGAAAAATCCGCAAAAATTAGAAATGGCATGGCGGAATTTACCTACGAAAAGTGGAAACGTTTCGTCGGAAAACTATTCGTTTGTGAGTTGTGCCCAAAAAAACGTTTTGCCTAAACTTTAAGGCTAGACTTTTATGCGTATTCCCTTACGCACATACTGAAATACGGTATAACACTTTAAGCCGCGCATCACCCAAACGTAGTACTTCAACCTATAGAGGCCACAAGGCGCTATTAACATCTTTTGATCTCAACGTAGAATATTCTCTGAGAAATTTGTGAAGACTCCCCCATGACAGCGTAAAACTCCTCTCTATCGAGGGCACGCTATGTGACGACTCACTGTAGGGGTTTGCGTGTCTAACCGGACGTGTACAATTCTACTACACAACAATCTTTACAAGTCTCGTAATATAGTCCTATGTAATTACTGATTCGATTCTCTTATTTAAATTCGTGCTTAAGTCGCAAGACATTGCCGTAAGTATTATCGGGCTTAAGTCAAAAGACATTTGCCGCACAACTATGCTCAATTCTATATATAGTATACTTTAACTATATATTCCTACAACATGTAATTCCTAATTACAGAAGGTCAAGAGTGTTTACCTCGATAAGCCCAAAATTATCCAAGTTTATATGTCGATCCTGAGCAAGGTTTAGCTCTACTCAGAGTGCTCCATTCGCTCCAAACAACCCTTAGAAGTTCTATAACTTCTACTTAACACTTCAACCGACTATGAAGGTTTTCCTTAGGGTTTCGTTTGGGGTGAGGAAGTATAATAGTATTTTAGGCTTTTGTATAAGTGTAACCTTGGGAATACTACAAGGTATTTGGGCATTATAACAATATTTGGAGAGTATTTCTATACCACAAAAGGGGTATTTATACGAGACAACTAGGCTAGGGGTACCTGGCTGAGCACCACAATGGGGAGGAGGCTCGGCCAGGGCCTATCTCAAAGGGGAGGGGCTTTGGACGATAGCAAAACAAGAGGAGGAGTATTTGAGACTTAGGTAGATTGCTCGAGTTTTGGATGAAGAAAGTCTTGACAAGGGAGTATTTATAGGCTAACCAAAGGCCAACCAATGGCGAAGATGAAGACAAGTGTGGTGCAAGTGTAGGGCTAGATTTTAACCATGTGGACCTTATCCATCTACCACACAACTTGCACAAAATATCCTACCTACTCCGCTTGACCCCAAATCGTCCAAACCCACTAGTCACGGCGATGTGAGGTGACACTTGTCACCCTCCGTTGGTCCAAAATGTTTCGCCTCTCGGAAAAATCCAAAAATAATAAATGACATAGCCGAATTTTCTCTCATGCCGTGGAAAGCGTTTCGTCGGAAAACGACTCTTTTTGGCACTTGTGCCCAAATTTGAAACTAGCCAACTTTAAGGCTCAAATTATAATACGTCGCCTCGCGTACATACTGCGGAAATACGGTATAACATTCTCCCCTCGTAGAAACATTCGTCCGAATGTTCCTTCTCACGGATAACGATGAAGTTCTTCTAACGGGTTGCCAACGCCACACCGCCGCGAAATAACACACGTTCTCTTCCTTCCTTACTCGTGTCCTTTCTTGAACACTTGAACTCTTAGTATACGCATACATCACCATCGCGCGGTTTCCAAAACTTTAGAGTCATCACTCCCAAACTTGGTCATCTTACTAGCCTCAATCTTCCTTAAGGCCATTCCGGCCTTCACGGTCTATACGGTCGAACACATCCACGAACTCACACGATGGTCATCTAAACTTGGGCCTAGCACCTCGCGACTCTACCACTGGCGGGACCACCAGCTGACCCACCATGAAACAGCCGCGGGTTGGCCTCAACATGGCCCCAACCCGACTACTTAACGCATCACGCTCTTGTTCCGATCCGAACAATCTTACCTCTACAGTCATGAAAGCTACCACTTCCATTTCACACAACCTGTGACTTATTACACAATACTTTCTAGGCATAAAATGCACTCGACAAGGATCACTTGCAAAATCTGTACTCAAGACGCTTTACATCTAAGGTCTCAGCGTAATATTCTAAGGTTCACCATTTTCTCACCCTCAAGCTTACCCTTCTCACTAACTGATTCTACATCACATTTTAGCACAAAGATATCCGAACATAACACTAAACACATCATCACAACATCAATACATACAAAACTCTAGAGGTTAAGGATATACGAAAATAGGCGATTCGGAGGCGCTAAAATCGGGAACTTCCACCGCGACCTCTAGTGGCCCGGTGTATGAACATCTGCTGGCTATGGAAGGTGAAGAACCCATGGCCCGACCGTAGTCTGTGTTATCCTACCAGCGCTACCCTGTCCGACAGTTTCTCCCAAAATGGCCTGCGTGCATGTAAAACAAACTCCCGGACTAACACGACACTCCCCACTGTGGAGTCTACCACAGCGGTCACAACAAGGTAGGGGTGGCTTCAGCTGGTTAACACCCCTGCTCTCCCGAAAATCTGAACCCTTGGAGCCCGACCGCTCCCGAAAACTCGATGTTCGAAGATTGTAGAGGACCACTCTGTACTGGCGGAGGCGCATAACTAGTCTGCTGCTGAGGCGGTCTGCCTCGAAAATCACCAAAGGACCCTGCAGTTCTGGCCCTCTTCTGCTGACTTTGGTCATTCCGTCGATTTCTCCGCTCCTCACCTCCAAGTGCATAAGCCTGCATGCGGGCAATGTCCATGCCCGGCTGAAGAGCTACACCGAACAACTCTGCTAGGTAATCATCGAGCCTCAGAACATATCGGTGCACTCGATCTTCCATACTAGCTACTAATGCGGGGGCGTCTTGGGCGATGAGTCGAACTCACATTGTATTCCCGAACCGCACGCCGATTACGCGCAACACCAAATATTTGTCTGCCCGAGCCCTCATAAATGCGGAGGCAAGAAATGTGCAAGAAATGCCTTTGAGAACTCATCCCACAAAGCCGGAAGTGTATTCTCTCCCCGGGACAACTCCCATGAATCAAACCAATCGACTGCGGTATCACGCAGCCGATGCGAACCTGTGACCACCGACTCGGTATCCGATGCCTTGATCACTCTCGATCCGTCAGCTGCCGGATGAACTCCGCGGATCATCCTCGGCCTCGACCGTAGAACTCGCGGGCTACATCTCGGAAGTCCTGTAGCCTCAAACTATCCGATCTGGGTGAACGGCTGGTGCTCACTGGGCTGCTGCGTCCGGTATCCTCATATCTGCCACGACCACGGCGATCGGGCCATCTCCTTGTACCCATCTCATACGCTACGGTGTGGGTGGAGGCTCGAGTGCGTAGTCTCGGCCACCTGCTGCGACTCTAAACTCTGCTGGTCTTTGGCGGTGTCGCAAAACTCGTCGTCAAGTACTATCTCAGTCGGCCGAACTGCGCCCTCGTACTCCTCTGTATCCCGCTAGCGCTCATTGCCGCCTGGGCACAGGTTGCCTTACGCGAGGCATAAGCGGTAAAGAAAGGAATACGTCGGAGGTTCAACTCATCGCCTGACTACAGGCACGATCTCGTAATGAGAAGAATGGAAACCAATCCTAAATGTCCTATAGCCTCACGATTATAGATGTGGTGCCTGACACAGATAATCAAGACTACTGTATTACAGTTCTGTAGACACTTTCGAGGATTAATCGCTCGATACCACTTTTGTCACGACCGAGCGGGGCAGTGGTGCTCACCGGGCACCCTAGTGATACAACATCGAGAAAATCAGCGGAACATAAAGCATAAATATGAAACAAGAGACATGATAAATAAAAGCAAATAGGCGACCAAAGCGGTTGCCTTCCAACATATATATATAAACATTTGAGCATTCTACAATCCTTACACCACACTTGCAGCATGCTCTGCACCTCTAAGATTTATACAACAACTATGGGACGGGGCCCGCCATACCTCGAACGTCTAAGAACTTACGGACTCGGGTAACATGCAAAGATAAGCCTCCGACTAAACGGAGCTTCCCAAAACGCTGAAATGAGATCCTAGCGGGGATCGGCGGTAGATGTACTTACTGCAGCGTGAACGCAGCTCCGAGGAGGTCGATAACAGTACCAAGTATGTGAAGCGCAAAATCGTAAATGAAATCATAATAGTTTATAAAAGCGGGAGACATGTATGATAACCAAACTACGATGCACACACATGTATATCAATTCGGGTCTCGCCACAACATCAATCCACGCGTGAGTACCTTCCTCGCCAGCGGCGGTCATGATATGATAACAACAAGACATCAATCCAAATGGGAGCATACGTGCGCTACGATCGTGTCGGTATGTCCAAGGAACAAATAAGACAACATTCCAAATGGAAGCATACCTGCGCTACGCGTCGTGTCGATGAGTCCAAAGGGAAACAATAAGACATCATTCCAAATGGAAGCATGCGTGCGCTACGCGTCGTGTCGGTATGTCAAAGGGAAACAATAAGACAACAAGGCGGTAATCAAAGTGGAAGCATACGTGCGCTACGCATCGTGTCGATATGTCAAAGCGATTAACAAAAGTAACACTATCAACAGAGCGTGCGGTGGAATTTATCCGTCCCGCCACGCGTCAAGTAAGTTCTCAACAAGTCAACCGACCTCCATCGAGAGGCAGCGGTAGTATAGAAACACAATTCTTGCACAACAAAGGCTATCACAACAACAAGCATAGGCAAGTTTCACAACAACAAGCATATGCAAGTTTCCCGACAACAAGTATAGGCAAGTTTCACAACAACAAGCATAAGCAAGTTTCACAACAACAAGCATAGGCAAGTTTCACAACAACAAGCATAGGCAAGTTTATACACAACTCGAAGTACTTTCATTTTATGCCCAAGTCCGGGATTTAACCCTAAAGTACTACGTACGTTAAATTCCTTTTAAAGAGATCTATTCCTTTTATAAAAGTCACCCGATACCCGTAGTATAAAAATAGAGTGACTTATATCTTTTGAGTAAACCAAAACAACTTCCATACTTTCCTTTTTAAAACCAAATTAAAGCAACACCATGCCTTCTTTTTTTGACCAAAACACTTCTCTTTTTAAAGTCAAGTTACCACATTAAAACCAATGATAAAACCTTTCTTTTGTTTTCATAAGGTCGTTATAACCAACTCCCCATAAAGTCATTATCACACCTTATGTTTTAAACCATTTTAAGACAACGCTTGCCTTTCTTTTCCCTAAAGTTCCCGTTTGCCTAATTTCAATTACACAAGTCTCTTTTTGAAAAGTTTCATAGTTCAATGTCTTAATCTCTTTTAAAACAATTGAGTAACATATGCCATAAAGTAGTAGTTATTCTTGTTCATAATCAGTCTTATTAAGCGACCATGATCTAGAAAATGTAATATCATTTTGTCTCACCTTAGCTTCTGCGGATGGAGGTTTCTCTTGGTTTTAATAATACTTAATTATTCAATACATTTTCCTTTATTAACGCTGCAGTGGTTTGTCGATACATTCGATTTCAAATCAAGAAACATTATTCCTTTCAAAAACCAAGTACTCATTACTCACGAATGAGGTTTCACACAAACATCCATATTAAGTCAAGTCTCTTATCTTTTAAGAATAAGTCTCTTAACTTCTAAATCATTAAACCATTTTTTTTATCTCTCTTAAGACGCTACACCTAACTTCTCATAAAGCTGGTATAACTCTTATGTTTTCGAACCAAGCATACACTTTTTTCAAAAGGGTTTCTTAATCTTTTAGAATACTTCAAGGTTCTTTACTATCACACATCAAGTCAGTTATAAGTCAAATCAGTTATCTTTTTTAAAAAAATCACAAAGCATTTCTTATTTACAAAGAGCTGTTATAACCAACTTCCCATAAAGCCGTTATAACACTTTATGGTTAAAGGCAATCAAATACATTTAACACGTATGCGTCTCAGTACTACATAGTTATACCCATATCATGCTAGAAACAGATAGGAAGAGGTTCACATACCTCGCGACGATTATCGACTAATAGCAAACGCCCAAGTACCTCCGCTTCGGCTACACTTTAAGCCAAGCGGATCACTCCAAACGTAGTACTTCAACCTATAGAGGCCCTGGCGCCTATTAACATCTTTTGATCTCAACGTAGAATATTCTACGAAATTTCTAAAGACCTCCCCACATGACAGCGTAAAACTCTCTCTATCGAGACACCTATGCCAACGACTCACAGATGGGGGTTTGCATGTCTAACCGGACGTGTACAATTCTACTACACAACAATGCTACACAAGTCTACTGTAATACGTCTATGTAATTACGATTCGATTCTCTTATTTAAATTCGTGCTTAAGTCGCAAGACATTGCGTAAGTATTATTCAGCTTAAGTCAAAAGACATTGCCGCATAACTATGCTCAATTCTATATATAGTATACTTTAACTATATATTCCTACAACATGTAATTCCTAATTACAACAGAAGGTCAAGAGTGTTTACCTCGATAAGCCCAAAATTATCCAAATTTATATGTCGATCCTGAGCAAGGTTTAGCTCCTACTCCGAGTGCTCCAATTCGCTCCAAACAACCCTTAGAAGTTCTACGCAACTTCTACTTAACACTTCAACTGACTATGAAGGTTTTCCTTAGGGTTTCGTTTGGGACTGAGGGAAGTATAATAGTATTTTCTGGGCTTTTGTATAAGTGTAACCTTGGGAATACTACAAGGTATTTGGGCCAAGGTATTTGGGCATTATAACAATATTTGGAGAGTATTTCTATACCACAAAAAGGGGGTATTTATACGAGACAACTAGGCTAGGGGGGGGGTACCCCTCGGCTAGGGCACCACAAAGGGGGAGGGGGAGGCTCTCGGCCAAGGGCCTATCTCGAGGGGAGGGGCTTTAGACGATAACAAAACAAGAGGAGGGAGTATTTGAGACTTAGGTAGATTGCTCAAGTTTTGGATGAAGAAAGTCTTCAACAAGGGAGTATTTATAGGCTAACCAAAGGCCACCCAATGGCCAAGATGAAGACAAGTGTGGTGCAAGTGTGGGGCTAGATTTTCACCATGTGGGCCTTAGCCATCTCCGTCACAACTTGCACAACATATCCTACCTACTCCGACCCCAAATCGTCCAAACCGCCCACTAGTCACGACCCGATGTGAGGTGACACTTGTCACCCTCCGTTGGTCCAAAATGTTTCATCTCTCGGAAAAATCCGCAAAAATAATAAATGACATAGCGGAATTTTCTCTCATGGCCGTGGAAAGCGTTTAGTGAAAACGACTCTTTTTGGCACTTGTGCCCAAATTTCGAAACTAGCCAACTTTAAGGCTCAAATTATAATACGTACGCCCTCACGTACATACTCTGGAAATACGGGGTATAACAACTCTGTAAAATAATTCCAGATACAGATTCCTTTATTCTACGGAAAATTGGACAGCACTTCCCTACCCGCCAAACTACACAAGTCATCAAATCTGACACTTGTAAGTACAGTTCAGTCTTCTTCTTTAATATTCTTCTGATGTGATTTCAATTCAATTCTCTTCTTAAATACCATCCTTCTATAAATCTTATACTCACTTCTATACAACTACAGTATGTAATTTCCAATTACAAATAGAAGGACAAGAGTATTTACCTCGATAAGCCCAAAATTATCCAAGTTCAAATGTCGATCCTGAGCAACGTTTAGCTCCTACTCTGGGCGCTCCAACCCGCTCCAAACAACCCTTAGAAGTTCTACGCAACTTCTTCTTAATACTTCAACCGACTATGAAGATTTTCCTTAGGGTTTCGTTTTTGTGACTAAAGGAAGTATAATAGTATTTCTGGGCTTTTAGTATAGGTGTAACCTTGGAATACTACAAGGTATTTGGGCCAAGGTATTTTGGAATAGTAACAATACTTGGAGAATACTTTTCTACCAAGGGGAGGGGGGTATTTTTACGAAAACAACTAGGCAAAGTGGGAGACGTTTCGGCCACGGCCTCTCAACGGGGGAGGGGGAGCCTTGGACGAATTCTACACTTAAGGGGGAGAGAGTTTTTAGACTTGGAAAATGATTTGTGGATGAAGATTTAGTCTTGCATTGGAGGGGTATTTATAGGCCAACCAATGGCCAAGATCAAGACAAGTGGTGGGCAAGTGGAGGGTCAAGATTTGGACATGTGTTTGTGGGTCCCACTTGCTCATCAACTACACAAAATATCCTACCAACTCTTTGACCAAAAAGGCACAAAAGCGTGCAAGGAATTCCCACTTGGCCGTCCACTTGAGAGTGACAAGTGTCACCCTCTCGTTGGTCCAAAATATTTCGTCTCTCGGAAAAATCCGCAAAAATAATAAAAGACATAGCCGGAATTTTCCCTTCGCAAGTTCTGGAAAACGTTTCGTCGGAAAACGATTCTTTTTGCTAGTTGTGCACAAAATTTCGTCCCTTAGTCTTCTTTAAGGCTTAAACTTTTGTACGTACGCCCCCACGTACATACTCTGGACATCTGGTATAACATGTCCCCATCTGATTTTGTGCATGTCCTATTTATTGACCAAGTCTTGAAGACTTGCTCATTCTTGAAAGAACTCCCTTCTCTCTAAACAGTTCTTCCTTCTCTCTAAAATTCCTCTCTCCCTTCTCTCTAGAAATTCAAGAAGACACCAAAGCCTATAGAAAATTTCAGAAAAGGTGGCAAGAAGGAAACATGTTTACAAGCTTGTAGGAGGTTTGTGGAGGTGATTGTGTAAAGAAGACAAGTGAAATTTGTTGGACTAATTTGGGTAAGCTCTAAGGTAACAATCCTTTCTCGTTTGCTAGTAAATTGTGTTGCATGTGTGGAAGAAAGGACTTGTAGTTGTCAATATTGCCTTTAGATATATTGCATGTAGGAATTGGATAAGAATTTGGATTAAAAAGGAGTTGGATAAGAATTTATATTGTTATACCTCAAAGTTGCCGAATTGGACCTTGTAGTTGGTACAAGTTTGACATCAATTGTGGGGAGAAATTTTACACGTCTAGTAGGCGTGTAATCCCTATTTGTTAACTTCATTGTTGAGCCTTAAAGGTGGCGTGTTTGGTTATTGAATTCGGCCTTGAAAAAGGTGGAAAAGTATGTAGAAACAAAGGAAGTGCTGTCCAATTTTCCGTAGGAATAAGAGACTTTTCAATTAGAATGTTCTACGTTGAAGATAGAGGCTAATGGACGTATTATGGTCATTATAGGTTGACATACTACGCGTGGTATATTGGACTTGCGAGTGGATTGACCCGAAGAGGTATGTGGAACTTTCCTATCTCTTGAGCATGAATAATTGCATTTATATAGTACGGTAGACGTACAAGACTTTGATATCCCTTACTTGTTTTAAGAATTGCCAAGTTGGGTGAGTAAGGGGATTAACTCACTTCTTTAATGTCCCGACCCGTTCCGGGGCCCGTGACTGGTGCCTTACCCGGGCACCCAAGTAGTCATACATCAGAGTAATCAGCGGAACATAAAAACAAGACATGAAACAATTGTAAAATGAGACACAGTTTTATGTGAGAAAATGTCGCCTTTCGGCATATATATATAAACATAGTTTTCAGATTACATCCCACTGTACAATAGGACTACGCACCTCTAAGAAGATAAACAACTATGGCGGGACAGGCCCCGCCATACCTGAATGTACAAAACTATATACAACAACAAGGAGATCATACCAAAGTCGAGCCTCGGGAGAAGATGAAACTCACGACACCAAAGCAAAAAGATCCTAAGGATGCGGATCTAGCACTGCTTGCCCTTACCTGCGGCATGAGCGCCGAAGGAGTCGATAACAGTACTAAGTATGTGAAAGCGTAAATCAAGTAAAATCAAAGTATTTAAAGCCATTTGTAAATACAACCGGTTTATCGCACATAGTGCCACAACATAATACAAGAGCAAAATAGATATAATGTAATCGGTCTTTCCTAGGCGCGAATGATCGGGCAAGGTCGATCGCCCATAGTATCATTATGCGTGCCTAGTCTGGACTTCCGCGATCGCATAGGTCACACACGCATTCGTGAGGTATTCTCGCGTCGGGTAGCTAACCCGGCACCTCTCTCGACTCCGCGATCGCGTAGTCTCGATAGACCGCGTAGTCACGCACCGCATAGGGCATCCCGCGTCGGGCTAAAACACCCGGAATGATCAATCCTCGAACTCCGCGACTCCGCGTAGTCTCACGCACCGTAGGCCATATAGACGCGTCGAGGTGGCAAGCCCTCGGTATAACAAGTCGAGGGTAGGTGATATAATATGATAAGCGACTTACCGTTTAGCAACGTAAGCACAACAAGAATGACCCCCTTTCACAACATCACAAGACACTAACACACGTAGCATCATAATATGTCTTTTTATCAATCAATGTTACTACACCTTACAGAAATCAATACAAGGTTTTTATAAGCAAATAAGTAAACAGTTCTTTTTATCTTTCTTAAGTTGTTATACCTAACTTCCCATAAAACTAGTATAACTCTTAAGCTTTTGTTTAAAAACCAACTATTTGTCACGACCCGAAACTGGGCCCGTGACTGGTGCCTTACCCCGGGCACCCTAGTGACACAACATCAGAGTAATCAGCGGAACATAAAACAACAACAACATGAGATAACAGAAATATAAAACAATAATCTGTGAAAACTTGCCTGTCGGCATATATATAACCATCAACTCTTTTACAAATGAATGCTTAATCCTTTTTACCAACCCCGCCACAATAAAGACTACGGACCTCTAAGAATGATACGACCCGCGATGGCGGGGCGGGGCCCGCCAAACCCCGAATGTAAACACTTACTACGACGGACTATACCATCGATAAGCCTCCGAGAAAGCGGAGCTTCCCAAACGCCGAATCGTGACCACGAGAGCTAGGATCAACGGCGATGTACCTTAACTGCGGCGTGAACGCAGCCCGAGAGGTCGATAACATGTACCAAGTATGTGAAAGCGTAAAGTATCAGAATCGAAATCATAGTAGTCTATATAAAGCGAGACATGTATGATAACCAAACTACGATTCCAACAACTAGCAATCATGTCAAGTCGTGACTCACGCCTCAAAGTCATCACAATAAGACCGCACGGGGTAAATGCGAAGGCATAGCCGACTACTAAGACCCCAGCACCACAAATGCCACAAATCGTATCACGAGGTCTCTCTGCATCCGCCACAGATCGGCCGCCATCGCCCGCAGATGCTCGATGTGCGCGTCTATTCTGGAACTCTCGCGACTCGCATAGGTCACACGGACCCGCGTAAGGTATTCCTCGAATCGGTCCTAGACCACCCGAGGTATACCGCGTGAAGCGCCTAACCTCGGTATCCGTCACGACTTCCGCGGCATAGCCGCTTCGAGGACCGCGTAGTCCCTCGGAGACCGCGTAGGAATTCCGCATCAAAGCTAAACACCGGAATGATCGGTCAATCCCGAGCCTACCGCAGCTCGCGTAGTCTCGGGACCGCGTAGGCCGTATAGACCGCATCGAGGGTGGCAAGCCTCTATACACAAAGGGTAGGTGATATAATAACGATCTGATGGACTTACCTTTTAACAATGTAAGCCTGAGAATGACCCCCTTACATAACAATCACAAGATACTAACACAAGTAGCATCTAACATGTTTACTTATCATATCAACAAGAAAGTATTACAAGGCTATCACAACCCAATACAATCAAGTTATTCACCCAAGGTACTTTCTACTAACAAGTTCGAGTATCTAACCCCAACGTGCTTCATACATTAAATCTTTAAAAGATCCGTTCCTATCACATAAGTCACACAATACCGTAGTATAAAATAGAGTGATGTCTTTTAAGTAAACCAAAACACTTACCTTTGTAAAACCAAGTAACAACATTATTTTCCAAGCGTCAAGTTTGCCTAATTTCAAATGCTCACGTTTCTTATTTTAGAAAGGTTTCGTAGTTCATAGTCTTATTCATTCAAGAATATAATTCTCTTTTAAACAATCTAAGAAACATAAGCTTTGATGTGAGTAGGATATTCTTGTTATAACAATCTTATTACAGCACCGTGATCTAGAAATGTAATATCATTTTGTCTTATCTTAGCTTCATGCGGATGGAGGTTTCTCGGTTTTACCAATACTTAATTATTCAAAACATTTCCTTTTATTAACGCTGCGATGGTTTGTCGATACACATCCTGATTTCCAAAATCAGTAAAACATTCTTAAGCCGTTATACCTAACTTCCCATAAAGCTAGTATAACTCTTAAGTTTTCAAAAATACATCACTACACATATTCTTTCAAAATGATTTATAAACCTTTTGAAATACTTCAAGTTCTTCATTAACACATAATAAGTCGATTATAATCAAATCGGTTATCTTTCAAAACCACAACCCATTTTCTTAACTACATAAAGTCATTATAACCAACTTCCCATAAAGCCGTTATAACACTTTATGTTTTACAACAATCAAACACGTATGCGTCTACCGTACTACATAGTTCACACATATCATGCTAGGAGAGATAGGAAGAGGTTCACATACCTCGCGGCAGTATCGACTAATAGCAACGCTCCAAACGATCGGCTACTCCTTAAGCCAAGTGGATCATTCCACACGTAGCACTTCAACCTATAAGGCCACAGTGACTTATTAACATCGTAGAACATTCTGAGAAAATTGACACCTCCCCCGCCAGCGTAAATCTCCTCTCTATCGGAGGCTACCAAGCCAACCGGGGTTATACATCTAACGACGGGTACAATTCTACTCCACGGTACTCTACTACAAGTCTCATGTAATACGATCTATGTAATTACAGTTCAGTTCAGTTCCTTATTCTTCAGGCTTAAGTCAAAAGACATTGCCAACAACTACGTTCAGTTATATATATATAGTATACTTCAACTATATAATCTAACGACATGTAATATCCAATTACAAAAGGGGGGGACAAGATATTTACCTCGCTAAGCCCATAATTATCCAAGTAAAAAGTCGATCCTGGGCAATCGTTTAGCTCAACTCAGGCGCTCAACCCGCTCTAAACAACCCTTAGAAGTTCTAACCAACTTCTACATAGCACTCCAAACTAACCATGGAGATTTTTCCTTAGGGTTTCGGTTTTGTGACTGACGGGAAGTATGATAGTATTTCTGGGCTTTTCGTATAGGTATAACCTTAGAATACAACAAGGTATACGGCTAAGGTAATTTGGGCATTATAACACTACTTTTGAGAGTATTTCTACGAATAGGGGTACACGAGAACACCCAGGAGGGTGGCTACTCCGCCTACTGCCCACTGGGGAACTCTCGGCGAGGCCTGCGAAAGGGAGGGAAGGCTCTCAAGACTTAGGCATTTTGGATGAAGAAGTTCATCAAAGGAGAGGGGTATTTATAGCACAAGCCAAGGCCAACCAATGGCCAAGATCTAGCCAAGTGTATAGCAAGTGTAAGGCCAAGATGTGCCCAAGTGCCCCCTAGTCCCTACTCCACAAATCCCTCACAAAATATCTCACAAATATCTACCATCAACTTGCCCTTTGATCGCCTAAGCGCCTCAAGTCCACCAACGAGAGGGTGCCAAGTGTTGCCCTCTCGTTGGTCCAAAACGTTTCGTCTCTCGGAAAAATCCGCAAAAATAAGAAAAGACATAGCCGGAATTTTCCCCTCGTAAGTTATGTAAAACGTTTCGTCGAAAAACGACTCTAATCGGCACTTGTGCCCAAATGCCATTCGGCCAAGCCACCTAGGCGGGGGTGACACGTGTCACCCTCCTATTGGCCCAAAATAAAACATCTTCCGAAAATATCCATAATGGCCAAAATCTCAAAACAAAGTGGGCCCACAAAGCCAGTAAATTTCTCCGTGGGCCCACGTGACCATTTCAAAATAAAATTCCATAATTCTAATATAATCAAAGAAGTCCAAAACCAAATATGGGAATCCATTCCGTTAACGAACCTTTTCCTTCACAAACGGAAACTTTTCCGTGGAAAATTCACTCTTTCTTCCTTTCCAATCTTTCGTCGTATTCTAAATGCGTACGTCCTCGCATACATACCCTGGAACTACGGGGTATAACATTCTTCCCCCCTTAGAAACATTCGTCCCGAATGTTCCTTCTAAGTCTCAAAACAACGTGCGCCAATATAGTCTTCACTACTATACTTACGAGAACAATCGCCATACGGCCGCCATGAAACACCTGCGCAAAACTTACATCAAGTCCACGAAACACCTCTACATCACCACAAATACCTCTTCCGGGGTCAAAATATACTTCCTTAGTCACCGATACCACTTTTGTCACTTTGTCGCGAGCCTTGCTCGGCGACCCGACAAATGGTGCCAGGAACGCTGCGATCCGGAGGATCTCGTACACTCGAACTCTTACCACATTCTGATACGGCTTCAGTTTCCAAAACTCGGGGTTACTATCTCTAACGTGGTCATCATTAACTGGGAACACTCTGGATGGATCTCCGATACTTTCCCGATCATAACAATACGAAAGACCGGACGTCCTTCCTCCTAAGTCGGACGGCAAATGCTAACATATAAGCGGCAACGGCCTATTCTTCACATGAACTCACAAAGGCCCCAGTAACTCGGGCTAAGTTCCTTCGTTTCCAAAACTCGTCACACCGTCCGGGTGGTACTTTCAAGAAGACCGACCGTCGGCTGAACTCTGGCGTCGTCGCCGAATATCCGCACATTCCTCCGAGCTGCGAACTTCTTACAGACAACTTCACTACCGATCTGCTGGAACAAGCTCAACCAACTATCTGAACCACGCCAACATCGAACCAATCGGCCGCAACTTACATTTACGCCCTGCAAGGCGTCGCAAGGCGACATCAGAACATCGAAATGGTAGCTTAAACACTTCTGACCAGGAGACAACGATCCTCACGGCTACCACGAAAGCAAAACAACGCCCGAGGCGAATGCGATCTGGAGACTCACTGAGTTCTAGCCCGCACAGTACAAACTCGAGAAGAAAGCAGTAGTACCACAGGCTCCATTGTCGTCGTAAGGTGAATGGTAGGCACCGTGCAACCTCGCAACCTTTTGGATAAAACAACAACTGCTGAGTGAGCGGTCGGCCAGAAGAACACGATGGGCTGCCCCGTCGTTGACCACCGGTCGAGCGCGTCCACGAACTCGTATCTTTGGTTAACTAAACTTGGGCCTAACACCCTCGTGACCACTACCACAAGAGGACCATCACGCTGACCCAGCGAACCTACGCGGGTTGACCATGCGTAGCCTCAACCCACCCGCAAGGCGCGAAATACCATCTCCCAAGGAACAATCTTACTAAACACGTTACGAAAACCTGGCGGTCTTCTTAGCTCAACTACCCTCTTTCATTTCATACTACATGGGACTTATCCCAAACCACGGCTCGCGTGCACTATGCACTCTATAAAGTCAAACATAAACATCGTCTCTGCAGAGATGGCCTTACCTCTAAGGTCTTTGCGTATAAAGCTCTAAGGCTCACACTTTCTCTATCCTCCAAAATCTTACTCGGTTAACCCACCATGATTTCTAATCACAACTAACACATCGCTATCGAACATAGCACTTAAGGTATACTCACCGAAAGTTCAGAAGGACGCTTACGCTCTGGCCCTCTTAGTCACTGGTTAACAGTCGATCTCTACGTTTCTCGACTGCTGGCATAAGCCCGCATACGAGGCCATGCTCGAGCCTATCGAAGGATTACTCTTTGCACAACCTTCTTAGGTAGTCATCAAGACTTGCGATACATCGGTATACTCTGTAGCCAAATCCATAGCTAGTAACAAGGTCGCCGCTTTGCAATCTAAATTCTCTGTTCACGGTCGTGGGCGAAGGTTCATATATCATGGCGCGATGGAGCTGCCGTCGTGTGCTAAACTCTGCGGGCTAGTGGCGTCGCGAAATTCCCGAATGAAGCACTACCCTAGGAAATGATTGGGCGTGCCCTCGTGACCCTCATGCTCAACTCGCGACTCCGCCACTGCGCCTTGCCCTCACGGGCCGGGTTGCCTGCGGAGGCATAACGATAAGGAAAGAAATACGTTTAGAGGTCGACTTAAAACACGGCTCTAAGGCACGACCTCGAGTGAGAAGAATAGAAACCAATCCTAAATATCCTATAGCCTCACGATTATTGGCGTGGTGCGCAACACACCGATAATCAAGACTCTGCTGAATCTGATGCGTAGACACTTTCAGGATTAAGCGCTCGATACCACTTTTGTCACGACCGGCGGGCGTGGATCGTGCCTTACCCGGGCACCTAGTGACCACAACATCAGTAATGTCGGCGGAACATAAAACAACAACAACGTGAGATAATGAAATATAAAACAATAATCATGAAAACTTGCACATCGGCATATATATAACCATCAACTCTTTTACAAATGAACGGCTTAATCCTTTTTACCAACCACCTTACAGCGGTACTACGGACCTCTAAGAATGATCGACCACAATGGCGGGACAGGGCCACAAACCCACGAATGTAAACACTTACTGACGGGGACTATACCATCGATAAGCCTCGGAGAAGCGGAGCTTCCCAAACGCTGTGACCACGAGAGCTAGGATCAACGGCGATGTACCTTAACTGCGGCATGAGCGGCCCAAGGAGGTCGATCTAACATGTACCAAGTATGTGAATCGTAAAAATATCAGAATCGAAATCATAGTAGTCTATATAAAGCGGGAGCATGTATGATAACGAACTACGATTCCATGACAACTAGCGATCGTGTCAAGTCGGGGACTCGCGCCAAAGTCATCACAATAAGGCCGTGCGGGGTAAATGCGAAGGCATAGCCGACTACTAAGACCCCGGTACCACAAATGCTACAAATCGTATCACGAGGTCTCTGCAGCCGCACGGAGATCGAAGGCGGCGGCCCGCGGATCGATGTCGGCGTCTATTCTCGAACTCTCGCGACTCGCGTAGGTCACACGCGACCCGCGTAAGGTATTCCTCGAATCCTCGGTCCTAGACCACCCGAGGTATACCCGCGTCGGCGACCTAACCACCGGTATCCGTCACGGACTTCGCGGCCGCATAGCCGCCCGAGGACCGCGTAGTCCCTCGAGAGACCGCGTAGGAATTCCGCGTCGGGCTAAACACCGGAATGATCGATCGATCCGGAGCCTACGCGACTCCGCGTAGTCTCAAGGACCGCGTAGCCGTATAGACGCGTCAGGGTGGCAAGCCTCCGGTATACGATCGAGGGTAGGTGATATAATAACAATCTGATGGACTTACCTTTTAACAATGTAAGCAATGAGAATGACCCACTTACATAACAATCACAAGATACTAACACACGTAGAATCCTATAATGTTTACTTATCATATCAACAAGAAAGTATTACAACGCTAACACAACCCAATAAAATCAAGTTATTCACCCAAGGTACTTTCTACTCACAAGTTCGAGTATCTAACCAACGTGCTTCATACATTAAATCTTTAAAAGATCCGTTCCTATCACATAAGTCACCTGATACGTAGTATAAAATAGAGTATGTCTTTTAAGTAAACCAAAACACTTACCTTTGTAAAACCAAGTAACAACATTATTTTCCAAGCGTCAAGTTTGCCTAATTTCAAATGCTCACGTTTCTTATTTTAGAAAGGTTTAAGTAGTTCATAGTCTTATTCATTCAAGAATATAATTCTCTTTTAAACAATCTAAGAAACATAAGCCTGATGTGAGTAGGATATTCTTGTTATAACAATCTTATTACAGCAGCCATGATCTAGAAATGTAATATCATTTTGTCTTATCTTAGCTTCTGCGGATGGAGGTTTCTCTTGGTTTTACCAATACTTAATTATTCAAAACATTTCCTTTTATTAACGCTGCGGTGGTTTGTCGATACACATCACGATTTCCAAAATCATAAAACATTCTTAAGCGTTATACCTAACTTCCCATAAAGCTAGTATAACTCTTAAGTTTTCAAAAAATACATCACTACACATATTCTTTCAAAATGATTTATAAACCTTTTGAAATACTTCAAGTTCTTCATTAACACATAATAAGTCAGTTATAATCAAATCGGTTATCTTTCGAAAACCACAACCCATTTTCTTAACTACATAAAGCTGTTATAACCAACTTCCCATAAAGCCGTTATAACACTTTATGTTTTACAACAATCAAACACGTATGCGTCTACCGTACTACATAGTTCACACGTATCATGCTAGGAGAGATAGGAAGAGGTTCACATACCTCGCGGCGAGTATCGACTAATAGCAAAACGCTCCAAACGATCGGCTACTCCTTAAGCCAAGTGGATCATTCCACACGTAGCACTTCAACCTATAAGGCCGCGACATTAACATCGTAGAACATTCTAGAAAATTCGGCGGCACCTCACACAACAGCGTAAATCTCCTCTCTATCGGTGGCTGCAAGCCAACCGTGGGTTATACATCTAACCCGAACGGGTACAATTCTACTCCACAAGTACTACTACAAGTCTCATATGTCTGATCCTATGTAATTCTGATTGATTCGATTCCTTATTCTTGTGCTTAAGTCAAAAGACATTGCCAACAACTACGTTCAGTTATATATATATAGTATACTTCAACTATATAATCTAACGACATGTAATATCCAATTACAAAAAGGGGGGACAAGATATTTACCTCGCTAAGCCCATAATTATCCAAGTAAAAAGTCGATCTGGGCAATCGTTTAGCTCGACTCGAGCGCTCCAACCCGCTCTAAACAACCCTTAGAAGTTCTAACCAACTTCTACATAGCACTCAAACTAACCATGGAGATTTTTCCTTAGGGTTTCGGTTTTGTGACTGACGGGAAGTATGATAGTATTTCTGGCTTTCGTATAGTATAACCTTAGAATCTGACAAGGTATACTGGCTAAGGTAATTTGGGCATTATAACAATACTTTTGAGAGTATTTCTACCAATAGGGGTACCCACGAGAACACCCGGGAGGGGGTGGCTACCCGCCGACTGCCCACTGGGAACTCTCGACCAAGGGCCTCGAAAAGGGGAGGGAAGGCTCAAGACTTAGGCATTTTGGATGAAGAAGTTCATCAAAGGAGAGGGGTATTTATAGCACAAGCCAAGGCCAACCAATGGCCAAGATCTAGCCAAGTGTATAGCAAGTGTAAGGCCAAGATTCACCCAAGTGCCCCCTAGTCCCTACTCCACAAATCCCTCACAAAATATCTCACAAATATCTACCATCAACTTGCCCCTTCAATCGGCCCTAAGCCGCCCCTCAAGTCCACCAACGAGAGGGTGCCAAGTGTTGCCCTCTCGTTGGTCCAAAACGTTTCGTCTCTCGGAAAAATCCGCAAAATAAGAAAAGACATACCGGAATTTTCCCTCGTAAGTTATGTAAAGCGTTTCGTCGAAAACGACTCTGTCGGACTTGTGCCCAAATGCCATTCGGCGAGCCACTGGGCGGGGTGACACGTGTCACCTCCTAATGGCCCAAAACAAAACATCTTAGAAAATATCCATAATGGCCAAAATCTCAAAACAAAGTGGGCCCCACAAAACAGTAAATTTCTCAGTGGGCCCACGTGACCATTTCAAAATAAAATTCCATAATTCTAATATAATCAAAGAAGTCCAAAAACCAAATATGGGAATCCAATTCCCGTTAACGAACCTTTTTCCTTCACAAAACGGAAACTTTTCCGTGGAAAATTCACCTCTTTCTTCCTTTCCAATCTTTACGTATTCTCGCATGCGTCCTCGCATACATACCACGGAACTACGGGTATAACACTATTTCTCTTACGTTAAAATGATTCGATGTTCTTTTGAAATGCTTCAAGATCTTTATTATTGGGCTTAAGTCAAAAGACATTGCGTAGTTATTATTCGGGCTTAAGTCGAAAGACATTGCCGTAATTATTATTCGATTAACACACGTCGTCTACCGTACTATATATATATTTAAAATATCATGCTCAAGAGTATAGGAAGAATCACATACCTTCTCGAAAACCACCGCCAAGTCGAATATGTCGCGCGAAGAATCAACCAATAATAGTCGACACGTCTATCAACGTCTGAACTACTCATGTGATTCTAAGCGTAGGGTCCTCTATTCTACGGAAAATCGGGCGGCACTTCCCTACCCGGTGAGCTACTCGAGTCTCATGGAAAACAGTCTATGTAAATCTGATTCGATTCTATTCTTTAATATCCTTCAAAGTGTATCTTATACTCAAGTCTATACTATTCTTATATGTAATATCCAATTACAATAGAAGGACAAGAGTATTTACCTTGATAAGCCCAAAATTATCCAAGTTAAATGTCGCTCTGAGCAAGGTTTAGCTCATAATTTATGCGCTCGATAGCCCGAAACCCTTAGAAGTTCTACACAACTTCTACTAAAATACTATAAGGGATTTGGGCTAGGGTATTTTGGAATAGTAACTTAAACTTGGAAGACAACTTTTCTACCAAGGGGAGGGGGTAGGTTTGACTAAGGGCTCAGGAAGGGGGAAGAGCTTTGGACTAAAAGCTTATACGAGAGGGGAGGGATTTTCAAGACATGGAGAGTCATTTGTGGATTAAGAAAACCTTCAAGTTAGTGGGGTATTTATAGGTCAAGCAATGGCAAACCAAAGGCCAAGATCAAGCCAAGTCCTAGGCAAGTGTAAGGTGGAGATTTAGGCAAGTGTCCTTATCCATCTACTACACAAATATCCTACCAACTCCTTGACTAAGGAGAAGGCACAAAAAACGTGCCAACAATGCCCCACTTTGCCGTCCAATGAGGGTGACAAGTGTCACCCTCCCGTTGGTCCAAAATATTTCATCTCTCGGAAAAATCCGCAAAAATATAAATGACATAGCGGAATTTTCCCTTCGCAGTTTGTAAAGCGTTTGTCGAAAGCGATTCTTTTAGTGAGTTGTGCACAAGTTTTCGTCCATAGCCTAACTTTAAGACTAAACTTTTGTACGTACGCCCTCACGTACATACTCTGGAAATACGGGGTATAACATTCTCCCCTCCTTAGAAACATTCGTCCCGAATGTTCCTTCCCAAGACAGATAACAATAAGGTTCCTCATAACTTAAACAGTTTGTAAATGCCACATATGGCCACAAAACAACACTTAGGCATATATGACAATGAAAATTTACAAGTAGGAAAGTGAATTACCTGGAGGTGTGGGGAATAGGTGAGGATACTTCTGCCTCATGTCCTCCTCAGCTTCCCATGTCATCTCCTCCCTGAGCTCGTTCCGCCACAAGACTTTGTGGAAGCCCGTCCTTGGTCGCGGACGCTAACGACGATCGATTATCGCTATGGAGTCTCCTCATACGATAACCCCTGGTCACTGGACATCGTCAATCGGATGCACTCTAGATGGATCCCGATACATCTCGCCGGCATAGAAACATGAAACACCGGATGTTGCCTCGGATCGGACGGCGGATCAACTCGTAGGCAACTCGCCTACCTGCGACAATCGATAGGCCCAATGTACCTTGGTGAGTTTCCCTTTCTTCCCGAATCTCATCACACCCTTCATGGGTGACACCTTGAGAAAATCCAATCATCAACCTCGAACTCCGGATCCGGCGGCGATGATCTGCGTATGACACATGCCGACTCGGTGTCGAGAACCGCTCTGGATAAGCTTCACCTTATCCACTTCCTGTGCACCAAATCTGGTCCCTGTTGCACCTCGCCCGTATCGAACCAACTATCTCGATCTGCACTTCCTCCCATACAAGGCCTCATAAGGCGCCATCGAATCTTGGAGTGGTAGCTATTATTATGCAAACTCAACTAGAGGCAAATGATCCTCCCGGCTACCCACGAAGTCGATAACACGGGCTCGCGACATATCCTCAAGAGTGCGGATAGTGCGCTCGGCTGTCAGTGCTGCGTGGATGGAATGCGTGCTCGAGCTCACTGCGTCCCTAAACCGCCGGAAAGACCTCGAAGTTAGCGTCAGTGGGCTACTCATGCGATATGATCGAAATAGGGACTCATGCGATCGACGATCTCTCGGATGTAAAGTCGGCATAATCCTCAGAAAAAGTCGTCTGACGGGAAGAAAGTGGGCTGATTTCGTCGACCGTCGACGATAACCCATATAGAATCATGTCTCCTCTGAGTGCGAGGTAATCCTGTGATAAAGTCCATGTTGATCACCTCCCACTTCCAGGTCGGGATCTCTATCGTCTGTAACAAACCACCAGGCCTCTAGTGCTCTACCTTCACTTGCTGACAACACGGGGCGAGCTACGAACTCTGGCGTCCTCTTCAAGCCATCCCACAATACATAGATCTAAGGTCGTGGTACATCTTGGTCGACCTGGATGGATGTAATGCTTGTTGTGTGCTTCCCCAAGAACTGTGCGAAGTCACTGAAACATCTGGAACACACAACGCCCTCAAACCTTAGCACCCCATCAGTGCTACCTCGAGGACCGCGCCTCACGGCCGTATCGTGATACGAATCAAAACGGATCCTCAATGTTGCCTCTTCACCTCGCCGGCGATGGAAGACTCGGCAACCTCTCGAACTCGAACCCACCGCTATCGTAATCAATCAAGCGGACACAAGGCTCGCTAATCGATGCAATCGCGAACTATGCCCTCCTCTCTGCCGCACATCGATAGGCTACCCATCGATCTCTGACTAAGAGCATCCGCCATAACATTGGCCTTCCCGGTTGAGTACGGGATGTCAACATCATAATCCTTGGCGGTTCTAACCACCGTCTCAGCCGTAAGTTCGACTCCTCTGCGGTGAAGATATCTGGAGGCTCTTGTGGTCAGTATAAATATCCACATGAACCCATTACAAATAGTGCCTCAGATCTTGGCGTGAATCACGCGCAACTCCAAATCATGGGTGGGGTAGTTCCTCTCGTGTTTCTTAAGTTGTCGGGATGCATACGCTATAACCTTGCCCTGCTGCATCAACACATATCCCAACCCGATGCCTGACGCATCACAATACACGACATAGCCGTGGACCTGCGGAAGAGTAAGAAGCGGCGATCGTCGATCTCTCTTTTCAAGAATCGAAACCACGCTCACACGCATCAGTCCATCAAACTTAGCGCCTTCCGAGTCGGCCTAGTCAATGGTGCGAGAGATGAAGCAAACTTCTACGAACCGATAATAACTCGCGAGGCCCGAACTGCGAACCTGCGCCGGAGTAGTAGGTCTAGGCAACTCTGGCGCTCGATCTTGGCGTATCCACTGAATACCATCACCCGGCAATATGCCCAAGAAAAGCCACGAAGCTAACCAAAACTCACATTTGGAAAACTTGGCGTATAAGCTGCTGGTCTGGAGAACTCGGCCAAGATCGCCAAATGCTCGCATGCTCGTACTCTGGCGAGAATAAACCAAGATATCATCAATGAACACTATCACAAGCGTGTCCAAAAATGGTTTGAACACTCGGTTCATCAAATCCATAAAATTGTCGGAGCATTGGTCAAACCGACGACATAACCACTGAACTCATAGTGCGTCACTGGTCGAATGCGATCCTAAGGACATCCACCTCTCGACTCGCGCTTGATGATAGCGATCGCGGTCAATCTTGGAGAAACATCTCGCACCATGTTGGTCGAACAAATCATCAATCACGGGAAGGGGTATCATTCTTAATAGTCACCTTGTTCACCGCTGTAATCAACACACATGCGCGTCATCCCTTCTTCTTCACGAACAATCTGGCTCCCTGGGAGAAACACTAGGTCTGATGAAGCCTTTCTCCAGCAAATCTCTTAGCTGGTCCTTCAACTCTCTCAACTAGGCAGGTGCCATTCTGTATGGCGGAATGGAAATAGGTCGAGTGTCAGCAAGACATCGATACAAAATCTATCTCCTCTCGGGAGGATACGGGAGGTCGTGCGGAAACACGTCGAGAACTCTCGACTCTGGGCGGCGAAACTCGCGCTGCGGCCTCGATATCAAACACGACGAGATGGTAGATGTACCCTTGCACCATCTTCCTAGCCTTGAGGTAGGAAATAAACCTACCCCTCGGCGTCTGATGTTCCTCCCACTCAATAACCGCTCCTCAGAAAATGGAACCGTACCACTCTCTCTCTGCGTCTACATTGGCATAGCAAGCTGCCAATCCATGCCCGTGATCACGTCGAAATCGGTCATGTCCAACTCTATCAAGTCGGCTAGGGTCCGACGACTGCATAAAGTCACTGGGAAAGCCCTAAATACCCGCCGAGCTACCCTCGAATCACCCATCGGCGTAGCTATCTCGAAAGGGTCTATGGACTCAGGCTCTATCCCTATCCTACTAGCAATAATGGGAGATATATAGGACAGAGTAGAACCTGGATCTATCAAGGCATACACATCATAATCGGAGACTGATAAGGTACATGTGACGACATCAGGTGAGGCCTCGTAGTCTGCGCTAGACAAGGCATAAATGCGGTTCTGAGGACCGCTAGAACTGGGACCCGCGCCACGACCTCTGCCGCGACCTGCTGGCCCATGAGTACCCTGCCCTCCGGGGCGAGTAACTGTAGGAGATGATGAACCGGCAACAGACCCTGTAGGCTGAGCCCTACCACCAGCGCTGCCCCCGGTCGGACAGGCCCTCGCAAAATGACCCTGCTGGCCACAAGTATAGCAAGCTCCCGGAGTAGTACTACAGCTCCCTGAATGGAATCTACCACAACGGACACACTGAGCAGACCTCGATCGGTTAGCACCCTTGCTACCCTGGAAGTCCGAAGTCCTGGGGCCCTGACCTGCCCCCGAATGCTCTGGCTGTACCGAAAACGATGTAGGAGTGCTCTGAGCTGGCTGTGGTGCAAACCTAGACGTCTGCTGAGGCCGTCCTCCCCGAGAACTACCAAAAAATCCGGTCGTCTTGGCCCTTACGATCTTGATATCCGCGACCCGGTCTCTACGCTCCTCGCATCGGTCATGAGCTGCATGCGGGTAATATCCATACTGTGAAGAGCCACACCCGCACAAGACTCGGCTATATAATCATCTAGCCCGGTGACGTAGCGATGCACCCTGTCCTCCAAATCTGCTACCAACGCAGGGACATATCGAGCCAACGAATCAAACTCAACGTTGTACTCCTAATCGCGTCGTCCTGTCTCAAGAACAAAAATCTGCCGGCGTGCCCTCATCTGTGGAGGCGAAGTGAGTAAGAAAGGCCTCAGGAACTCGTCCCAGTAGTTGGGGCGCGTGCTCTCCCGATAACTCCGAATCAAACCAATCATTGCGGTATCACGCGGCCGTCGAACCGAATCACGGACTCGGTCATCGGCTTTGACCCACGCGTGATCCTCTGCAGCGGCGGATGAACTCCTGCAGATCATCATCAGTCTCGACCGTAGAACTCTGGCGGGCTCTGACTCGAGAAAATCCGTAGCCGCATGGCTATGCGATCTCGGGTGAACTACGGTCTTCTTTGGGCTGGAACCGCGACATCGGCTATCCTCGTGTCGGCCACGATCCCGGCGATCGGGCCATCTCGGTAACCCATCTCATCCGCTCCGGTGTGGGGCGGAGGTGCAGTCTTGTGGCCTCTTTGGGGTCGGCGTCATGGAACTCGCCGTCTCGGGTATAGACGGGCACGAGCCTCGTAATTCTCGATGTCTACTAGCGGCTCCCTCGGTGCCTTGCCGCCACGGGCGGGTTGCCTTACGTGGAGGCATAACTGTTACAGAAAAGGAATACGTTAGAGGGGTCCAACTTATAACACAGCTCTAAGGCACGATCTCAGTGTGAGAAGAATGGAAACCAATCCTAAATATCCTATAGCCTCCTGATTATTGGTGTGGTGTGTGCACACCGATAATCAAGACTCTACTAGATACGGTCTGTAGACACTTTCCGAGGATTAAGCGCTCGATACCACTTTTGTCACGACCGTTCGGGGCGTGGTAGTGCCTTACCCGGGCACCCAAGTAGTCATACATCAGAGTAATCAGCGGAATATAGGAACAAGACATGAAACAGTTGTAAAATGAGACACAATTTTATGTGAGAAAATGTCGCCTTTCGGCATATATATATAAACATAGTTTTGCAGTTACATCCCAACTGTACAATAGGACTACAGACCTCTGAAGATAAACAACTATGGCGGGACGGGGCCCGCCATACCTGAATGTACAAAACTATATACAATGACAGGGAGATCATACCCAAAGTCGAGCCTCCGGAGAAGATGGAGCTCCTGACACCAAAGCAAAAAATCCTAAGGATGCGGATCTAGCACCTGCTTGCCCTTATCTGCGGCATGAACGCAGCCCGGAAGGTCGATTACAACAGTACTAAGTATGTGAAATCGTAAAATCAAGTAAAATCAAAGTATTTAAAGCCATTTGTAAATACAACCAGTTTAATCGCACATAGTGCCAACATAATACAAGAGCAAAATAGATATAATGTAACCCGGTCTTTCCTAGGCGCGAATGATCGAAGCAAGGTCGATCGCCCATAGTATCATTATGCGTGCCTAGTCTCGACTTCCGCATCGCGTAGGTCACACACGCACCGCGTGGTATTCCTCGCATCGGGGTAGCTAACCCCGGTACCTCTCGACTCCGCGATCCGCATAGTCTCAATAGACCGCATAGTCACACGGACGCATAGGCATCCCGCGTCGGGCTAAAACACCCGAAATGATCAATCTCGAACTCCGCACTCGCATAGTCTCACGCGAACCGCATAGCCGGTATAGACCGCATCGGGTGGCAAGCCCTCGGTATAACAAGTCGAGGGTAGGTGATATAATACGATTACAATGACTTACCGCTTAGCAACGTAAGCACAACAAGAATGACCCCTTTCACAACATCACAAGACACTAACACACGTAGTATCATACTATGTCTTTTATCAATCAATCTTACTACACCTTACAATCAATACAAGGTTTTTATAAGCAAATAAGTAAACAATTCTTTTATCTTTCTTAAGTTGTTATACCTAACTTCCCATAAAGCTAGTATAACTCTTAAGCTTTTGTTTAAAAACCAACTGTTTAACTCTGTTAAAATGATTCAAGATTCTTTTGAAATGCTTCAAGATCTTTATTATTCGGGCTTAAGTCAAAAGACATTGCCGTAGTTATTATTCAGCTTAAGTCAAAAGACATTGCGTAATTATTATTCGATTAACACACGTCTACGTACTATATATATATTTAAAATATCATGCTCAAGAGTATAGGAAGAATCACATACCTTCTCGTGAAAACCACCGCCAAGTCGAATATGTCGCGCAGAGAATCAACCTATAATAGTCGGACACGCCTATCAACGTCTAGACTACTCAGAATGATTCTAGCGGAGGTCCTCTATTACGGAAAATCGGCAAAGACTTCCCTACGGTGAGCTACTCAAGTCTCATGTGAAAACAAATCCTATGTAAATCTGATTCAATTCTATTCTTTAATATCCTTTAGTGTATCTTATACTCAAGTCTATACTATTCTTATTTGTAATATCCAATTACAATAGAAGGACAAGAGTATTTACCTTGATAAGCCCAAAATTATCCAAGTTAAATGTCGCTCACGAGCAAGGTTTAGCTCTAATTTGTACGCTCCGATAGCACAAGAAACCCTTAGAAGTTCTACACAACTTCTACTAAAATACTATAAGGGATTTGGGCTAGGGTATTTTGGAATAGTAACTTAAACTTGGAAGACAACTTTTCTACCAAGGGAGGGTAGGTTTGACTAAGGGGTCAAGGAAGGGGGAAGAGCTTTGGACTAAAAGCTTATACGAGAGGGGAGGGAGTTTCAAGACTGGGAGAGTGATGGGTGGATGACGAAAACCTTCAAGTTAGGGGGGTATTTATAGGTCAAGCAATGGCCAACCAATGGCCAAGATCAAGCCAAGTTGGCTAGTGTAAGGTGGAGATTTAGGCAAGTGTCCTTATCCATCTACTACACAAATATCCTACCAACTCCTTGACTAAGGAGAAGGCACAAAAAACGTGCCAACAATGCCCCACTTTGCCGTCCAATGAGGGTGACAAGTGTCACCCTCCCGTTGGTCCAAAATATTTCATCTCTCGGAAAAATCCGCAAAAAATATAAATGACATAGCCGGAATTTTCCCTTCGCAAGTTTTGTAAAACGTTTCGTCGGAAAACGATTCTTTTAGTGAGTTGTGCACAAGTTTTCGTCCATAGCCTAACTTTAAGACTAAACTTTTGTACGTACGCCCTCACGTACATACTCTGGAAATACGGGGTATAACATTTAAAAAGTATTAAGGATTTCCTAAGTTTTCAAAGTTAAGGGACTTGAAGTGTTTTAAGTATATGATACTTGTGTCGTTTTAAAAGCATAAGTCCCTTGGATATAGGGAAATGTATTTGACTAATGTATAACGTTAATATAACGACTTTATGGGAAGTTGGTTATATTAGCTTTATGGAAGGTTAACAAAGAAAGATTTACTCTAAGTAAAATAAGTACGGATAAATGATTTGAATTTGTGAAAGGCAAATGGATTTTAAGGCATCAATTGCCTAAGGTTTTAAAAGAAATGAAGTCACTTGATTTAGAAGCCTAGTATATTTCTAAAAGGAAGTGTGATTTGTCTTGAAAAGTAGTCGTGACTTGATACTACGGTTATTAGTATCTTGAAAGTTTTATATAAAAATGAGTCATTCTCAAAAGGTTAGAAGTACGTGGTACTTGGGTTGAAATTCCGGATTTTCTCTTAAATGACATGTTAGTGCCTTAAGTAAACTAAAATGAGAGGACATATTAATAATGTTATTAAGAAGTTAGGGGATTTCTTAACTTGCTTATGTTATGATAAGCCGGTAGCGCTTATGTTATGTATGATAGCCGGTTGTGCTAGGTTATATATTATTACGGGGTAGACCCCGGATTACTACTTTTTCCATGGATTTGCTACCCATGATGCGAGTGCGGCGCTTGTACTTATGCGGGCCCACCGGGTCCATGCGGGTGAAATAGTCCCATGCGGGTGAAATAGTCCCATGCGAGGCGGATGACCTCATGTGGGTCCACAGGACCTATGCGGGTGAAATAGTCCCAGGAGTAGGATTGCTTAATGATACTACGCGAGGACCTGCTTTGATCATGAGCCTCCTATTTTTATGCAGTAAAGTTTATACTTGTTACTCTCATTGTTAGTAAGGCACAGTGCATTGTAATTTGATTATCATCCATGTCTCCAGCTTTATTTAGACTTATGATATTATTACAGTATTTTCTAGTTTTACATACTTGGTACATATTGTGTCGACCCCTTCCGAGTGCGTTCATGCTGCGGTAGGGAGTAGCGGTGGTGGATCCTCATTCTTAGGATCTTTGATCAGGTGTCAGAGTCTCCATTTCTCCGGAGGCTTGACTTTTGGTACGGTTCTCCCTGATGTTGTAGATATTATGTACATTCAGGGGTATGACGGGGTCCTGTCCCGTCATAGTTGTTACAAACTCTTAGAGGCCTGTAGTCCTGTTATAAATTGGGTTGTTAAGGATGTAACTGCTCAGTTTTTGGCTATAGTTATATTTACGGAAAGGTAGCCATTTTGGGTTAGCCTGTTTCATATTCTATATGGTTTCTTGTTTATGAGTTTACTTCCGCTGGTTTTCTCTGATGTTTTATCACAAGGGTGCCCGGGGTAAGGCACCAGTCACGGGTCCGAGGTCGGGTCGTGACATGGGCCTTGACAGATTGGATTCCGAAAGAACATTCGGGGACGAATGTTTCTAAGGGGGGAATAATGTTACACCCCGAAATTCCAGGACATGTATACGAGAATAGACGTGAGAGCACAAGACTTATAAATTTGAACGAAGGAAATATTTGTTATTCTTAGGGAAAAGTTTTCCGAACCTCGGGAAGGAAAATGTTCGTTAATGAGAATTGGGTTCTAAAAATTGTTATTTGAGATGCTTAGAATTTATCGGGATTATGGAAGTTTATTTACAGAGTTGGATACGTGGGGCCCACCCGAGAAATTTTACGTTTTTGTGGGGCCTACGAGGTTTCCGATATTTTGACCAATTATGGAAATTTCGGGAAATGGTATGTTATGTACCAATGGGAGGGCGACACGTGTCACCCTCCACATGGTCATCCTTGGACGAAATCATCATTAAAGACTAGCCAAATTGGCTTGATAAAATAGACCAAGTCAAAGGGAAAAGTTGAGCTTGATATAATTGACCTCATCTTAGTCATCCATATGTTTTAATCCTAGCCATTGGTTTCCTTATATATTACTACTACTAGTGCAAGACTAGATCAACTCTACACTTAGAAAAAAATCAAGAACATTGTCTTGATGAAAAAGAGGCTCTCGGCAATGGCTCCTTTAAGGAGAGAAAATTTTGCAACCTTGCTCCATATTAACCAATATTCAAACCTAAGGTCCCTAAAGGTATTCTAAGCATATCTCAACACAAAAATCCCAGAAAAACCACGTTTTTACGTTAGTCGCAAGATGAAAACCTAAGGTGTTCTTCAACTTTGAAGTTGGAACTTGAAGAGGAGTTCTTCATGAGCTTCTAAAGAGTGCTTGGAGCGGATTGGAACATAAGAAGAGGAGCTAAAAGTTGCTAAGGATCGACTTTTACGCTTGGATATTTTAGGGCTTATTGAGGTAAAATCTTCGTCTTCTTAATGTGATTAGAGATTTCATGTTGTAGTAGTTGATAAGTGAGCATGTGGTATATAGATTGAAGTTTGAAAATATTTGAATCATGTCGACATGTTAAAAACCGAAAATGGGAAAGTTAGCCATTTATGTTGTAATCAATTTGGTCGATAGTGACAATCGTCGCATGTTAGGAAAGAAAGGATTTATAGTTGTTATAATTGTTATAAGGTATATAATGTCACGCCTCGAACCCCGATGTCATGCCCCGTACCCCGAGCCCGCGACTGGTGCCCTACCTGGGCACCCTTCAATTCATACAACACAATAAACCGCGGAAGATAAATAACACTCTTTTAAAAAAAAAAAACAAAGGCAAAGACGATAAGACTGCCATAATATAAATCACCCAAAAGGGTCTACACTGTTCAATAATGTAAATACAACTCTAGCCAGTCCATCCCACATATGAATACAGACCTCTAAGAGTTTGGACAAATACTATGACGGGACAAGGCCCCGCCGTACCCGTGAATATACCTAGCCATAATGACAAGCTCCAGAACATTGGAGCCATCTCAAAATGCTGAGCCAGGATCCTAAGCTCGCGGATCCATAACTGTGTACCTAGACCTGCGGACATGAACGCAGCCAGAGAATCGCATACAACAAGTACTAAGTATGGAACGAAAATAAAGTACATCAATTAAGATCATAACTGTATAAAAGAATGACAGGGGCAAGTATGAAAATCAAATATCAGATCCTACCGTGTCATATAAAAATCAGAGCCAACTGTACCTTGTATCCAGTACTCATCAGTAACACGCACCACTTTCAAATATGAAAGTCATATCAAATCCGGGACACTGCCACGGCATATAATATCACGAAGCATGCTGCGTGGAATACAACATCATCGCGATGTAACAAGTATAACATACAACTACCCGCACACTGTGCCTTTTTAACAATGAGAGTAAACTTTTCATGCTTTAAAATAGGAAGCTTATGATCAATCTAGGGCCACCCGCCCGTAGTATCATTATGAAAACCTACTCCTGGGACTATTTCACCCGCAAGGGTCTTGTGGACCCGCATAGGACAATTTGCCCCGCATAGGACTATTTGCCCCGCATAGGACTATTTCACCCGCACATGACTATTTCACCCGCTTAGGCCCTACGGGCCCGCAATGAGCATATACGCCAGGCTCGCATCATGGGTAGCAAATCCATGGAGATGTATAATGTCTTGGGGGATTACCCCGCAATTATACTCAGAAGGTGTATAACGTCTTGGGGGTTTACCCCGCATTTATATTCAGGAGGTGTATAACGTCTTGGGGGTTTACCCCGCATTTATACTCAGGAGGTGTATAACGTCTTGGGGGTTTACCCCGCATTTATACTCATAACACTATTATCAATGACTATCATGAACAACATATGCAAGTTAAGATAATCTTTGACTCTTAACATCATAAAATGAATAAACCATCATTTTAACAAACCAAGACAATTTCCATGCCTTCTTTTTCAACAAATCAAGACAATACCATTTAGGCGAGCCGAAGTACTATCAAGGCACAAAATAGAATAACTATCATTTAAGCAAGCCAAAGTACTATCAAGGCACTAACACACCTTGCATTACTAAGGATTAAAGTCCATTACGACAATGTACGTGAGCCGTACATTCACTTTATGAACTAAATTTCCATTTTAGGAAAGTCCAAGTACTACATGTATTGCTAGGAAGTAGGATCCAATACATGTATCATTTTGAAACCATCATTTAGAAAATCGAGACACTTATCGTACCAAGTATCCTTCTAAGACATGGTTTTGGCAAATCAAGGCACTAGACCTCACGTGTTACTTTAAAACATCTTGAACATCAAAGTGCCACATATCATGTATTATATTAAGGACTTAATCATGGAAATTCGCATCGATTTCCTTAAAGCATTTTAAACCATCCCTTGACTTTCCACTAAAACTTGTTATAACAAACTTCCCATAAAGCCGTTATAACCACTTCATTTTAGACAACTAACGCACTATTACCTCTTTCCTTTTATAAAAAACCAAGGCATTATCATGCCACGTAAGGAAATTGAACCCAAGTACTTTGTACATCTATTCTTTATAAAAGAATCGTTTCATGAAATATTAGAGGCGTTGGACCAAAAGTACTTTCACCATTAAAATCAAGTTACTTACTTTTTAAACTCAAGTAACTTATACTTTTAAGACCAAGTAACTTATACTTTTCAAATCGAGTTACTACACATTTTGAAATTCAAGTCCCAGTACTTTCGAAAATCAAGCCTCGTGTACTTATAAAATTAATACTTTTATGGCCGTGAATAGGTTATTCTCGTTTATAACGATCTTGTTAAATCGGCCATGATCTAGAAAATGTAATACAATTTTGTCTTATCTTAGTTTCTATGCGGATGGAATTCTACTCGTTTCAATATAATTGATTATCGATACATTTTCATTAACGCGCAATGGCTTGTTTGATACCTATTCTCATTAGTATAGTAATTTACCAAGGTAAACTCGACTCTTATACTTCCTAACGACTCTTACCAACATCCCCCATAAGACTTGGTAAGAACTTAGGAATATTCTAGACGTGCCTTTAGCATAAAATTAATAACATGAATACTTATATAACAAGGCAAGTATACTTCAAGAAAATAAGTCAAGTATACCCTGATAACAAGGCAAGTATACTTCAAGAAAATAAGTCAAGTATAATCCAAATAACAAGGCAAGTATACTACAAGAATAAGTCATGTATACCCCGATAGCAAGGCAAGTATACTTGAGAAAATAAGTCAAGTATACTCGAATAACAAGGCAAGTATACTTGAGAAACAAGTCAAGTATACTCCAAATGACAAGGCAAGTATACTTGAGAAACAAGTCAAGTATACTCCAAATAACAAGGCACTTCAAGAATAAGTCATGTATACCCCAATAGCAAGGCAAGTATACTTCAAGAAAATAAGTCAAGTATATTCCAAATAACAAGGCAAGTATACTTCAAGAAACAAGTCAAGTATACTCCAAATGACAAGACAAGTATACTTCTAGAAACAAGTCAAGTATACTCCAAATAACAAGGAAAGTATACTTCAAGAATAAGTCATGTATACCCAATAGCAAGGCAAGTATATTTCAAGAAAATAAGTCAAGTATACTCCGAATAACAAGGCAAGTATACTTGAGAAACAAGTCAAGTATACTCCAAATGACAAGGCAAGTATACTTCAAACAAGTCAAGTATACTCCAAATAACAAGGCAAGTATACTTGAGGATAGTCATGTCGATAGAAGGAAGAAGTTCACATACCTCGTGACGACTAACCCGTACGACAAGTAGCAAAATGCTCGAAGTACTTCAACCTCATTATTCATTAAGCCAAGTAGACAATGCTACACGTAGTAATTCAACCTATAATGACGATAGCACTTCTATCAATATCATAGTTACTTAGTATAATACTTATACCAAATAATGCCCTCTAATTCTACCGAAATTCGGGCAGCACTTCCTTTGTTTCTACGTACTTTTCCACCTTTTCCAAGGCCCTTATTCATCAACCAAAACGCCACATTTAAGGCACAACCAACTCAGCTAATCAAAGGGGATTACACGCCAAACATGACGTGTAAAATTCTGCCCCATAACCATACCAAAACAGCCCCTAAAACAGTCCACAATTAACTATAACGAGGGTGGAATGTGAGGCTTTTCAACGCCTTTCCACACCCTTATTCCCTTAGGACTTTCATTAGAAACTACTACACTTAAACATGCATAACAACAACTAAATTTCCAGCATTTAATACCTCAAAACAGTCCACTAAACGACACAACAACGTCTAACAGTTTTGGGCAGTTTCTCGGCCACAACAACTACAACTCGATAACTCGTTCCTTAATCCATTTTATTCCAATTCGAGTTCCAAAACTTCTACATAAGTTATAACAACTTATTAACAACAATATTAATCTATTATAACATGCAATAGGTGAAGATAACAACGACAATAACCAACGAATTCCATTTGCACCAAATCTGTCCCAAATCGGTTTTAGCCCCAAAAATGGCTCAAACGCTTTTTATTCTTCATTATTTTTTAACACAGGTTCATCCATACATAATAACAATAAGTAATATCCAATTAATTTAAAAGAAGAAGGACTTTTACCTCATTTTTTGCCCAAAAACGCCCCAAAACAGTCCGGTCTTTATTGGTGAGCAGTTTTCGTTTCGCTCCACTTCTTCAAGTTACAATCACATATATGTACCCCCTACAACCTTAGGAGCAACTTATCTTTGAATCTCACTTCCAAAAAGTCGACAAAACCCTAGGATTTTGGCATCAACTTTCGGCCAAGACAAGTAAAAACGTTTAGAATATTAATCTAGGCTTAGCACTTGGTTTAAGGGCTTAATCTTGGAGAAATAAATTGATCAACAATGGTTGTTCTTAGCCAAGGGGCTCTTGAAATTATGGAGCTAAATGGGAGAAGATGAGAGCTTATTTTTTGGTCTAAGTGTAAAGTGATCCAAGTCTTGCAAGACTTGGATATGTATAGCCAAGTGGGGTGGGACCCATGTCCACTTGTCCCCTCTCAAAATATCTAATTTGTTGTCATCTTAGCAAGACAAGTGGAGGGTGCCACGTGTCGCCTCGATTGGTCCAAAATATTATAATTTTTGAAGGTCCCATGAAATTGTGAAATTCTCGGCGGACCCATATTATCAATTCCAACACCTTATAATCCAATACTAAGTCCATAAATCCAATTAGAAGTATTATACTCGAGTTAATAGTTTTTCAATCACATTTTTCGAAATTTTCCTTAAGAAAAAGTAATTATTATTTCCTTCAAAATTCAAATCTTAAATCCTTAATCACGTTCTCGATTAGTAGCCACAGTATTACGGTGTAACACCGGCCCGTGGTAGTGTCTACAGGCACCTCTGCCTTAATAACACAATTAAACCGCGAATTAAATAACACCTCATTTTTGTTTTAAAACCAACGAACATGCAAGGGCAAAGCCGACAAGGCTGCCATAAAATATACATAATAAAAAGGAACTACACTGTACACGAGTCCAATCCCACATATGAATACAGACCTCTAAGAGTTTCTTGAACTATGGCGGCACGAAAGGCTGCAGTACCCATAATCGTACAAAAGCACGTAATGAAGGATCTATACCAAAATGATAAACTCACGAGCAGATGGAGCTATCCAAAAACTCGGCAAGGGTCCTACTTGCAGATCATAAGCTGCGCACCTAAAGCTGCGGCATGAACGCAACCCCCCGAAGGAGGTCAGTACGAAGAATGTAGCAAGTATGTGAAACTAAAAATATTATAATGAAATCATAACAGTCCATATAAAACAGGAGACATGTATGATAGCCAAACTACAATACACATATATAGCGATGTATCAAGTCGAGGCGCGTACCGCCAAGTCATTACTCGCGTATAACCATGGGTATCACGCCCGTAATATCAATCGTGCGTGGAATCCCCGCCACCGTCGGCGATCCATGATATAATATAATACCAATAAGCATACATGAACACGAAGTCGGCATGTCCAAAAACTATACGGCCCAGTAGGAAGCGAACCACGGATCCACTGCGTCATAAACGGCGGGGCGAAGTATGAAAGCCAACTACGAGATCCGGCTGCGTCGACAAGCGGCCAGGCAAGTCAAAGCTAACTACGAGATCCGGCTGCCGTCACGAGATATGGCCGGGCAAGTGCGAAAGATAACTACCGTCTACCGTACCAAATTGTGCTATAGAACGGCGGGGGCAATCAAAGCTATCTACGGACCGTCCTACGTCGACCACGGCCAGGCAATCTGAAAGCTATCTACCAGACCATCCTGCGTCACTAAACCTCATGGAGGGCTAGTCCATGGGATAATAAAAACAAATCCGAGAATCTAACGCCTCGCAGTCGCGTGCCCGGAATCCCACATCGTAAAGCATGTCAAGAGTAATAAAACAATCAGGAATCTAACGCGTCACGGTCGCGTGCCCGAATCCCACATCGTATAAGCATGTCGATGATCAATCACAATGGAAGCATGCGTGGAATCCCCGTCAGTCGATGCGTCCAGTCAACTCCCAACAAGACAATGAGACCCTCCAACCGAGTCACGGTGTAAAAATATAATACTTGCACTCAAAGGCTATCACGACAAGCATAGTCAAGTTCATAAAATCTTTAGACTTTCATTATCATACAAAAATGAATTTCATTTTATAAACTCAAGGCACTTTTCGTTTCACATAAAAATCAGAATTTAACCTAAGTACTACGTCTTCTATTTTTTCAAAAGAATCCTTTTTATATAAAACCCCAAGATACTAACACCCGTAGTATCAAGGCATGTCTATTTTTCAAATTAAGTTACTATACCTTTAGAAATTCATTTCAAGACTTTGAAACCAAGTAACTTTTAATTTCACAACCTAGGCAACTCGGGCTATCAATCAAAATAAACAACTTTCTTAACCTTCCATAAAGCCGTTATAACTAACTTCCCATAAAGTCATTATAACTCTTTATGGATTTAGAAAAATTCATTCTTTTTATAACCAAGAGACTTATACTTTTAAAACCAAGTATCATATACTTTCTAATCAAATTACATAACTTTCAAAATACTTCAAGTCTCTTAACTTTAGAAATCAAGTTTCTTAACTTTAGAAATCAAGTTCTTCTACTTTTAAATCTCAAGTAACTCACCTTTAAAATAAGTTACTTCTCTTTAAATCATGTCATTTCTCCTCTTTTAAAATCAATTAAGTAAATCACTCCTTTGACTCCCCTAAAGCCGTTATAACAACCTTTAAGTTTTGGAAGTAAGGCACTATCCAAAAGATTTGGAAACCACTTCCTTTTCAAGACTCTATGTACTTCAAGTAAAACACTTTCACTTTTGAAAATCCAAATTTCGTCAAGGTAATGGATTATAACAACTTCCAATTTAAATATCCAAAGTACAATCAAGGAAGTATATAGAACAACTTCTATATTAGGCAATCCAAGTACAATCAAGGAAGTATATAGAACAACTTCTATATTAGGCAATCCAAGTACAATCAAGGAAGTATATAGAACAACTTCTATATTAGGCAATCCAAGTACAATCAAGGAAGTATATAGAACAACTTCTATATTAGGCAATCCAAGTACAATCAAGGAGTGGATTATTTAAGGAGTAGGATTTACTTACTTTACCATAAGGAATCATGCTAGAAGAAGAGGAGATGGTTCACATACCTTTTCGGCAATCCTGACTAAGTCGAATACGCACATAGAATTGTCAACCTATAATGTCCACAACACGACTATCAACTTCTAGTTTCTAACGTAGAATGATTCTAAGTATAGTCTCTTATTCTACAGAAAATTGGGCAGCACTTCCTTTGTTTCTACGTACTTTTCCACATTTTTCAAGGCCCGAAAATCAATAACCAACATGCCACATTTAAGGATCAATACATCAACCAATCAAATGGGATTACGCCTTACAATCGTGTACAATTCCGCCCATAATTAATACCAAGTATTTGATATCCAAAGCCATTCTCGCTAACATGTACAACAACACAAAGTCCTTTACAATTCTTTTTCAATCCAAGTTGTTAAGTCTAACATGTTATATAGTCGTAAATAACTTTAACAACTACAATTCCTTCTTTATATAACATGCGATGACTAAACTAGTAACCAAATTGAATTGTAATCTCAAAGCCTAATCATGCTAGTTTCGGATTAGTGGTTCCAATATCCATAACACTTATCAAACTTCATAATATATACATCATGCTTGCTAATATCCATAACTACAACAATAAGTAATCTTTAATCATTAAAACGACAAGATTGTTACCTTGATAAGCCCTTATAAAATTCCAAGATTCACAGTCGATCCTTAGTAAATCTTAGCTCCTTTCCTTCACGCTCCAATCCGTTATTTGAAGCCCTTAGAAGTTCACAACCCACTTCTCTTCCATTTCCAATCAAAACTATGAAAATGACTTAGGTTTTTGCCTTGCGATTAACGTGAAAACGTCATTTTTCCGAGATCTTTCTATTGAGATATCCTTACAATACCCCTAGGAACCTTGGGTTAAACTTGTGAATAATGAACCACAATTGCAAAATTTTTGTGTGGGAAATACCTCAGGCAGGAAGCTCATAAGCTAGCTCAAAGTTCTCTAATTTTTCTAAGTGTTGGGAACTTGTCTTGCTACTAGTGTAGTATATATAAAACAATGGAGGGCTTAGATTACAACATTTGTGTGGCTAGGATGAAGAATACTTAATATCTAGTCAAGTGGCAAGTTGACTAAGTCAATAATCTCAAGATTGTCAAGACTTGATCATATCCTTGGTCATTTGACCATTATACCCTTGTCAATTTCGTCCAAGACCATATGGGGTGTGACACGTGTCGCCCTCCCATTCGTCCATAAAATTTTGTAACTATCGTGGGCCCCACAAAACGTAAAATTTCTCGGGCGGGCCCTACGTGACCAAATCCGTAAAATAAATTTCCACAATGATAATAAATTCTATACTCCTCAAATAATGCATTTTGAAAATCTAATTCTCATCAACGAACATTTTTCCTTTCCGACGTTCGGAAGATTTTCCTTCGGAAAAACAATTCTTTCTTTCGTACCAATTTAGAGTCCTGATTCCTTACGTACATTCTCTTAAACATGTCCTTGGATTACGGGGTGTAACATATAACATATTAGAATAACAACTTGGATTGAAAAAGAAATTGGAAGAGAATTGATATTGTTGTGATACATTGTAGTCGAATATGGCTTTGGATTAATGACAGTTTTACATTGATTGTGGGGCAGAATTTTACACGTCCTATACGGTGTGTAATCCCCTTTGACTAGTTGATGTGATGAGCCTTAAATGTGGCATATTGGTTATTGATTTCGGTCCTTGAAAAAGGTGGAAAAGTACGTAGAAACAAAGGAAGTGCTGCCCAATTTTCCGTAGAATAAGAGTCCTTATACTTAGAAATATTCTACGTTGAAAGCTAGAAGTTGATAGGCGTATTGTGGTCATTATAGGTTGACATTCTACGCGCGGCGTATTCAACTTGGCAAGTGGATTGAGCCGGAGAGGTATGTGGAACTTTCCCTATCTTCTTGAGCATGAGTTTTATAAATGTATAGTACGGTGGACGTACATGGTTAAAAAGGAATTTGGTTTCATTTTGGTATCCTTGCCTTGTTTTCGAAAAGGATATGTGACTTGATGTTACAAGGAATGATTTCTTAACTTGAAAAGTATAGAATACTTGATTTGTAAAGTATTGATTCTTGAACTATTTTAAAGATAAGAGACTTGATTTCTAAAGTTAAGAAACTTGATATTCTAAAGTTAAGAAACTTGATATTCTAAAGTTAAGAAACTTGATTTCTAAAGTTCGGAGACTTGAAGTATTCTGAAAGTTATGTAACTTGATTTGAAAGTATATGATACTTGGTTTTTAAAAGTATAAGTCTCTTGGTTATATAAAAGAATGAAATTGTCTAAAACATAAAGAGTTATAACGGCTTTATGGGAAGTTAGTTATAACGACTTTATGAAAGGTTAAAAATGTCTTAGTTTCTAAAGCATAAGGTTAGTATAACAGCTTTATGGGAAGTTGGTTATAACAACTTTATGGAAAGATAAAGGAATGGTTTTCTCTAGTAATATAAACAAAGATAAATGACTTGGAATAAAGAAGGACAATTTGATTTAAAGGAATCAATTGCTTAAAGTTTTAAAGTAAGGGTCACTTGATTTAGAAGCCTAAAAATGTATTTCTAAAAGTGTAGTGACTTGTTTGAAATGTAGACATGCCTTGATACTACGGGTGTTAGTATCTTGGGGTTTTATATAAAAATGAGTCTTTTGAAAATAATGGAAGTGTTACACCCCGTAAGACCAGGTCATGTTTAAGAGAATGTACGTAAGAAACACAAGACTTGAAATTGGTACGAAAGGAAGAATTGTTTTTCCGGAAAAACTTCCGAACGTCGGAAAGGAGAAATGTTCGTTGGTGAATTAGATTCTCAAAATGCATTAATTGAAGAGTATGTAACTTATTATCATTATGGAAATTTATTTTTCTGAAATTGGTCACGTGGGGCCCACAGAAATTTTACGTTTTGTGGGACCCATGAAGGTTCTAATTTTATGGGCCGAATGGGAGGAGACACGTGGCACCCCCCCCCCCCATATTGGTCGGGGGCGAACTTGAATCATGGGTAAATTGGTCCGTTGGCCCATGTCTAGATGACAAAGTGGTGCGAATTGAGAGCTTGATATTGTTGTCTAAGTCGAGGCCACTTGGCGATCTCTTCCTCCAAACTTTACAAGTGTTATAATCTAGACCCTCCAATGTATTATTTAAGCACACTAGTAGCAAGACTTGTCTTCCAACACTTAGAAAAAATTAGAGAACCTTGAAGAGCTAGAGGGAGCTCTCGGCTTTGTCCATTTAGCCACAAGAATTTTTTTTAATTTTGTTCCATTATTCACAATACATTAACCCAAGGTCCCTAAGGGTATTGTAAGGATATCTCAATAGAAAGATCCCGGAAAAACCGCATTTTTACGTTAGTCGCAAGGCGAAAACCCAAGGTGTTCTTCAACTTTGAAGTTGGAAATAGAAGAGGAGTTTTTCACAAGCTTCTAAGGGTTGCAAATAGCGGATTGGAACGTCAAGAAAAGGATTTGGAGTTGCTAAAGATCGACTTAGGGTTTTGGATCATTTTGAGCTTAAGGAGGTAATAATCTCCGTCTTGCTATTAAAATTCAAGATTTCATGTTGTAGTAGTTAGAAATGATCATGTGGATTATATTATGAAGAATGATATGTGTTATTGAATATTTGGATGGAATCCGAAAAGTTGCATGATTTAGCCTTTAAGATTTCAATTCAATTGGATTATTAGTTTAATCGTCACATGTTATATAAAGAAGGAATTATAATTGTTAAGTTATTTATGACTATATAACATGTTAGGCCTAAGAAGTTGGATTGAAAAAGAATTGGAAAAGGACTTTGTGTTGTTGTATATGTTTAGCCAAGAATGGCTTTAAATATGGAACTAGTTTCGTATTAAATTGTGGGACGGAATTTTACACGTCCTGTTAAGGCGGGTAATCCCCTTTGGTTAGCTGAATTGTTGGGACTTAAATGTGGCGTGTTTGGTTATTGAATTCGGCCTTGAAAAAAGTGGCAAAGTATGTAGAAACAAAGGAGGTGTTGTCCGATTTTCCGTAGAATTTAGTGACTTAGCACTTAGAATATTCTACGTTCGAAGCTAGAGGTTAATGAACGTATTATGGCCATTATAGGTGGAAGTACTAAGTATAGCGTGTTCTACTTGAAGGATGGAATAGCTATCAAGGTTGAAGTACTTTGGAGCATTTTGCTATTTGTCGATAATCGTCGCGAGGTATGTGAACCTCTTCCTTCTTTTGACATGATTCTATGTATGGGCTATACATGTAGTACTATTTCATGATTCCTTCTGCTCTTAGAAGTTAAGAGGTATGTATGTTGATTTACTCTACGTAAGGGTTATGTCTAAGTTATCCTAAGTTCTTACCAAGTCTTATGGGGGATGTTGGTAAGAGTCGTTAGGAGGTATTTGGAGCCAAGTTGACTTGGCTAAGTTACGACACAAATGAGAATAAGAATCGAACAAGCCACTACAGCGTTAATAAAGGAAAATGTAATGACAATCAATTAAGTTAAAATGAGTAGAATTCTCCATCAGCATAGAAGCTAAGATAAGACAAAATTGTATTACATTTTCTAGATCATGGCTACTTGATTAAGATCGTTATAAATAAGTATAACTTATTCACAACGCACCAAAGTATATGTTACTTAATTTATAAGAATTTACGTATGAGGTTTTAAGACTATGAACCTCAAATTCTTAAAAGGTTAAGAGACTTTATTTTTCAAGTTATGGGACTTGATTCTTAAAGGAAGAAATGAATTGATTTAAAAGCATAGAATACTTGATTTGGAAAGTATTGATTTCTTGCCATTCTAAAGTTAAGAAACTTGTTTTCTTAAAAGTTAAGAGACTTGAAGTATTTTGAAAGCTATGTGATTTGATTTGAAAGTATAAGTCTCTCGGTTATAAAAGGAATGAATTTGTCTAAGACATAAAGAGTTATAACGGCTTTATGGGAAGTTGGTTATAACAACTTTATGGAAGATTAAAAGAATGGTTTTCTTCAGTAATGTAAGCAAAGAAATGACTTGAAATAAAGAAGGGCAAATTGTTTTAAAGGTACCAATTGCTTAAGGTTTTAAAGAAAGAAGTAACGTGATTTAGATGCCTATAATTGTATTTCTAAAAGGTATTGTGACTTGTCTTGAAAAGTATATATGACTTGATACTACAGTTATTAGTATCCTGGAATTTTAATTTGAAAAAGAGTCATTTTAAAGGAGTAGAGGTGCGTAGTACTTTGGGTTAAATTCCCGGATTTTTTATGTGTGAAACGAAAGTGCCATGAGTTTATAAAAATGGAAGTCTAAAGGTTAATGAACTTGCCTATGTTTGCATGTGATAGCTTTGAGTGCAAGTATTATATGTTTACGTTGTCGTGACTCTCAGTTGGAGGGCCGACTGTCTTGTTGTAAGTTTACTTGGACGTACCGACAGTGATGTGGGATTCCACGGGTATGCTTCCATTATGATTGATCCTTGGACATGCTTATACGATGTGGGATTAGGGCATGTGACCGGAGGCGGGTTAGATTCGATTTGTTTTATTACCCATGGCCACGCTTATATGATGAGGATTCCGGCATGCGACCATGCTATGTCGACTATTACACCATGGGCTAGCTCCCATGAAGACATGTACCGCGATGAGGATTAGGGGCATGTTATATTCTTATTCCATGAGCTAGCTCCTATAAAGACTGCACCTCGATGAGGATGCAGAGACGCGTTATGGCCATGCTTATACGATGAGGATTAGGGGCATGCGGCGCGTTTTTATATATATATATATGTATTGTATATGTATGCGATAGTAAGGTAGGATGCCACGGCGTGTCACTGGTTATATGTTACACCTACGGCTTAGATGATGGAGGATTCTAGGCGGGAGGTATATATATATATGTATTGTATATGTGTCAGTAAGCGGTGAGGTAGGATGCCACGGGCGCGTCACATGAGTATGATTTATGTCATAGACTGCCGGCAGTGAGGAAGGAATTCCACGGGCATGCTTTGATATTTGTGTGACTTGATCGCGTCCCAGATTGGGCCGGGTAGTATATGCGTCCCTCCATAAAGGGCCGTATTATGTTATGAAAGATAAGTAAGTTATATGGTAATGAACTTGACGATTTTTCCTAAGTATGTACGTAAGAAAGTGACTATAACTTTTATTGAAAAATGGGAAAAGATAATAAGGTACGATTAAGTTCACGAGATGGTAATGACACGGTAGGATCTGGTATGTACCCTTTTTATACTTGCCCCTGTCATTCTTTTGTACAGTTATGATTTGTTTCTCGTGCCTTATTTTCCGCTCCATATTAAATTTTTGTTATCGGACCCGCTTGAAGCTGCGTTCATGTCGCGAGTTTAGGTACGATTGTGGATCCGCGAGCTTAGGATCCTGGTTCAGCATTTTGAGATGGCTCAAATGTTCCGGATTTGTCATGACTATGTATATTCAGGGGTACGACGGGATCTTGTCCCGTCATTGTATTTGTTCAAATCTTAGAGGTCTGTATTCATCTGTGGGCTGGACTGGCTAGAGTTGTTTTTACATTGTTAAACAGTGTAGACCCTTTCGGGTAATTTTTATGTTATGGCAGCCTTATCGGCTTGGCCTTGTTTTAAAAAAAAGAAAAAGAAAAGAGTGTTATTTATCTTCCGCAGTTTATTATGTTGTATGATTAGAAGGGTGCCCAGGTAGGGCACCAGTCGTGGCCCGGGGTCGGGTCGTGACAGGAAGTACGTGGTACTTTGGGTTAAATTCCCGGATTTTGATATGACACGAAAGTGCCTTGAGTTATAAAATGAAATTCATTTTTGTATGTTAATAAAAGTCTAAAAGATTTATGAACTTGCCTATGCTTACTTACGATAGCCTTTGAGTGCAAGTATTATATTTCTACGCTGTCGTGTCTCTCAGTTGGAGGGCCGGCTGTCTTGTTGTGAATTTACTTGGATGTACCGACAGTGATGAAGGATTCCACGGGTATGATTCCATTGTGATTGATCCATGTACATGCTTATACGATGAGGGATTCCGGGGCATGCAACCATGATGCGGGTTAAATTATCGGATTCTATTATTACTCCACATGTACCCGAGATGAGGGATTCCACGGGCATGTTATATACTATTATTACTCCATGGACATGGTTATACGATGAAGGATTCCGGGGCATGCGACCATGTTATATACTATTACTCCATGGACTAGCTCCCCATGAAGACATGTACCCGAGATGAGGGATTTCACGGGCATGTTATATACAATTATTACCCCATGGATTAGCTCTCCATGAAGACATGTACCCGAGATGATGGATTCCACGGGCATGAGATATATATATATATTGCATATGTGCATGTTGACAGTGATGTAGGATTCCATGAGCGTGTTACATGTATATGTTTTACACTTACGGTTGTCGGCAGTGGTGGAGGATTCCACGGGCACGCTTTGATATTTACGGGTTTTGAGACCCTTCCTGGACTGTGTGATGATTTTGAGGGCTTGTGTCCCTAGCCTTGGTGTGACTATTATTCATGTGTTGAAATAGTATTTAAAAAGGTTAAAACTGACTTTCATTACATTCATTTCGGCAAGGCACGGTTGTACTGTTAATTTGATTATCTTATTTGTCTCCAGATTTTTATATCTAGACTTTATGATTTAAATTAGAGTACTTTCAGTTTTACATATTTTGTACTGACCTCCTTCGGGGGGCTGCGTTCATGCCGCAGGTTGAGGTACATAGCTTGCTGATCCTCACTCTTAGGATCACTGTTCAGTTATTGGAAAACTCCATTTCTCCGGAGGCTTTGTCTTTTGGTACAGTTCACTGAGGTAGTAGATTTATGTACATTCAGGGGTATAGCGGGGCCCCGTCCCGTCACAGTTGTTATGTCAAAACTCTTAGAGGTCTGTAGTCATATCTTGTGGGTCGGTTTGTAAAAAAAAAAGTAACTACTTTTGGATTTATGTATATTTATATATATCCAGGGAGGTAGCCTTATCGGCTAACCTGTTATTTATTTCTTGTTGAGTTTATGTATGTTCCGCTGATTATCTCTGATGTTTACCTGTAAGGGTGTTACACCCCGTAAGTCCAGGACATGTATAAGAGAATGTACGTAAGGAACACAGGACTTGAAATTGAGTGCGAAGAGAGAATTGTTTTTACGACGGAAAATCTTCCGAACGTCGGAAAGGAAAAATGTTAGTTGTTGAGAATTGGATTCTAAAAATGCATTATTTGAAGAGTATGGAACTTATTAACATTATGGAAATTTAATTTTTACAGATTTGGTCACGTGGGGCCCACCCGAGGAATTTTACGTCTTGCGGGGCCCACGAGGGTTACGAAATTTTATGGAAGAATGAGAGGGCGACATGTGGCACCTCCCCCCACTTGGTCTTGGACGAAAAATACAAGGTTAGAATGGTCATTTGACCATTGTGGATGATAAGTCTTGCTAGCTTGATAATATTGACCAAGTCAACTTGCCACTTGTGTAGTTATCCAAGTGTACTTCATCCAAGCCACACATTTGTTATAATCTTGACCCTTCATTGTGTTATATATACCACACTAGTGCAAGACTAGCTCTTCAACACTTAGAAAAATTAGAGAAACATTTGTTCTAGCATGTGAGCTCTCGGCTTTGATGAAAATCCACACAAAATTCTTGTAGTTTTGATCCATTATTCACAAGACTTTAACCCAAGGTCCCTAAGAGTATTGTAAGGATATCTCAATAGAAAGATTTCGGAAAAGCGACGTTTTCACGTTAGTCGCAAGGCGAAAACCTAAGGCATTTTCATAGGTTTTGATTGGAAATTGAAGAGAAGTTGGTTGTGAACTTCTAGAGGCTTCAAATAGCGGATTGGATCGTAAAGGAAAGGAGCTAAGAATTGCTAAGGAGCGACTTTGAATCTTGGAATTTTTAAGGGCTTGTAAAGGTATAAATCTTGTAGTTTTAGCAATTAAAGTTTACTTATTGTTGTAGCTATGGATATTAGCAAGCATGAGGTATATAGTATGAAGTTTGATAAGTGTATTGACTATTGGAACCCTAATACGAAAACTAGCATGTTTAGCCATAAGATTACAATTCAAGTTGATTATTAGTTTAAGTCGTCACATGTTATATAAAGAAGAATTTATAGTTGTTAAAGTTGCCTATGACTATATAACATGTTAGACCTAAGAACTTGGATTGAAAAAGAATTGGAAAGGACTTAGTGTTGTTGTATATGTTGGCCGAGAATGACTTGGTTATTAAACTACTTGGTATGAATTAGGCGGAATTTTACGTATTGTAAGGCGTGTAATCCCCTTTGATTGGTTGGTATGTTGAGCCTTAAATGTGGCATGTTTGGTTATTGAATTCGGCCTTGAAAAAGGTGGCAAAGTATGTAGAAGCAAAGGAAGTGCTGCTCGATTTTCCGTAGAATAAGAGACCGTATACTTAGTATTATTCTACGTTAGAAACTAGAAATTGATAGTCATGTTGTGACCATTATAGGTTGACAATTCTACGTGCGGCATATTCGACTTAGCTTGCGGATTAAGCCGAAAAGGTATGTGAACTATCTCCTCTTCTAGCATGATTCCTTAAGATAAAGAAAGTATGTCCTACTCCTTAAATGATCCATTCCTTGGTTGTACTTGGATTGCCTAAAAATAGAATTTATTATATGTACTTCCTTGATTGTACTTTGATGTTTAAATTGTAAGTTGTATAATCCATTTCCTTAGTTAATTTTAGATTCTTAAGAGTGAAAGTATTTTACTTAAAGTACATAGAGTCTTGAAAAGGAAGTGGTTTCCAAATCTTTTGGCTAGTGCCTTAGTTCCAAAACCTAAAGGTCGTTATAAAGACTTTAGGGGAGTCAAATGAGTGATTTACTTAATTGTTTTAAAAGAGGAGAAATGACATGATTTAAGAGAAGTAACTTGTTTTAAAGGTGTGAGTTACTTGAGGTTTAAAAGTAGAAGAAACTTGATTTCTAAAGATTAAGAGACTTGAAGTATTTTGAAAGTTAAGAAACTTGATTTGTAAGTATGTGATACTTGATTTTAAAAGTATAAGTCTCTTGGTTATAAAAGGAATGAATATGTCTAAAACCATAAATTGTTATAACGACTTTATGGGAAGTTGGTTATAACGACTTTATGGAAGGTTAAGAAAGTTGTCTATTTTGATTAATGGGCATAGGTTGCCTAGATTGTGAAAATTTGAAGTTACTTGGTTTCAAGCTTTGAAATGAGTTTCTAAAAGTGTAGTAACTTACTTTGAAAAATAGACACGCCTTGATACTACAGGTGTTAGTATCTTGGGGTTTTACATAAAAAGGAGTCTTTTGAAAAGAATGTACGTACGTAGTACTTTGGCTTGTTAAATGAGAATTATTCTATTTGTGCCTTGATAAGTACTTTGGCTTGTTAAATGAGAATTATGCTATTCGTGCCTTGATAAGTACTTTGGCTTGTTAAATGAGAACTATTCTATTTGCGCCTTGATAGTATTTTGGCTTGCTTGAATAAGTATTTCTCTTGGTTTATGTAAAAAGAAGGCATGGTATTATCTTGGTTTATGACAAAAAGAAAGGCATGATAATTGTCTTGATTTGTCTAAAGGCATGGTTTTGCCTTGGTTTGCTTTCATATGGGTTACTCATATAGACATTCGTGCAAGTGTCATATCTCCACATCTCCGTGTCCCTCCATAAAGGGCCGACAACTTGCTTCAAGGATACCATGGGTTAGCTCCCCATGGGGGTGAGTGGTACACACTCACGGCGGGTCGGTATTTGACTCGGGCGGGTTAAATTCTCGGATATATATAAGCCATGGATTAGCTATCCGTGATGCGAGTATCGTGTACCGATGACTCATTGCGGGTCCTCACGACGTAAGCGGGTGAAATAGTCCCTTGCGGGTGAAATAGTCCTATGATAGGTTGCATTATAACACAGAGGGTGGTTGACCACGGCAGCGCACGACGCCCGTGTTTTAAAACGGTAGTGATTTCATTAATGAAAGGGTGCAGTGTGGTTATGAATTAAAGTGGAACAGTAATTCTCATTGTTAAAGTCATAACTTAAAAGATAAAAAGGATTGCATTACTCTCATGATTGAAAGGTTCAGTGTGCTTCACGATGTTGTATTATATCATGATCGCCGATGAGGAAGGATTCCACGGGCATGATTGATATTATGGGCGTGAGACCCATGGTTATATTTGAGTAATGACTTTGAGGCATGCATCCACGACTTGATATGGCTTATGTATTGTGTCGTAGGTTGGTTGTCATACATGTCTCTATTTTGTTTAGATGTTATGATTTCATTCTGATGCTGCATTTCATATACTTGGTACATTCTTGTGCGACCTCGCCCTTGGGGTTGCGTTCATCTGCGCGAGTTTAGGTACGCGATTTGGTGATCTGCAGTGTAGGACCTGCCGAGTTTTGGATAGCTCCATCTGCTCGTGAGTTTATCTTTTGGTATAGATCCTTGATGCATGCTTTTATGCGATTATGGGTACAGCGGGGCCTTGTCCGTCATAGTTCAGTAAAACTCTTAGAGGTCTGTATTCATATGTGGGATTGGACTCATGTACAGTGTAGTGTCTTTTGATTATGTATATTATATGGCAGCCTTGTCGGCTTTGTCCTTGCACGTATGTTGATTTTTTTTTTTAAAAAAGGTGTTATTTAAATTCCGCAGTTTACTTGTGTCAGTTAGGTAGAAGGGTGCCCAGGTAGGGCACCGACCGAGCCCGGGTTCGGGCGTGATGAGTGGTATCGAGCGATCGGTCCTCGGAATGTTTCTGAGGCCGTGTCAAGTAGAGTCTTGATTATCAGTGTGTTGCGCGCCACACCCATAAACAGGAGGCTACAAGACATTTAGGAGTTGGTTTCTATTCTTCTCACTTTGAGATCCTGCCATAGAGCTGTGTTAGTAATATAATTCCTCTCTGATGTATTTTGTGTTACAGCTATGCCTCGAGGAGAACAATGCTGAAGAGCAAGGAATAGCGAGAGCTACCAGTCGGACTCGAGAGAGTTGATAGGGCTTATGCCCAGGTATCCGGATATTGTGCGCGATCGGCGAGTTATTACTGCGCGAGTTTGAGGCCCGGCACGAGCCTCCAGTTTCTCAGTTAGGAGAAGACTATAGGGTCATAAGGGAAGCAATTATGTTATTGACCAAGATAGCGGTGCTACAGTTTCACCAGCAGGAATTTATTCGACCAATACAGACAGGTGTACAGAGGGTAGAGGGCCAACGCGGAGATCAACGTAAGAGGGCTAGACCGGTTGGTTATCCCGGTGAGTTTTTGGACGAGCAGCCTCAGCAGCGAGTGAAATATTCGTCCCAACCTACCCAGTACATACCCCTGCAGAGCACAGGTGGGAGATTGGACCCCACATGGTATTTAGGAGCCGGTCCGAGCTCCAGGGGTTGAAGTTCTCAGAGGAGCAGAGGATTTTCTCGGTCGAGGCCACCTATTCCTCAGTGTTTCCGATGTAGTAAGCGTCATTCGGAGAAATGCCGTTATGGCACAGGTGTTTGTTTTTATTGTGGCCGTCCGGGCCATATACTGAGGGTGTGTCCTTTTAGAAAAAGCATCGGTGAGGTGGATCAGCCTATGAGACCGATGGTTGATTCCCTTTCCTTCACTTGTCGTCCCGAGCGGTGTTGGATGTCGGCCGGTACCGTGGTAGAGGTCAGGGTGGAGTTTATAGTTCTGGCGGTCCTTCGAACCGCATAGATGACGTGACTACTGGACATGATCAGGAGGCAACATCGCATGGGGTTACAGGTATATTTTGATTCTTTTGAATCATACGTGCATTGATAGGTTCATATTCCGCCCTAGCATATATATTTTCCCTGTGTTGCTAGCAGTTGTAAGTGATAGTACCCCCAGAGGTAGGAATACTTTGATTAGTAAAGTGAAAAGTTAAGAATATTGACAAGAATGGTAAGTGAACTGAGACTATAGTTGTGTAGAGTTCACAAGTTGTAATTGCCCCATAACAGTGTAAGACCAATAGGGAAGAATGTACAGTAGAAATACTTTGGCTTATGTGACGAACCTCTAGTGAATAGGGGGATGGGGTGAGCAGTACCTTGACATAAGATAAGAATTTATTTCAGACTAAGAATGAGAAGTTAAGTATGATGATGAGTCGGGTTATGGACTCATTTCGGGTCAACCGGTAGTTGGGAATGGGGTGATGTCAGTTGGTAGTGGTCCCGCTATGTGATAGGGTCTCGAGGATGCAAGACCCAAGTCTAGTTGATCGTTGTACGAGTTCGTGGATGCGTTCCACCGGAACCAGGTCGTAAGGGCCGAGAAGAGCCTTAGCGGAAATGCAAGTAGTATATGGCCAAGTTTGGTTAGTAACTCCAAGGATTGGGGAACAGAAACAATATTTGAGATTTTGTACGTTTACTAAATAAGTTTGGAAGTACGAGAAAGTATGACAAGTAATAAAATGAAGGAACAAAGGTTAAAAGAACTATAATAATTATAGTTATGAGTAATGAAGGTGCATAGAGAAAATTCCTTTTTGGCCATGAGTGAAGGTTATTTATTATGATACACACGCCTTAGGTTCAGTAACCTCTAAAGATCTTATTTTTGATAAGACAGTAACCTTCGAGTTTTGTGAGAAGGGGCCGCGGACGGAAGGTCCATTGATATGTTTACGTATGTTATGTGGTGGCCATGTGTGGCATCATTGGTCTTGTGGAGTATTGATTGATAGGCATGGTAAAGAGATTTTGCCGAAGTTTGTATAGCTTGACAACCGACTAAGAACATTCGGGGACGAATGTTTCTAAGGGGGGAAGAATGTTACACCCCGTAAGTCCAGGACATGTATAAGTGAATGTACGTAAGGAACACAGGACTTGAAATTGGTACGAAAGAGAGAATTGTTTTTACGACGGAAAATCTTCCGAACGTCGGAAAGGAAAAATGTTCGTTGTTGAGAATTGGATTCTCAAAATGCATTATTTGAAGAGTATGGAACTTATTAACATTATGGAAATTTATTTTTTACGGATTTGGTCACGTGAGGCCCACCCGAGGAATTTTACGTCTTGCGGGGCCCACGAGAGTTACGGAATTTTATGGACAAATGAGAGGGCGACACGTGGAACCTCCCCCCACTTGGTCTTGGACGAAAAATACAAGGTTAGAATGGCCATTTGACCATTGTGGATGATAAGTCTTGCTAGCTTGATAATATTGACCAAGTCAACTTGCCACTTCTGTAGTTATCCAAGTGTACTTCATCCAAGCCACACATTTGTTATAATCTTGACCCTTCATTGTGTTATATATACCACACTAGTGCAAGACTAGCTCTTCAACACTTAGAAAAATTAGAGAAACATTTGTTCTAGCATGTGAGCTCTCGGCTTTGATGAAAATCCACACAAAATTTTTGTAATTTTGATCCATTGTTCACAAGACTTTAACCCAAGGTCCCTAAGGGTATTGTAAGGATATCTCAATAGAAAGATTTCGGAAAAGCGGCGTTTTCACGTTAGTGGCAAGGCAAAAACCTAAGGCATTTTCATAGGTTTTGATTGGAAATTGAAGAGAAGTTGGTTGTGAACTTCTAGAGGCTTCAAATAGCGGATTGGAGCGTAAAGGAAATGAGCTAAGAATTGCTAAGGAGCGACTTTGAATCTTGGAATTTTTAAGGGCTTGTAAAGGTATAAATCTTGTCGTTTTAGCAATTAAAGTTTACTTATTGTTGTAGATATGGATATTACCAAGCATGAGGTATATAGTATGAAGTTTGATAAGTGTATTGGCTATTGGAACCCTAATCCGAAAACTAGCATGTTTAGCCTTAAGATTACAATTCAAGTTGATTATTAGTTTAAGTCGTCACATGTTATATAAAGAAGAAATTATAGTTGTTAAAGTTGCCTATGACTATATAACATGTTAGACCTAAGAACTTGGATTGAAAAAGAATTGGAAAGGACTTCGTGTTGTTGTATATGTTGGCCGAGAATGGCTTGGTTATTAAACTACTTGGTATGAATTGTGGGGCGGAATTTTACACGTATTGTAAGGCGTGTAATCCCCTTTGATTGGTTGGTATGTTGAGCCTTAAATGTGGCATCTTTGGTTATTGAATTCGGCCTTGAAAAAGGTGGCAAAGTATGTAGAAACAAAGGAAGTGCTGCCCGATTTTCCGTAGAATAAGAGACTGTATACTTAGTATTATTCTACGTTAGAAATTGATAGTCATGTTGTGACCATTATAGGTTGACAATTCTACGTGCGGCATATTCGACTTGGCTTGCGGATTAAGCCGAAAAGGTATGTGAACTATGTCCTCTTCTAGCACGATTCCTTAAGATAAAGAATGTATGTCCTACTCCTTAAATGATCCATTCCTTGGTTGTACTTGGATTGCCTAAAAATAGAATTTGTTCTATGTACTTCCTTGATTGTTCTTTGATGTTTAAATTGTAAGTTGTATAATCCATTTCCTTAGTTAAGTTTGGATTCTTAAGAGTGAAAGTATTTTACTTAAAGTACATAGAGTCTTGAAAAGGAAGTGGTTTCCAAATCTTTTGGCTAGTGCCTTAGTTCCAAAATCTAAAGGTCGTTATAATGACTTTAGGGGAGTCAAATGAGTGATTTACTTAATTGTTTTAAAAGAGGAGAAATGACATGATTTAAGAGAAGTAACTTGTTTTAAAGGTGTGAGTTACTTGAGGTTTAAAAGTAGAAGAAACTTGATTTCTAAAGATTAAGAGACTTGAAGTATTTTGAAAGTTAAGAAACTTGATTTATAAGTATGTGATACTTGGTTTTAAAAGTATAAGTCTCTTGGTTATAAAAGGAATGAATATGTCTAAAACCATAAAGGGTTATAACGGCTTTATGGGAAGTTGGTTATAACGGCTTTATGGAAGGTTAAGAAAGTTGTCTATTTTGATTAATGGGCATAGGTTGCCTATATTGTAAAAATTTGAAGTTACTTGGTTTCAAGCTTTGAAATGAGTTTCTAAAAGTGTAGTAACTTACTTTGAAAAATAGACACGCCTTGATACTACGGGTGTTAGTATCTTGGGGTTTTACATAAAAAGGAGTCTTTTGAAAAGAATGTACGTACGTAGTACTTTAGCTTGTTAAATGAGAATTATTCTATTTGTGCCTTGATAAGTACTTTGGCTTGTTAAATGAGAATTATGCTATTTGTGCCTTGATAAGTACTCTGGCTTGTTAAATGAGAACTATTCTATTTGCACCTTGATAGTATTTTGGCTTGCTTGAATAAGTATTTCTCTTGGTTTATGTAAAAAGAAGGCATGGTATTATCTTGGTTTATGACAAAAATAAAGGCATGGTAATTGTCTTGATTTGTCTAAAGGCATGGTTTTGCCTTGGTTTGCTTGCATATGGGTTACTCATATAGACATTCGTGCAAGTGTCATATCTCCACATCTCTGTGTCCCTCCATAAAGGGCCGACAACTTGTTTCAAGGATACCATGGGTTAGCTCCCCATGGGGGTGAGTGGTACACACTCACGGCGGGTCGGTATTTGACTCGGGCGGGTTAAATTCCCGGATATATATAAGCCATGGATTAGCTATCCGTGATGCGAGTATCGTGTACCGATGACTCATTGCGGGTCCTCACGACCTAAGCGGGTGAAATAGTCCCTTGCGGGTGAAATAGTCATATGATAGGTTGCATTATAACACAGAGGGTGGTTGACCCTGGCACTGGCACGACCTTCATGTTTTGAAACGGTAGTGATTTCATTAATGAAAGGGTGCAGTGTGGTTATGAATTAAAGTGGAACAGTAATTCTCATTGTAAATGTCATAACTTAAATGTTACACCCCGTATTTCTAGAGTATGTATGTGAGGACGTACATATATTTGTACAAACCCTAATTAGGTTATGGATTGAATTGTGAACTTTCAACGGAAAAGATTCCGAACCTTGTGAAGGAAATTCTACGTTTTTAATATTTTAACCGATTACGGATTTTTCCGAGAGACGAAATATTTTGGACCAATAGGAGGGCGACATGTGTCACCTTTAGTTGGCATGGGTTGGACGAAATGGTGGCCTAGTGGACAAGTCAAATAGTCAAGTCTTGCAAGATATTTTCTTTTGGTGAGTGGGAGTACGTGAAGGGATGATTTTGTGGGCATTGGGGGGCTTGCCTTGGGCGTTTTTCTTGAGCTAGTGGAAGGCCACATGGCTCATTGTTGTGGGGGACATATGTCCCAATGTTGTGGTGGACATATGTCCCAAGGTTGTGGTGGACACTTGGTGGAAGACTTCACTTGAACAAGCTATCCAAATCTTCACCCTACATTTGTTTTCATCTTGGCCCTTGGTGGTTCTATAAATACCCCCTCTTGTGCAAGACTTCTTCATCCACAAACACAACTTCCAAGTCTCCAAAATCCTTCCCCCTTAGTGCTAAGTTCTCGTCCAACTCCTTTCCCCCCCCCCCTTTCCTAGTTGTTCGTCCGAAAGTCCCCCCCCCCTTTGTAGAAAAATATTCTCCAAGTATTGTTACTATCCCAAAATACCTTAGCCAAATACCTTGTAGTATTCCAAAGTTACCTCTATACTAAAAGCCCGGAAATACTACCTTATATCCTTTAGTCACAAAACGAAACCATAAGGAAAATCTTCATAGTTGGTTGAAGTATTAGTAGGAGTTGTTTGGAAACTTCTAAGGGTTTCTTGGAGCTATCAGAGCGTGCAGAATAGGAGCTAAACCTTTCTCAGGATCGACATATATCTTGGATAATTTTGGGCTTGTCGAGGTAAATATCTTGTCCTTCTATTGTAATTGGAGATTACATACTGTAGTAGTATAAAATTGAGTATAAGATATATAGAAGGATGGTATAGAAGAAGAGAATTGAACTGTACTAACATAGGACTGTATTTACAGTAGACTTGTGTAGTTTAACGGGTAGGGAAGTGCTGCCCGATTTTCCGTAGAAGTAAGAACCTTCTGCTTAGAATATTCTACAGAGTAGTCTAGACGTTGATAGACGTATTTGACTATTATAGGTTGATACTCTGCGCGCGACATATTCGACTTGGCAGGTGGATTTGTAGGAGGTATGTGATTCTTCCTATCCTCTTGAGCATGATATTTTAAAAGAATATATATAGTACGGTGAGCGTCGTGTGTTAACTGAACGTGGTTTTACCTCGATGTCTTTGACTTGAGTTTTAAATAATAAGAATCTTGAAGTATTTCAAAAGAATTAAGAATCGTTTTTTTAAAGAAGAGTAATAATTGGTTTTAAAAGCTTAAGAGTTATACTAGCTTTATGGGAAGTTAGGTATAACGACTTAAGCGAGATAAAAGGAAAGGTTTACTTAATTGTTTATGAAAGCCTTGTATTAATTTCGGAAATGAGAATAAGTATCGAACAAACCACTGCAGCGCTAATAAAGGAAAATGTATTGACTAATTAAGTATTATTAAAACCAGTAGAAACCTCCATCTGCATAGAAGCTAAGATAAGACAAAATTGTATTACATTTCCTAGATCATGGCTGCTTTAATAAGATCATTAATAAACAAGTTTTGATTTTCTTAAAATTTCAAAGTAAGGACTTGATTTTATAAAAGACAAAGACTTGAAAATTTGAAGTGTTTTCGTTTAAAAAGGAAGGCATGCTTTTGTCTTAAGTTGGTTCAAAAAGAAGGTAGGGAAATTGTTTTGGTTTACTTAAAAAGATAGTCACTCTATTTGATACTACGGGTATCGTGTGACTCTTGTGAAAGAAACGAATCTTTTTAAAGAGTTAATGTATGAAGTACTTTGGGGATAAAAAACCCGAACTTGTTGACATAAAATAGAAAGTACCTTGTGTGAATAACTTGACCATATGGGTTTGTGATAGCCTTGTAATACTTTCTTGTTGGTTTGATAAGTAAACATGTTATGATGCTACGTGTGTTAGTGTCTTGTGATGTTGTGTAAGGGGGTTATTCTTGTTGTGCTTACGTTGTTAAACGTTAAGCCCGTTGTACTGTTATTATATCACATACCCCCCCTGACTTGTTATACCGAGGCTTGCCACCCTTGATGCGGGTCTATACGGCCTATGCGGTCTGTGTGACTATGCGGAGCTGCGGGAGTTCCAGGATTGATCATTCCGGGTGTATTATCCGTCGAGGAATGCCTCATGCGATGCAATGTGACTACGCGGTCTATGTGACTATGCGGACTGCGGGAGTCGAGAGGATACCGCGAGTTAGCTACCGTCGAGAATACCTCATGCGGGTGCATGTGTGACTATGCGGTGCGGGAGTTCGAGATTAGGTTCGCATAATGATACTATGGGCGATTATCCTTGCTTCGATCATTAGCGGCCTAGAAAAGACCGATTATGTTATTTCTATTTTGCTTTTGGTTATGATGTGGCACTATATGCGATTCATTAGTTGTTTCGTACATATTTGTAAAAATTGGTTTTAAAATGATATGATTTCATTTAAAGTACTTTCTGATTTCACATACTTGGTACTGTTATGCGACCTCCTTGAGCTGCGTTCATGTCGCGAGTAGAGGTACTCGATTGTTGATCCTCGCTCATGGGGTCACAATTCAGCGTTTTGGGAAGCTCAGTGTCTCGGAGGCTTATCTTGGGTATAGTCCTGTCGTTGTAGGTACTTACATTCGGGGTATGGCAGAACCTGTCCGCCATTGTTGTTATAACATTCTTAGAAGTGCATGTAAATCTTGTTGTGGCGAGCTTGTAAAAGGATATAGCTATTCAAGTTTTTATATTTATATGCGAAAAGGCAACTTTTCTCGAATAAATTGTTTCTCACTTCATATTGTTTCATGTCTTGTTTTATATTCCATTGGTTACTCGATGTATGTCTACTTGGGTGCGGGTAAGGCACGATCCACGGGCGAGTTGGTCGTGACAAAAGTGGTATCGAAGCGATTAATCCTCGGAAAGTGTCTACAGATCGTATCTAGTAGAGTCTTGATTATCGGTGTGTTGTGCACCACCAATGTCGAGGAGGTATAGGATATTTAGGATTGGTTTCCATTCTTCTCACTCTGAGATCGTGCCTAGAGTTGTGTTATAAGTTGGACCCCTCTAACGTATTTCTTTCCCTTACCAGTTATGCCTCCGCCAGGCAACCGGGCGAGAAGGGCAAGCGTAGGAGGCTGCGAGTAAACACGAGAGGGTTACGAGGCACAGGCCCAATCATCACGAGGTGGTGCTTCATTCGGGGAGTTACGCTCGTCGCCCGAGAAAGTTTAGCACAGCGATTCCTCTGCGGCCATGATATTTGAACCTTGATTCGCGACGATGGCTTGAAAGTATGTATTGCAAAGAGACGACCCTGTTACTAGCTAGGGATTTAGCAACCGGAGAGTATATTATGTACCGATTTATCGCGGGTCTTGATGATTATCTAAGAGAGGGTTGTGCAAGAGTAGATCTTTAGTCAGGCATGAGCATGGCCTGCGTACGGGCTTATGCGCAGTGAGAAAGCGTGAGGATCGGCAGGTTAACCAAGATCGCGAAGAGGCGTAATAGCAGGTCCTTTGGTAACTTTCGAGGCGAATCGCCTCGGCCAATGACGATCGATATGCACCTCGCCCGATGCAGTGGTCCTCCCGGGGTTCGGGGCGTTCGGGATCTGCGAGAGTTGGTCGAGCTCGAGGCTTAGTTCGCGAATACACGTAGTTCCGGCCCGGTCAGTTGATTTTCCTCGGTGTTCACGATGTGACGTCATCCCGGGAATGTCATCTTTTGTTGGTGCTTGTTTTACTGCGGCCGTCGGGCCATGTGGAAAAGAATGTTCAAGTAGGAGGATGCAAGTAGGAGGACTCGGCTACCGTTAGTTGCGGATTCGGTGGTTCGAGAGAAAGGGTGTTAGCGAAGGAGGCCACCCACCGGTGTGGCCGTTGTGGTAGGTGTCATTGTGGGAGTGTCGTGCTTCGGCGACTTGTTATGCTTGCGGCCGGCGGGCCATTTGCGAGAAATTATCCGACCCGGTGGCGCGGATGTAGAGACTCACTTCGAGATCGGTGGCTAGTTCATCACCTTCCACTGTATCGCGGGGCATGATTGATTAGAGCGACAAAGGGGATGAAGCGGTGAATCTGGTATATCCTTAACCCTCTAGAGATTAGTATGTGTGATAAGATGAGTATATTTTAAGTGTTATGTTCAGATAACATTGTGTTAATTGTGATTAGAAATCATGGTTAGGTAAAAGGGTAAGATTGGGGATAGGGAAAGTGTGAGCCTTAAAGTTTTATACGTGGATACCTTAGAGGCGAGGCCATCTTGAGTAAAAGATTTATTTTTATGTTTGACCCTTATCGGAGTGCATAGTATACGTGAGATATATTTGTGTGATAAGTCCCTGAGTAGTGGGAAATGAAAGAGGGTAGTTGAGCTAAGAAGACCACTAGGTTTTCGTGACTCGATGGTGAGATTGTTCCGGATCGGGAAACAAGAGCTTGGCGCGAGAAATGGGTCGGGTTGAGGCCAGATTGCGGGTTAACCCGCAGCCCGGTTTGAAGTAAGGAAAAATTGTGGTGGTCCCACTTTGTGATAGGGTCACGAGGGTGTTAGGCCCAAGTTTAGTTAACCATCGTACGAGTTCGTGGATGCGTTCGACCAGTAGTCGGGCGATGGGTCACCCATCTTGTCTTTCGATCGAGCTGTTTACTCGTGAGAGGTTATGCGAGACGTTATATATCGGGAAGGTTGTAAGGCGCACGGTTCCTACTTTTACTTTATGTGACGGTGGAGCCAGTTCTGACTATTTCTTTTTATGGAGGTTTTACCAGGCAAGGTTAGGAACTCAGGTGAGTCTCAGTATTGCATTCACCCTCGGGCCGGTGTTTTTGGATTTTTAGAAGTAGATGTAAGGATTATTCGCCTCTTGTTGAGTGAGTATTATAATAGCTACCATTTCAGTATTCGGATGTCGCCTTATGAAGCCTTGTATGGGCGGAAGTGTAGGTTGCCAGTCGATTGGTTCGATGTTGGCAAGGTTCAGATAGTTGGTCCATACTTGATCCAGCGGGATGTGGATAAGGTGGAGCTTATCCAGAAGAGGTTATTGACAGCTCAGAGTCAACAGAAGTCGTGCAGATAATCAGCGTCGATACTTGGAGTTCAGATTGATGGTCGGTCTTCTTGAAGGTACCACCCCGGAAGGGTGTGACGAGATTTGGAAAGCAGGGGAAACTTAGCCCGAGGTACTTTGAGCGTTTTCAGATCATTTGGAGAATAGGCCAGGTTGCCTATAAGTTATCCTTGTCGTCCGACGTAGGAGGTAGTACGTCCGGTCTTTCATGTTGCTATGTTCGGAAAAGTATCGGAGATCCATCCAGAGTGTTCCCAGTTAATGATGACCAAGTTGGAGATAGTAACCCCGAGATTTTGGAAACTGAAGCAATAACAGGAAGGTGGTAAGTTTATTTAGGAAGTGTTCGAGTGTACGAGGAGGGTACGACGAGTAAGAGAATAGGAGTGATCATTACTTTTGTGATGATAGAGGTGATTCCTTGTGGACTTGGATTTAAGTATTTGCGCGTGTTGTATTGTGGCCATGTGTGGCATTTGCAAACTGTTTAAGTTATGAGGAACTTTATCGTTATCTGTCTTGAGAAGGAACATTCGGGACGAATGTTTCTAAGGAGGGGAGAATGTTACACCCCGTATTTCCAGAGTATGTATGTGAGGACGTACATACATTTGTACAAACCCTAATTAGGTTATGGATGGAATTGTGAACTTTCAACGGAAAAGATTCTGAACCTTGTGAAGGAAATTCTACGTTTTTAATATTTTAACCGATTACGGATTTTTCCGAGAGACGAAATATTTTGGACCAATAGGAGGGCGACATGTGTCACCCTTAGTTGGCATGGGTTGGACGAAATGGTGGCCTAGTGGACAAGTCAAATAGTCAAGTCTTGCAAGATATTTTCTTTTGGTGAGTGGGAGTAGGTGAAGGGACGATTTTGTGGGCATTGGGGGGCTTGCCTTGGGCGTTTTTCTTGAGCTAGTGGAAGGCCACATGGCTCATTGTTGTGGGGGACATATGTCCCAATGTTGTGGTGGACATATGTCCCAAGGTTGTGGTGGACACTTGGTGGAAGACTTCACTTGAACAAGCTATCCAAATCTTCACCCTCCATTTGTTTTCATCTTGGCCCTTGGTGGTTCTATAAATACCCCCCTCTTGTGCAAGACTTCTTCATCCACAAACACAACTTCCAAGTCTCCAAAACTCCTTCCCCCTTAGTGCTAAGTTCTCGTCCAACTCCTTCCCCCCCCCCCCCTTTCCTAGTTGTTCGTCCGAAAGTCCCCCCCCCCCTTTGTAGAAAAATATTCTCCAAGTATTGTTACTATCCCAAAATACCTTAGCCAAATACCTTGTAGTATTCCAAAGTTACCTCTATACTAAAAGCCCAGAAATAGGGTGATCCTGGTGTGCAAGAGGGTCATGATGGTGGTCTTGGGTTGAGGACGCAGCTCTTGGTTTCTCCCAACCTTCCGGTGGCAACCTCGGTGGTGTTAGGTTGAAAAACTTGACACTGGAAGGATTACGGGTCTTGAAGGATTTCCCGGGACTAATGCGGGTAAGGAGGGTGGTCACGGGTTGCAGGAGGGTAGTGATGGTGTTATGGGGTTGTGGTTGAAACCCATGGATCACCGTTCATTTGTCTTTGAGTCCAAAGGGACTTTTCGTGAGCGCGGAAGTCGGAAGAGCTGCTGCGTTCCGGTGAGCACTCACGACTCGAGTAGATTGCGGATCTTGATAGTGATCCCGGGTCGAAAGTGGGTATGGAGGGTGGACCTGGGTTGCAAGAGGGTGGTGTTTATGTTCAGGGTTTGTGGCTTGAACCCTTGGGTCTCCGATCCTTGGTTTCTGAGTGCAAAGAGATTTTTCCGGCGGCCACTTTGGATGCCAAGGTGTCAGCGGGTCTCGAGGTTAGTCACGGGTTGATTACGGGTCAGGTGGGTGGGCATGGGTCTTGGGGAAAGTCCATGGGCCACCATCCTTTGGTGGTTGAGTCCGAGAACTTTTCTTTTCCAATTGGCCTTGGAAATGCTAAGGTGGTGGAAGCCGAGGGGTTTTTTATCCAAAAGAGGTCTAGTAATTTGATGCATTCTATTGTTGCGGATGTCAATGACACGCCTCATTCATTATGTGCTACTACCGGCTGCTCTAATCCTCATTCATTAGGTGCTACATTCGAAGTTGAGGGCGTTGGGAATGCGGGAGTTGCGGTTTCAAAGCGTCACCCTTCTCGAGGAAGGCGGGTCGCAGGTGGGCACCGGTCGATGGCGAATCTTGAGGTGGTTCCGGTCGAAGGAGGGTCATAAGGGTGGTCATGGGATGCCGATTGATCATGATGGTCGCGGGTCAAGCGGCCAAAGGTTTCAGTTCAAGTTTGAAGGTCCGTTGGTTCATTTCCATGGCTCTTGGTATTACAAATCGTGCGGGAGTGGAAAAGCCTACTCTTCAAACGAGACTTGGTAACTTGGGGAATTTAATTGCTGAGAGAACCAAGGAAACATCTCATTCAATGGGACATCGAAACTTGATAAGGGTGGGAACCGAAGAGTCAACTCTTCTAATGAATTCAAAGGTTGCGGAAACCAAAGGAGCAGCTCGTCCAAAGAGGTATGGAAACTTGATGGCTACGGGAACCGAAGGGTCTACTCTTCAAACGAGTCTTGAAAGATCAACTTATGTGGAATTCGAAGGGTCGTTCTTTTCCAAGTCGCCTAAGAATCCTGACCTTGTCTCGGCCAATGAAGCTTTTAATGCCGAGGGACATGAGTCATTTATGGCAACCATTCCCAATGATGCACTAGTCTTGATTTCCCCCATGAATGCAACTATTGCACCTACTGAGTATGTAGTATTCCAAAGTTACCTCTATACTAAAAGCCCGGAAATACTACCTTATATCCTTTAGTCACAAAACGAAACCCTAAGAAAAATCTTCATAGTTGGTTGAAGTATTAGTAGGAGTTGTTTGGAAACTTCTAAGGGTTTCTTGGAGCTATCGGAGCGTGCAGAATAGGAGCTAAACCTTGCTCAGGATCGACATATATCTTGGATAATTTTGGGCTTGTCGAGGTAAATATCTTGTCCTTCTATTGTAATTGGAGATTACATACTGTAGTAGTATAAAATTGAGTATAAGATATATAGAAGGATGGTATAGAAGAAGAGAATTGAACTGTACTAACATAGATGTATTTCTGATGAGACTTGTGTAGTTTAACTTGGTGAGGAAGTCTTTGCGATTTTCCGTAGAAGTAAGAACCTTCCTTAGAATATTCTCTGAGTAGTCTAGACGTTGATAGACGTATTTGACTATTATAGGTTGATACTCTGCGCGCGACATATTCGACTTGGCAGGTGGATTTCGCCGAGGAGGTATGTGATTCTTCCTATCCTCTTGAGCATGATATTTTAAAAGAATATATATAGTACGGTAGACGTACGTGTGTTAACTGAACGTGGTTTTACCTCGATGTCTTTGACTTGAGTTTTAAATAATAAGAATCTTGAAGTATTTCAAAAGAATTAAGAATCGTTTTTTTAAAGAAGAGTAATAATTGGTTTTAAAAGCTTAAGAGTTATACTAGCTTTATGGGAAGTTAGGTATAACGACTTAAGCGAGATAAAAGGAACGGTTTACTTAATTGTTTATGAAAGACTTGTATTAATTTCGGAAATGAGAATAAGTATCGAACAAACCACTGCAGCGCTAATAAAGGAAAATGTATTGACTAGTTAAGTATTATTAAAACCAGTAGAAACCTCCATCTGCATAGAAGCTAAGATAAGACAAAATTGTATTACATTTCCTAGATCATGGCTGCTTTAATAAGATCATTAATAAACAAGTTTTGATTTTCTTAAAATTTCAAAGTAAGGACTTGATTTTATAAAAGACAAAGACTTGAAAATTTGAAGTGTTTTCGTTTAAAAAGGAAGTCATGCTTTTGTCTTAAGTTGGTTCAAAAAGAAGGTAGGGAAATTGTTTTGGTTTACTTAAAAAGATAGTCACTCTATTTGATACTACGGGTATCGTGTGACTCTTTTGAAAGAAACATATCTTTTTAAAGAGTTAATGTATGAAGTACTTTGGGGATAAAAAACCCGAACTTGTTGACATAAAATAGAAAGTACCTTGTGTGAATAACTTGACCATGTGGGTTTGTGATAGCCTTGTAATACTTTCTTGTTGGTTTGATAAGTAAACATGTTATGATGCTACGTGTGTTATTGTCTTGTGATGTTGTGTAAGGGGGTTATTCTTGTTGTGCTACGTTGTTAAGCGTTAAGCGTTATCTTGTTATTATATCACATACCCCGACTTGTTATACCGAGGGCTTGCCACCCGATGCGGTCTATACGGCTATGCGGTGCGTGTGACTATCTGCGAGCTGCGGAGTTCGATTGATCATTAAGGTGTATTATCCGTCGAGGAATGCCTCACGCGATGCGTGTGACTATGCGGTCTATGTGACTATGCGGATCGCGAGTCGAGGAGGATACTGCGGGTTAGCTACCGTCACGAGAATACCTTATGCGGTGCATGTGTGACCTATGCGGTGCGGGAGTTCCGAGATTAGGCTCGCATAATGATACTATGGGCGATTGGCCTTGCCCGATCATTAAGCGGCCTAGAAAAGACTAGTTATGTTATGTCTATTTTGCTTTTGGTTATCTTTGTGGCACTATGTGCGATTACATTGGTTGTTTTCGTACATATTTGTAAAAATTGGTTTTAAAATGATATGATTTCATTTAAAGTACTTTCTGATTTCACATACTTAGTACTGTTATCGACCTCCTTCGGGGGGCTGCGTTCATGCCGCAGGTAGAGGTACTCCAGTTGTTGATCCTCGCTCATAGGGTCACAGTTCAGCGTTTTGGGAAGCTCCGTGTCTCCAGAGGCTTATCTTGGGTATAGTCCCATGTCATTGTAGGTACTTACATTTAGGGGTATGGCGGGGCCCTGTCCCGCCATTGTTGTTATAACATTCTTTGAGGTATGTAATCTTTGTGTGGCGAGCTTGTAAAAGGGATGCTTGCTCAAGTTTTTATATATATATGCCGAAAGTCAATTTTTCTCAGATAAACTGTTTCTCACTTCATATTGTTTCATGTCTTGTTTTATATTCCGCTGGTTACTCTGATGTATGGCTACTTGGGTGCCCGGGTAAGGCACCAGTCACGGGCCCGGGTTCGGGTCGTGACATTAAAAGATAAAAATGATTGCATTACTCTTATGATTGCAAGGTTCAGTGTGCTTACTGATGTTGTATTATATCATGATCGCGGTGAGGAAGGATTCCGGGTATGATTGATATTATGGGCGTGAGACCCATGGTTATATTTGAGTAATGACTTTGAGGCATCGTCACGACTTGATATGAATGCTTATGTATTGTATGCAGTAGGTTGGGTGTCATACATGTCTCTGCTTTGTTTAGATCATATGATTTCATTCTGATTTACTTTTCACATACTTGGTACATTCTTCGTCTTGACCTCCTTCGGGGTTGCGATTATCTGCGCGAGTTTAGGTACTTGATTTGGTGATCTGCGTGTGTAGGACCGCTCGAGTTTTGGATAGCTCCATCTGTTGAGTTTATCTTTTAGTATAGATCCTTGATATGCTTTTGTGCTGATTATATGGGTGCAGGGGCCTTGTCCGTCATAGTTGATAAACTCTTAAGTGCATGTATTCATATGTGGGATTGGAATCATGTACAGTGTAGTGTCTTTTGATTATGTATATTATATGGCAACCTTGTCGGCTTTGTCCTTGCACGTATGTCGATTTTTTTTTAAAAAAGAGGTGTTATTTAAATTCCGCAGTTTACTTGTGTCAGTTAGGTAGAAGGGTGTCCAGGTAGGGCACCAGTCACGGGCGCGGGGTTCGGGGCGTGACAGAGTGGTATCAGAGCAGTTATTCCTCGGAATGTTTACAGACCGTGTCTAGTAGAGTCTTGATTATCGGTGTGTTTCGCGCCACACCCATAAACAGGAGGCTACAGGACATTTAGGAGTTGGTTTCTATTCTTCTCACTCTGAGATCGTGCCATAGAGCTGTGTTAGTAAGATAATTCCTCTCTGACGTATTTTTGTGTTACAGCTATGCCTCCAATGAGGGAAATAGTCGCCCATAAGGGCAAGGGAGTAGCAGGAGCTACCAGTCAGACTCAGAGAGTTGATAGGGCTTATGCCGGGGTATACCTGGATATTGTCGCATGATCGTGAGTTCTTCTGCGCGAGTTTCGAGGCCCCACGAGCCTCGGTTTCTCGATTAGGAGAAGACTATAGGGTCATAAGGGAAGCAATTATGTTATTTACCAAGATAGCGGTGCTACAGTTTCACCAGCAGGAAGTTATTCGGCCAGTACAGACAGGTGTACAAAGGGTAGAGGGCCAACGCGGAGATCAGCGTAAGAGGGCTAGACCGGTGAGTTATCCCGGTGAGTTTTTGGACCAGCAGCCTCAACAACGAGTGATATATTCGTCCCAGTCTACCCAGTACATACCCCCGCAGAGCACAGGTGGGAGATTGGACCCCACAAGGTATTTAGGAGCCGGTCCGAGCTCCAGGAGTCGAAGTTCTCAGAGGAGCAGAGGATTTTCTCGGTCGAGGCCACCTATTCCTCAGTGTTTCCGATGTAGTAAGCGTCATTCGGGGAAATGCCGTTATGGCACAGGTGTTTGTTTTTATTGTGGCCGTCCGGGCCATATACTGAGGGTGTGTCCTTTTAGAAAAAGCACCGGTGAGGTGGCTCAGCCTATGAGGCCGATGGTTGATTCCCTTTCCTTCACAGCTGTGCGTCCCCCAGGGCAGGGTGTTCAGATGTCAGCCAGTCGTGGTAGAGGTCAGGGTGGAGTTTATAGTTTTGGCGGTCCTTCGAACCGCATAGATGACGTGACTACTGGACAGGATCAGGAGGCAACATCGCATGAGGTTACAGTTATATTTCGATTCTTTTGAATCATACGTGCATTGATAGGTTCATATTCCACCATAGCATATATGTTTTCCCTGTGTTGCTAGCAGTTGTAAGTGATAGTACCCCCAGAGGTAGGAATACTTTGATTAGTAAAATGAAAAGTTAAGAATATTGACAAGAATGGTAAGTGAACTGAGACTATAGTTGTGTAGAGTTCACAAGTTGTAATTGCCCCATATCAGTGTAAGACCAATAGGGAAGAATGTACAGTAGAAATACTTTGGCTTATGTGACGAACCTCTAGTGAATAGGGGGATGGGGTGAGCAGTACCTTGCGATAAGAGAAGGATTTATTTCAGACTAAGAATGAGAAGTTAAGTATGATGATGAGTCGGGTTATGGACTCATTTCGGGTCAACCGGTAGTTGGGAATGGGGTGATGTCAGTTGGTAGTGGTCCCGCTATGTGATAGGGTCTCAAGGATGCAAGACCCAAGTCTAGTTGATCGTTGTACAAGTTCGTGGATGCGTTCCACCGGAACCAGGTCGTAAGGGCCGAGAAGAGCCTTAGCGGAAATGCAAGTAGTATATGGCCAAGTTTGGTTAGTAACTCCAAGGATTGGGGAACAGAAACAATATTTGAGATTTTGTACGTTTACTAAATAAGTTTGGAAGTACGAGAAAGTATGACAAGTAAGAAAATGAAGGAACAAAGGTTAAAAGAACTATAATGATTAAGAACCGACTAAGAACATTCGGGGATGAATGTTTCTAAGGGGGGGAAGAATGTTACACCCCGTAAGTCCAGGACATGTATAAGAGAATGTACGTAAGGAACACAGGACTTGAAATTGTTACGAAAGAGAGAATTGTTTTTACGACGGAAAATCTTCCGAACGTCGGAAAGGAAAAATGTTCGTTGTTGAGAATTGGATTCTCAAAATGCATTATTTGAAGAGTATGGAACTTATTAACATTATGAAAATTTATTTTTTACGGATTTGGTCACGTGGGGCCCACCCGAGGAATTTTACGTCTTGCGGGGCTCACGAGAGTTACGGAATTTTATGGACGAATGAGAGGGCGACACGTGGAACCTCCACCCCACTTGGTCTTGGATGAAAAATACAAGGTTAGAATGGTCATTTGACCATTGTGGATGATAAGTCTTGCTATCTTGAAGAACTGGCACCTCAGCCTCTATATCGAATACCCGAACCAGATGATAGATGTACCCTTTCTGCACCATTGTGGTCAAGGCTAGGAAGATAGTGCAGAAAGGGTACATCTATCATCTGGTTCGGGTATTCGATACAGAGGCTGATGTTACACCCCGTGGTTCCAGAGTATGTATGTGAGGACGTACGTACAAGAATACGACATTTAAATTGGAAAGGAAGAAATATGTGATTTTTCGACGGAAAAGTTTCTGGATTTTGTGAAGGAAAAAGGTTCGTTAATGGAAATTGGATTCCCAGATTTGGTATTCGGACTTTTTGGAATATTTGAGAATTATGGAATTTTATTTCCGAAATTGGTCACGTGGGGCCACGAGAATTTCTGATTTTGTGGGGCCCACTTTATTTTCGGATTTTTGGCATTACGGATATTTTCGGAAGATGAAATATTTTGGACGAGTAGGGGGGCGACACGTGTCACCCCCATGTGGCCCCATGGCCGAAAGTTATGGACACTTGGACGTTTTTTTTGTGGGGACAAGTGGCAAGCCACTTGTCCCATTTTTGTGGTGGACACTTGGTTGGCAATTACCCACACAACATGTCCCCAATCCTCACCTTACATTTGCATAAATCTTGGCCCTTGATTTCTCTATAAATACCCTCCCTTGTAGTGAAGACTTCATCCACACTTAAAGATTTTCCAAAGGCAAATACTCCCTCCCTTTAGCTTGCTCTCGTTCCCCCCCCACTTTGTGTAGTAAATACTTCAAGTATTGTTGTATTATCCCAAATACCTTAGCCTAGTATTCCTAGTAGTATTCCAAAGTTATCTCAATACTAAGAGCCCGGAAATACTACTTTATTTCAATAGTCGCAAAATGAAGCCCTAGAAAAATCTTCATAGCTTAGATGAAGTGTTAAGAGAAGTTGTTTAGAAACTTCTAAGGGTTGCTTGGAGCGGGTTGGAGCGTAAGGAATTGGAGCTAAACGTTGCTCAGGATCGACTTAATCTTGGATAATTTTGGGCTTATCGAGGTAATGATCTTTATCCCCCTATTGTAATTGGAAATGACATGTTGTAGTAATGTATAGTTGAGTATACTATATATAGAATGAGTATTGATAAGAATTGAACTGTATTTACATTGGGTGTATTTCTGATGAACTTGTAGTATTATTGTGGAGTAGAATTGTACACGTCCGGTTAGACGTGTAACCCCCCCCCCCTTGGAGTTATTGGCTTGGTAGCGGGCCTTGAGAGGAGGAGATTTGTGTGGTTGTGGGGGGGGGGGGAGGTGCTGCCGAATTTTCCGTAGAATAATGACCTTGTGCTTTGAATTGCGCTACAAAGAGATCGAGAAGTTGATAGACGTTTTATGGCCATTATAGGTGGAAGTACTACGAGTAGCGTATTCTACTTGAAAAGTGGAAAAGGCTAGCAAGGTTATAGTACTAGGAGCATTTTGGTAATTGTCGATAATCATCGCGAGGTATGTGAACCTCTTCCTATCTTTTCTAGCATGATTGTGTGAACTATGTAGTACGGTAGACGTACGTGTGCTAAACGAATTTGGTTGGTTTAAAACATAAAGGGTTATAACGGCTTTATGGGAAGTTTGTTATAACAACTTTATGTAGGTAAAGAAATGGTTTGTGGTTTTTTTAAAAAGATAAGAGACTTGACTTATAAATGACTTGATGTGAATTAGTAAGGACATGGTTTGTGTTAAAAAGTTGTGAAACTGCTTTTATGAGAATGGGTAATTGGGTTTTAAAAGGAAATAGTATATTGATTTCGAAAATGAGAAAAAGTATCGAACAAACCACTGCAGCGTTAATAAAGGAAAATGTATTGACTAATAATTAATTATATTAAAACCAGTAGAAACCTCCATCTGCATAGAAGCTAAGATAAGACAAAATTATATTACATTTCCTAGATCATGGCTGCTTTAATAAGATCATTAATAACAAGTATTGATTTTTCTTAAAATTCCAAAGTAAGGAACTTGATTTCTAAAAGAAAGGAGATTCGAGGAACTAAAGTGTTTTGGTTTAAAAGAAAGGCATGTTTTTGTCTTAAAATAGTTTAAAAAGGAAGGCAGGGTTTTTGTCTTAAAATAGTTTAAAAAAGAGGCATGGTTTTGTCTTAAATTGGTTTATTTCAAAAGAAGGTATGAAAATTGTTTTGGTTTACTTAAAAAAGATAGTTACTCTATTTTGATACTACGAGTATCGTGTGACTTTTGTGAAAGAAATGGATCTTTTAAAGTGTTAAAATGCGTAGTACCTTGGGGTTAAAATCCGAATTTGTTGTAATAAAATAAAAGTCTATGAGTACGTTGACTTGCATATGCTTGTTGTGCTAGCCTTTGTTGTGCAAGTGTTTTGATTATGTGCTACCGAGTCTCTCGATGGAGGGCCGGTTATCTTGTTATATCCTTGGACCTACTGACACGCTGGGTGGCCCATGGGTATGGTTCCATTAGGATTGTTGTTCCATGGACTAGCTCTCCATGAGGTCTTACTGATTCGGCTTTGGTATCTGGTAGTTGGCTCTCGTACTTGCCCCGGTCGTGGCTGATTCGGCTTTGGTTCTGGTAGTTAGCCTTCGTACTTGCCGTTCGGTTTGTGGCGAAGTCTCGTGACTTACGATTGTGATCCGTGGTTAGCTCGGTTACTTGCCCCGTCGCCTACGCGGTGGATCTGGTAGAGGTTATCGCACTTGCCACGCGTGTGTCGCGGCGAAGTATCGTGACTTACGGTTGTGATCCGTGGTTAGCTCGTTACTTGCCCCGTCGACTACGTGGCGCGGGGAGGATCGGTAGAGGCTATCGACTTGCCGTGTGTCGACCGCGAGTCGGTGTTTGGGCGCTTCGTGACTTACGGTTGTGATCCGTGGTTAGTCCGTTACTTGCCCCGTCCTACGTGGCGCGGTGAGGATCTGGTAGAGGCTATCGCACCATGTGTCGGCCTTCGTGATATGGTTGTTTAGTATTGTCGGTATGGTAGGTTACGGTAGGCGGCTTTCGTACTTGCCCGCCGATTGATGACGCAGTTGGATCGTAGCTATGCATACGTAACGCCCGAACCGGGCCGTTCGTGCCTTACCCCGGGCACCCTAGTGATACGACATCAGAGAAAATCAGCGGAAAATAAAACACGAGTCATGAAACAAGAGATATAATAAATAAACAAAGCCAACCAAAACGATTGCCTTCGTATATACATAAAAACCCGACGCTTATCCTTTTTACAAACGCCCACAAAGGCTACTCTGCACTTAAGATTACAATGACTATGACGGACGGGGCCCCGCCATACCTCGAATGTACAAGAACCTACAACTCGAAACACATACCAAAAGATAAGCCTCGAGAAACGGAGCTTCCTAATACGCTGAATCGTGATCCTATGGCGAGGATCCACGATCGATGTACCTCTACTGCGGCATGACGCAGCCCCGAAGGAAGTCGGTCAACAGTACCAAGTATGTGAAAGCACAAATCGTAAATGAAATCATAATAGCTTAAAAAGCGGAGACATGTATGATAACCAAAATACAAGACGCAACATAAAAGCGATCAGTCGTGGACTCACGACCTCAAAGTCACCACTCAAATATAACTATGGGTCTCACGCCCACAACATCCATCATGTTCGCATCATGGCCGCATGCCCCCGGAATACTGCATCGGTGTAGACATGTCCATGATGCAACAATAATAAGGCCGCGTGACCACGTACCGGAATCTTGCATCGGTGTAGACATGCCGTAACCTCAATAACAATATCTTGGGTGGTCAACCTGCCGCGTAACGTGCCCCGGAATCTTGCATCGGTGTAGATCGTCCATGTTGCGATAACCATATATCGGTAATCAACTCGCCGCGTGCGTGCCCCGAAATCTGCGTCGGTGTAGACGTGTCCATGTGACATCAACAACAAGACGATAATCAAATGGAAACATACACTTGGAATTCTCCATCACTGCCAGCACGTCCAAGTAAGTTCTCAACAAGTCAACCGACCCTCTATCGAGAGACGCGGTAACACAGAAATACCACACTTGCACAACAAAGGCTATCATCACAAGCATAGGCAAGTTTCACAACAACAAGCATAGGCAAGTTTCACAACAACAAGCAAAGGCAAGTTTCACAACAACAAGCAAAGGCAAGTTTCACAATAACTCAAGGTACTTTCATTTTATGCCAAAGTCCGGGTTTTTAACCCCAAAGTACTACATACGTTAAGTTCTTTTAAAAGAGATCCATTACTTTTATAAAAGTCACCCGATACGTAGTATTAGAATGACCAACCCACATTCCCTTTTAAAATCAAGTAACAACATTCTTTTCCTAAGTTCGGTTTGCCTAGTTTGATTACTCAAGCTTCTCATTTTCAAATGGTTTCATAGTTTCCAAACTTAATCACTTGATTCCTTTTTAGAACAATTGAGTAATATATGTCTCACGCGAGAGTAGGTTATTCTTGTTTACAACATTCTTATTACAGCGACCGTGATCTAGAAAATGTATATCATTTTGTCTCATCTTAGTTTCTATGCGGATGGAGGTTTCTCTTGGTTTTAATACAATTCATCATTATTCAATACATTTTCCTTTATTAACGCAGGTGGTGCGTCGATACACATTACGATTTCAAATCAAGAAACATTATCCCTTTAAATAAAACCAAGTACTCATTACTCACGAATGAGGTTTCACACAACATTCACATTAAAACAAATAAGTTAAGTCTCTTATCTTATAAGATCAAGTCTCTTAACTTCTAACATCGATAAACCATTTTCTTTACCTCTCTTAAGACATTATACCTAACTCCCATAAAGCTAGTATAACTCTTTTTAAAACCTTTTAAAACCAAGTGTTACTCTCTTCCAAAACGATTTATAAATCTTTTGAAATACATCAAGTTCTTTATTATAACTAGCCGCTTATAATTCACATCGATTACCTTTTAAACCACCAAGTATTTTCTTACCTACATAAAGTCATTATAACCAACTTCCCATAAAGCCGTTATAACACTTTATGTTTTAAGAACAATCAAACACGCTTAACACGTATCGTCTACCGTACTACATAGTTCACACATATCATGCTAGAAGAGATGGAAGAGGTTCACATACCTCGCGACGATTATCGACAATAAGCAAAAGCTCCAAGTACTACAACGCACTAGCCACTTTCCACTCTCGAGTAGGATACGCTACTCTTAGTACTTTCACCTATAAAGGCCTGGCGTCTATTAAATCTTAAACACAAGTTCCCATCTTTCTACGAAAATTGGCGACCTCCCACGCAACAGCGTAAATCTCCTCCTTTATCGGTGGCTACCAAGCCAACCTGGGGTTAACACGTCTAACCGGACGCGTACAATTCTACTAAACAGTAATGTTAAATAAGTCTCATGTCTGATACTAGGTAATTACTGATTCGATTCTTCTCTTTATTATCCTTCATGTGATTCTGTTCAATTCTTTATTCTTGCTTAAGTCAAAAGACATTGCCACAATACTAAGTTCGATTCTATATATAGTATACAACAACTATATATTCAACACTTATGTAATTTCCAATTACAATAGAAGAATGAGTGTTTACCTCGATAAGCCCAAAATTATCCAAGTATAAAGTCGATCCCGAGCAACGCTAGCTCCTACTCCGAGCGCTCGACAACCCTTAGAAGTTCTAACCAACTTCTACTTACAACTTCAACAACGGGTGAAGATTTCCTTAGGGTTTCGTTTTTGTGGCTAAAGGAAGTATAATCGTATTTTCTGGGCTTGTAACCTTGGGAATACTATAAGGTATTTGGGCATTATAACAATACTAGGAGAGTATTTCTATACCACAACAAGGGGTATTATACGAAAACAACTAGGCTAGGGGTACCCACTAGCACCACTAGAGGGTGTGTACCCGCCGGCTGGGGAGGAGGCTCGGCTAGCTCACAAGAGAGGGGGAGAGGAGCTCTTGGACGAGAGTCTACAAGAGGGAGGGAAGGATTTATCACTTAGAACAATTTGTGGATGAAAGCCTTCACTTAGGGGTATTTATAGGTCGCCATGCCAACCAATGGCCAAGATCTTGCCAAGTGCATAGCAAGTGTAGGCTAGATTTCAACCATGTGGACCTTATCCATCTACCACATAACTTGCACAAAATATCCTACCAACTAAAGTGGTCCAAATCGTCCAAGTCAAGCCATGGTTGCCGTCGAGCCTTCGATGTGAGGTGACACTTGTCACCCTCCCGTTGGTCCAAAATGTTCGTCTCGGAAAAATCCGCAAAAATAATAAATGACATAGCCGAATTTTCCCAACAAAAGCTGTGGAAAGCGTTTAGTAAAACGACTCTAATCGGGTGTTGTGTACAAATTTGAAACTTGCCTAACTTAAGGCTCAAATTTTCTCACGTCTCACGTCATACTCAAAATACGAGGTATAACATTCTTCCTTAGAAACATTCGTCCCGAATGTTCCTTCTCAAGTCTCAACACAAACATGCGCCAAGATAGTCTTCACCGCTATACGTGAAAACAATCATGCCACACCGCCATGAAATAACAAATGCACAAAATACGAAATCCCAAGTCCACGAGGAATCACCTCTGTTATCGCAAAAATTCCACCAAGGTCTAACATATACTCCTCTGCGCACTTTCATTTCACAAAAGAAAGCGATCACACTCGTTCACTTCTCCCCTACCTCGTACCACTGTTCGAACACTGAACTCTTCCCGATCACGCACCACACTTGATCAATGCTTGTTTCCAACCCTTGGAGTTACTACCTCCAAATTTGGTCATCTTACTACCCTCGATTTCCTCTAAGGCCATTCTCGGCCTTCACGAACTGATTCTGGTCGAACATATCCACGAACTCATACGATGGTCATCAAAACTTGGGCCTAACACCCTGGTGACCCTACCTCCTGGCGGGACCACCCAGAGCTGACCCCACCTCAATCCGGGCTACGGGTTGACACGCAACACGCCCTCAACCCGACCCTCCGTCACGCCAACTCTCTAGTTTCTTGATCCGAACAATCTTACCTCTACAGGTCATGAAAGCTACCACTTCCATTTCACACTACCCAGGGACTTACCCTTTTCACTAACCAGGTTTCTAAATCACATTTTAGCACAAAGCTATCCAAACATAACACTTAACACATCATTAATCATCAATACATACAAGTATCTACAGGGTTAAGGATATACACAAACTAAGCGGTTCAAGGCCGCTAAAGCCAGGAACTTCCACCGCGACCTCTGCATGGCCCGCTACTCTAGTAGTCAGGCTATCCTACCAGCGCTACCACAGTGGGACGCTCGTCATATATGGCCCTGTTGGCCGCAAGAATAACAAGCTCCTTGGTACTACGACACTCCCGAAATGCGGTCTACATCGACCACCAGGGTAGGTAGCATCCGCCAACACCCTACTCGCGAACATCTCAAACACAGGAGCCACGACTGCTCCTGAATACCCGAGGTCCCGAAGTGCGGAGGACCACTCTGCAATGGCGGAGGTACATAACTAGTCTGCTTTGGCGGTCCGCCTCGAAAAGTCGCAAAATATCCGTGCTCTTGGCCTTCTTCTGTGGCGGTCCACCTGCGTCGATCTCTGCGCTCTCGCACCCAAGTGCATGAGCACAATGCGGGCAATGTCCATGCCGGTGAAGAGAAACACCCGAACAACTCTCTGCTAGGTAATCATCGAGCCCTGTAACATATCGGTGCACTCGATCCTCCATACTAGCTACTAATGCGGGAACATACCGGGCCAATGTTCTAAGTGATAAATCCCTTCCCCTCCCTCTTGTAGACTCTCGTCCAAGAGCTCCTCTCCCCCTCTCTTGTGAGCTAGCCGAGAGCCCTCCTCCTCCTAGGGTACACACCTCTGGTGGTGCTAAGTGGTAGTACCGTACCTAGCCTAGTTGTTTTCGTATAATACCCCTTGTTGTGGTATAGAAATACTCTCCTAGTATTGTTATAATGCCCAAATACCTTATAGTATTCCCAAGGTTACAAGCCCAGAAAATACGATTATACTTCCTTTAGCCACAAAAACGAAACCCTAAGGAAATCTTCACCCGTTGTTGAAGTTGTAAGTAGAAGTTGGTTAGAACTTCTAAGGGTTGTTTGGAGCGCTCGGAGTAGGAGCTAAGCGTTGCTCAGGATCGACTTTATACTTGGATAATTTTGGGCTTATCGAGGTAAACACTACTGTCCTTCTATTGTAATTGGAAATTACATAAGTGTTGAATATATAGTTGTTGTATACTATATATAGAACTGAACTTAGTATTGTGGCAATGTCTTTTGACTTAAGCCTGAAGAATAAAGAATTGAACAGTAATCACATAGAAGGATAATAAAGAGAAGAACTGAACTGTAATTACCTAGGGTTGTATTACAGTAGACTTATGTAGCATTACTGTGTAGTAGAATTGTACGCGTCCGGTTAGACGTGTTAACCCCCCCCCTGGTTGGCTTGGTAGCCGACCTCGATAAAGGAGGAGATTTACGCTGTTGCGGGGGGGGGGAGGTGCTGCCGAATTTTCTGTAGAAAGATGGGAACTTGTGTTTAAGATTTAATAGACGTTTGTGGCCTTTATAGGTGAAAGTACTAAGAGTAGCGTATTCTACTCGAGGAGTGGAAAGGGCTAGCAAGGTTGTAGTACTTGGAGCTTTTTGCTTATTGTCGATAATCGTCGCGAGGTATGTGAACCTCTTCCTATCTCTTCTAGCATGATATGTGTGAACTATGTAGTACGGTAGACGTACATGTGTTAACTGTGTTTGATTGTTCTTAAAACATAAAGTGTTATAACGGTTTTATGGGAAGTTGGTTATAACAGCTTTATGTAGGTAAGAAAATACTTGGTGGTTTTAAAAGGTAACTGATGTGAATTATAACTGGCTAGTTATAATAGAGAACTTGATGTATTTCAAAGATTTATAAATCGTTTTGGAAGGAGAGTAACACTTGGTTTTAAAAGGTTTTAAAAGAGTTATACTAGCTTTATGGGAGTTAGGTATAATGTCTTAAGAGAGGTAAAGAAAATGGTTTCACGATGTTAGAAGTTAAGAGACTTGATCTTATAAGATAAGAGACTTAACTTATTTGTTTTAATGTGAATGTTTGTGTGAAACCTCATTCGTGAGTAATGAGTACTTGGTTTTATTTAAAGGGATAATGTTTTACTGATTTCGGAAATCAGAATATGTATCGACAGACCACTGCAGTGTTAATAAAGGAAAATGTATTGAATAATGATGAATTGTATTAAAACCAGTAGAAACCTCCATCTGCATAGAAACTAAGATGAGACAAAATGATATACATTTTCTAGATCATGCATTTCTTTGTTGTAACGCCCGAACCGGGCAGTTCATCGTGCCTTACCGGGCACCCTAGTGATACAACATCGAGAAAACCAGCGGAAAATAAAACATGAATCATGAAACAAGAGATATAATAAATAAGCGAGCCAACCAAAGCGATTGCCTTGGTATATCATAAAACGACGGTTTAATCCTTTTACAACCACGCCTTGACGATTACTCTGAACCTAAGATTTACAACAACTATGGCCAGTGCGAGGGCCGCCATACCACGAATGTATAAGCATTCTGACTCGAGGTAACATGCAAAAGATAAGCCTCGAAGGAGCGGAGCTTTCAATCTGTTGAAAGGTGATCCTAAGCGAGGATCGACGGCCGATGTACCTTTTACTGCGGCGTGACGCGGCCCGAAGGAGGTCGATCTGCAGTACCAAGTATGTGAAGCGTCAAATCGTAAATGAAATCATAATAGTCTATATAAAGCGGAGACATGTATGATGACCAAACTACGATATATAACATATAACGATTCGTCAAGCGAGGACTCACGCTCCAAATTATCACTGCGTGCGTGGAATTTCTTCCTCACTGGCGATTTATGATATAACAATACCAAGGATTATACATGAACACCATGTCCACTGTGTTATAAAAACCGTCTGAGACAAGTATAACTACCAGATCCGACCGTACCAATAATACAATGCAAGCAAAACACGGCCGTCACGGGGCAAGTGCGAGCCTCACAGGATACCAAGGCGGTCACGCGGTGGCAGGGGCAATCTGGTGACCACGAGGACGAGCGTATCACGAAACCGTCACTATCTTGAGCGGGGCAAGTCACGGTGACTACGAATACCAAGGCGAATCGATCACGAGGCAGGCGATGCGAGCCGACCACGGGGACGGCCGAGCGATAATAAACCTCGTGGAGAGCTAGTCCACGGAATAACACTATCAGCGAGGAGCATACGTGGAATTCTCCATCACGCCGACGTCCAAGTAAGTTCTCAACAAGTCGACCGGCCTCTATCGAGAGGCAGCGGTATCTGAAATACCACACTTGCACAACAAAGGCTATCATCACAAGCGTAGGCAAGTTTCACAACAACAAGCATAAGCAAGTTTCACCTGACTCAAAGTACTTTCATTTTATGCCAAAGTCGGGTTTTAACCCCAAAGTACTACATCGTTAAGTTCTTTTAAAGAGATCCATTACTTTTATAAAAGTCACGATACGTAGTATTAGAATGACCAACCCATATTCCTTTTCAAAATCAAGTAACAACATTCTTTTCCTAAGTTCGGTTGCCTAGTTTGATTACTCGAGCTTCTCATTTTCAAATGGTTTCATAGTTCATAAACTTAATCACTTGATTCCTTTTTAGAACAATTGAGTAATATATGTCGCGTGAGAGTAGGTTATTCTTGTTTACAACATTCTTATTACAATGACCATGATCTAGAAAATGTAATATCATTTTGTCTCATCTTAGTTTCTATGCGGATGGAGGTTTCTCTGGTTTTAATACAATTCATCATTATTCAATACATTTTCCTTTATTAACGCTGCGGTGGTGCAATCGATACACATTACGATTTCGAAATCGATAAAACATTATCCTTTAAATAAAATCAAGTACTCATTACTCACGAATGAGGTTTCACAAACATTCACATTAAAACAAATAAGTTAAGTCTCTTATCTTATAAGATCAAGTCTCTTAACTTCTAACATCGATAAACCATTCTTAAGCGTTATACCTAACTTCCCATAAAGCTAGTATAACTCTTAAGTTTTCAAAGCACAATACTACACTTCTTTCAAAGCGATTCATAAATCTTTTGAAATACTTCAAGATTTTATTATAACGCCAAGCCGCTTATAAATCAAATCAATTATCTTTTAAAAACCACGACCCATTTTCTTACCTACATAAAGTTATTATAACCAACTTCCCATAAAGCCGTTATAACACTTTATGTTTCAAACCAATCAAATACATTAAACACGTATGCGTCTACCGTACTACATAGTTACACATATCATGCTAGAAGAGATAGGAAGAGGTTCATACCTCGCGGCGATTATCGACAATAAGCAAAAAGCTCCAAGTACTACAACGCACTGGCCCTTTCCGCTCGAGTAGAATCGCTACTCTTAGTACTTTCACTATAAAGGCCTGGCGTCTATTAACTTTTAAACACATGTTTTCATCTTTCTACGTAAAATTCGGCACCTCCCCCATGGCAGCGTAAATCTCCTCTCTAACGAGGCGGCTACGAAGCCAACCGGGGTTTTACGCCTAACGGACGTGTACAATTCTACAAGTCTTTGCAATCTGATCCATGTAAATTACGATTCGATTCTTCTCTTTATTATCCTACATGTGATTCTTGTTCAATTCTTCATTCTTGGGCTTAAGTCAAAAGACATTGCGCGATGCTAAGCTTAGTTCTATATATAGTATACTTCAACTATATATTCTAACAACATGTAATTTCCAATTACAACTAGAGGACAAGATAATTACCTCGATAAGCCCATAATTATCCAAGTTAAATGTCGATCCTTAGCAGCGTTTAGCTCGACTCCGGTGCTCGTCGCTCAAACAACCCTTAGAAGTTCTAACCAACCTACTTAAATACTTGATCAATCAATGAAGATTTTCTTAGGGTTTCGGTTTGAGACTAAAGGGACAAAGGTAGTATTTAGGACTCTACGTATAGAGGTATCTTTGGGATACTACAAGGTACAAGGCTAAGGTATTTTGGGCATTATAACAATACTTGGAAGACAACTTTCTACCAAGGGGGTAGGCTCGCTAGCACAACTAGGCTAGGGGAGAGGGTGTTCTCGGCCAAGGCCACGAAAAGGGAGGGTGAAGGCTCTCGGTTTAGAGCTCACAAAGGGGAGGAGAGGGTTTCAAGACTTGGAAGTTTTGGAATGGATGAAGTCTCCACATCTAGGGGTATTTATAGCAAAACCAAAGGCTGACCAAGGGCGAATCCTCCCAGTGTATAGCAAGTGTAAGGGCAAGATTAAGCCAAGTGCACCTAAACCTACTCCATGAAACATGGCCTGAGACAAGGCACAAAACAAGGCCAAAACAAGGCACAAAATAAAGGGCGATAGGCCTCAGGCAGTGACCAATTCGGCCGACAAGCGCCGGCAGGGTGACAAGTGTCACCCTCCCATTGATCAAAACATTTCGTCTCTCGGAAAAATTACAAAAATACTAAATGACATAGCGGAATTTTCCCTACGAAAATGTGAAAGCGTTTCGTCGGCGACTCTCTACGGGGTTGTGCACAAAAATTTGAAACATGCCTAACTTAAGGCTCAAAATTGATGCGTCGTCCATACGTACATACTGCGGAAATCTGAGGTATAACATTCTTCCCCGCCAGAAACATTCGTCGAATGTTCCTCGAATCTCAAAACAAGCGGCGTCGATATAGTCTTGCTATATCGTCTGAAAACAATCATGCCACGCTTTGGCCACAAAAACCTGCGTTCACTTCTCCGCTTTCGTAGAACTCGTCACGAACACTCGAACTTCGTTCTAGTATCCGTACCACATACATCAGCCCGTTTCCAACCGCCTTGGGTCACTACCTCGAACTTGGTCATCTTACTAACCGATCTTCTCTGAGGCGTTCCGGCCTCGCGATCGACACGGTCGAACCGTCCACCAGCTCATCGATGGTCATACAAACTTGGGCCTGCATCTTCGTGACCTACCACTGGCGGGACCACTGAGCGGCCCCTTTGAGCGGGTTCTGGGTTGACCGAAATGGTCCTCGGCAGCCCCGACGCGCCAACTCTTGTTCCCCGATCCGGAACAATCTTACTATTTCACATCATGAAAGCTACCACTTCCGTCTCACTACCAGGACTTACCCTTTTCACTAACGGGTTTCTAAATCACATTTTAGCACAAAGCTATCAAACATAACATTAAACACATCAACAACATAAACAAAACTCTAGAGGTTAAGGATATACAGAAACTAGGCGGTTCAGGCCATTAAGCGAGAACTCCCATGACCCTACAGGGGCCTCGGTGTACAAACATCTGCAGCTACGGAAGGTGAAGAACCATAAGCTGCTCTAGTAGTCCATGCTATCCTACCGATGCTACCACAGTGGACGATCTCTTGCCGGATGGCCTGTTGGCGCAAAAATAACAATCTCCGAGTTAGTCGACACTCTCACTTATGAAGCTTTCCCTGGCGGCCTGGCTGAGACAAGGGCAACCTCGTCCGAGCACTGCTCTCTGAAAATCTGAAACACAGGAGCCCAGGCACGCTCTGAATATCACGAAGGTCGAAAGGTGGAGGACCACTGCATGCGTGGTACATAACTAGTCTGCTGCGAGGCGGTCGCCTCGAAAGTCACCAAAGGACCTGCTGTTACGGCCCTCTTACGGTGACTTTGGTCATTCCGTCGATTTATCCGCTCCTCGCATCAGTGTATACGCTGCGTGCGAGCGATGTCCGTGCGGTGAAGAACTACACGAACAACTCTCTGAGGCAATCGTGAGCCACCTTAACATATCGGTGCACTCGATCCTCCATCACGGCTACTGCGGGGGCGTCAGGGCGATGAGTCGAACTCCACATTGTACTCCCGAACCGTCGCGGATTCTGCCGTAACACCAAAAATCTGTCGGCCGAGCCCTCGCCATGCAGGAGGCAAGAAATGTGCGAAAGGCCTGCGAGAACTTCGTTCCATACGGCTGGAAGTCATGCTCTCCACAGACAGCTCGAGAATCAAACGATCATTGCGGTATCACGCGATTGATGTGAACCTAGGCCACCGACTCGATCTCGATGCCTTGATCACTCTCGCGATCGGTAGCGTCGGATGAACTCCTGCGGATCATCCTCAGGCCTCGACCCGTAAAACTCTGGCGGCTTACAACTCAGAAAATCCCGTAGCCTCGAACTATCGATCTAGGGTGAACGGCTGGTGCTCACTGGGCTGCTGCGTCCGGCCTATCCTGTCAGCCTGACCACGGCCGTTAAGCGGGCCAGCTCGCGTAACTCATCTCCTGCTGCTCGGTGCGGGGTGGAGGCTCAGTCTTGTGGTCTCTGCATTGCTCTGCTCGCGACTCCTCTGCTGCCTTGCCGCCACGGGCGGGTTGCCTTCGCGAGGCATAGCGGTAAAAGCGAAACACGTCGGAGGGTCGATCTTATCACCACGGCTACAGGCCGCGATCTCGAGAATGAGAAGAATGAAACCAATCCTAAATGTCCTATAGCCTCACGATTATAGATGTGGTGCCTGACACGCCGATAATCAAGACTCTACTAGACACGGTGCGTAGACACTTTCAGGATTAAGCGCTCGATACCACTTTGTAACGCCCGAACGGGCGTTCGGTGCCTTACCGGGCACCTGGTGATACAACATCGGAGAAAACCGGCGGAAAATAAAACATGAATCATGAAACAAGAGATATAATAAATAAGCAGGCCAACCAAAGCGATTTGCCTTGGTATATACATAAAACCGACAGTTTAATCCTTTTACAACCACGCTTGGCGATTACTCTGGACCTCTAAGATTTACAACAACTATGGCCAGTGCAGGGCCGCCGTACCACGAATGTATAAGCGTTCTGACTCGAGGTAACATACCAAAGATAAGCCTCGGAAGAACAGAGCTTTCAATCTGTTGAAAGGTGATCCTAAGCGGGGATCGACGGTAGATGTACCTTTTACTGCGGCATGACGCAGGCCCAGGAGAGTCGATCTGGCACCAAGTATGTGGCGTAAATCAAATGAAATCATAATAGTCTATATAAAGCGGGAGACATGTATGATGACCAAACTACGATATATAACATATAACGATTCATCAAGAGCGGACTCGCGCCTCATTATCACTCGTGCGTGGAATTTCTTCCTCGCCTGCCGGTTTATGATATAACAATACCAAGGATTATACATGAACACCATGTCCCACGTGTTATAAAAACCGTCTGGGACAAGTATAACTACGAGATCCGGCCGTACCAATAATACAATGCAGCAAAACACGAAGCCGTCTGGGGCAAGTGCGAGCCGACTAGGATACCAAGGCGGTCACGCGGTGGCCGGGGCAAATCTGGTGACCACGGGGACGAGCCGTATCACGAAACCGTCACTATCTTGAGCGGGGCAAGTGCGGTGACTACGAATACGAGCGAATCGATCACGAGGCAGGCGGTCACGGCGACCACGGGGACCAAGGCGAGCGGTAATAAACCTCATGGAGAGCTAGTCCGTGGAATAACACTATCAGCGAGGAGCATACGTGGAATTCTCCATCACCGCGGCCGCGTCCGAGTAAGTTCTCGACAAGTCGGCCGGCCTCTATCGAGAGGCGGTGTCTGAAATACCACACTTGCGCAACAAAGGCTATCATCATGGCATAGGCAAGTTTCACAACAACAAGCGTAAGCGAGTTTCACCTGACTCAAAGTACTTTCATTTTATGCCAAAGTCGGGTTTTAACCCCAAGTACTACATCGTTAAGTTCTTTTAAAGAGATCCATTACTTTTATAAAAGTCACGATACGTAGTATTAGAATGACCAACCCGTATTCCTTTTCAAAATCAAGTAACAACATTCTTTTCCTAAGTTCGGTTGCCTAGTTTGATTACTCAAGCTTCCGTTTTCAAATGGTTTCATAGTTCATAAACTTAATCACTTGATTCCTTTTAGAACAATTGAGTAATATATGTCATGCGTGAGTAGGTTATTCTTGTTTACAACATTCTTATTACAATGACCATGATCTAGAAAATGTAATATCATTTTGTCTCGTCTTAGTTTCTATGCGGATGGAGGTTTATCTTGGTTTTAATACAATTCATCATTATTCAATACATTTTCCTTTATTAGCATTTGCGGTGGTGCAGCCGATACACGTTACGATTTAGAAATCGATAAAACATTATCCTTTAAATAAAATCAAGTACTCATTACTCACGAATGAGGTTTCACACAAACATTCACATTAAAACAAATAAGTTAAGTCTCTTATCTTATAAGATCAAGTCTCTTAACTTCTAACATCGATAAACCATTCTTAAGCGTTATACCTAACTTCCCGTAAAGCTAGTATAACTCTTAAGTTTTCAAAGCACAATACTACACTTCTTTCAAAAGCGATTCATAAATCTTTTGAAATACTTCAAGATTTTATTATAACGCCCCAAGCGATTATAAATCAAATCAATTATCTTTTAAAAACCACTGACCCGTTTCTTACCTCGTAAAAGTTATTATAACCAACTTCCCATAAAGCGTTATAACACTTTATGTTTCAAACCAATCAAATACATTAAACACGTATGCGTCTGCGTACTACATAGTTACACACATATCATGCTAGAAGAGATAGGAAGAGGTTCACATACCTCGGCGATTATCGACAATAAGCAAAAAGCTCCAAGTACTACAACGCACTGGCCCTTTCCACTCGCCGGTAGAATCGCTACTCTTAGTACTTTCACTATAAAGGCCCTGGCGTCTATTAACTTTTAAACACATGTTTTCATCTTTCTCTGAGAAAATTCGCGCCTCCCCATGCAGCGTAAATCTCTCCTCTAACGAGGCGGCTGCAAGCCAACCGGGGGGTTTTACGCCTAACGGGCGTGTACAATTCTACACAAGTCTCTTGCAATCTGATCCATGTAAATTCTGATTCGATTCTTCTCTTTATTATCTTACATGTGATTCTGTTCAATTCTTCATTCTTGGGCTTAAGTCAAAAGACATTGCGCGATGCTAAGCTTAGTTCTATATATAGTATACTTCAACTATATATTCTAACAACATGTAATTTCCAATTACAACTAGAGGACAAGATAATTACCTCGATAAGCCCGTAATTATCCAAGTTAAATGTCGATCCTTAGCAGCGTTTAGCTCCGACTCGGTGCTCCATCCCGCTCCAAACAACCCTTAGAAGTTCTAACCAACTTCTACTTAAATACTTCAATCAATCAATGAAGATTTTCTTAGGGTTTCGGTTTTGTGACTGAAGGGACAAAAGGTAGTATTTAGGACTCTACGTATAGAGGTATCTTTGGGATACTACAAGGTACAAGGCTAAGGTATTTTGGGCATTATAACAATACTTGGAAGACAACTTTCTACCAAGGGGGTAGGCTCGGCTAGCACAACTAGGCTAGGGGAGGGTGTTCTCGGCGAAGGCCATGCGAAAAGGGAGGGTGAAGGCTCTCGGTTTAGAGCTCACAAAGGGGAGAGAGGGTTTCAAGACTTGGAAGTTTTGGAATGGATGAAGTCTCCACATCTAGAGGTATTTATAGCAAAACCAAAGGCCGACGAGGGCAGATCCTCCCAAGTGTATAGCAAGTGTAAGGGCAAGATTAAGCCAAGTGCACCTAAACCTACTCCACAAAACATGGCACAAGACAAGGCACAAAACAAGGCCAAAACAAGGCACAAAATAAGGGCCGATAGGCCTCAAACCCGTGACAATTCGCCGACCCAACGCCACGGCAGGGTGACAAGTGTCACCCTCCATTAATCCAAAACATTTCGTCTCGGAAAAATTCGCAAAAATACTAAATGACATAGCGAATTTTCCCTAAAGTTGTGAAAGCGTTTTCGTCAACGACTCTACGGGGTTGTGCACAAAATTTGAAACATGCCTAAAGCTTGGGCTCGAGATCATGCTCGTACATACTCTGGAAATCTACTGCAACATTTAAGAATGTTGTAAAGAGATATTTGTAAATTAAGGCTCAAAATTGCACGCATACTCGGAATATTTGTAAGAAGTATTTAAGAATGTTTAAAACAAGAATAACCTACTCTCACGCTCGAGACATATATTACTCAATTGTTCTAAAAGGAATCAAGTGATTAAGTTTGAAACTGAAACCCGTTTGAAATGAGAAGCTTGACCAATAATCACTAGACAGCTAGGAACTTAGGAAAAGTAACGTTACTTGATTTTAAAAATGGAATGTGGGTTGGTCATTCCTAATACTCACAATTATCAGGGTGACTTTTATAAAGTAATGGATCTCTTTTAAAAAGAATAGCATTATGTAATTACTTTGGGGTTAAAGCTTGGACTTTGGCGTAAAATGAAAATCTGGCAGAGTTATTGTGAAACTTGCCTTTGCTTGTTGTTGTGAAACTTGCCTTTGCTTGTTGTTGTGAAACTTGCACCTATGCTTGTTGTTGTAGAGCACCTATGCTGTTGTCTTCGTGCTGCAAGTGTTATTTACCCGCGTCTCTGTGAAATCGATTAATGGCTCACTAGGCTAAAAAAAGATCAGTGATTAAGTTTGGAAACTATGAAACCATTTGAAAATGAGAGCTTGATGGTGAAACTAGAAAAAGCGCCCGGAACTTAGGAAAAGTTGTTGTTATGATTTTAAAAAAGATGGTGGGGTGGTCATTATTACTCACGAATTGTCAGAGGACTTTTATAAAAAATAAAATAATGGGAAAAAGAAGAAACTTGATACTTGATATATTGAGGGGTAAAAAACCTTGGTAGCGTAAAATGAAAAGTACCTTGAGTTGTTTTATAAACTGCCTTTGCTTGTTGTTGTGTTGTTTGCCTTGTTGTTGCTTGTTGGCTTTGTTGTGAAACTTTGTGAAACTTACTACTTTGTGATGATTGCCTTTGTTGTACAAGTGGTATATGTTGTTTCTGCGTCTACCGATAGAGGGTGTTGCTCATTTGAGAGTTGCCTTGCTTATTTGACTTGGGCGTCTTTGGCGGTGATGGAAATTCCACGGGTATGTTTCCATTTTGATTCTTGTCTTGTTGTTGATGTCACATGGGCGATGTCTCACCAAGCGTCTGATATTCCGGGGCATGCGGCCCGTACGGCCCGGTTGATCCCAGATGTAGTTATCTGCGTAGGCGATAATACCTGCCAGATATGTGGCCATGCGGGGTTGACCGCTGAGTATATTGTTATTGAGACATGGCGTATCTACCGTCACGATGTCCGGCGTGTGGCGTGCGCGGCGTTGTGTGTTGCATCATGGACATGTCTACACCGACGCACGATTCACGGCACGCGTGATGGAACATGATGGATGTTGTGGCGTGAGACCCGTAGTTATATTGAGTGGTGACTTTGAGGCGTGAGTCACGACTTGGCCGCTTTATGTTGCGTCTTGTATTTTGGTTATCATACATGTCTCTGCTTTTAAGCTATTATGATTTCATTCTGATTTGGCGGTTACACACTTGTACTGTTATCTTGCCCTCGCCGGTGCGTTCATCTGCCGGTAGAGGTACATCGTGGATCCTCGCTCATAGGATCCTCAGACGTATTAGGAAGCTCCGTTTCTCGGAGGCTTATCTTTTGGTATGTGTTTCCACGAGTTGTAGGTTCTTGTACATTTCGGTATGGCGGGGCCTGTCCCGTCATAGTCATTGTAATCTTAAGTGCACAAATCTTGTTGTGGCGGGGTTTGTAAAAGGATAAGCTGTTAGGTTTTTATGTATATCTTGAAAACAGCTTTTGGTTGCTTTGTTTATTTATTATATCTCTTGTTTCATGACTCGTGTTTTATTTTCCGCTGATTTTCTCTGATGTCGTATCACTAGGGTGCCCGGGGTAAGGCACCCGATGAGCCGGGTTCGGCGCACATTACACTTGCCCCGTACGGTTTCTATGACACAGGTGGGACCTGGTGTTCATGTGTACTTCTTGGTGTTATTATATCATACACTGCCGGCAGTGAGGAAGGTATTCCACGGGCATGATTGATGTTGTGGGCGTGAGACCCATAGTTATATTTGAGTGACGACTTTGAGGGCGTGAGTCCCTGACTTGACATGACTGCTTATATATTGTGGATTGTAGTTTGGTTATCATACATGTCTCCTGTTTTTATATAATCATTATGATTTCATTCTGATATTTTCGGTTTCACATACTTGGTACTGTTATCTTGACCTCGCCCGGGAATTTGCGTTCATGCTGCATGGTAAGTACTCGATTGTTGATCCTCGCTCATGGATCACGATTCGGCGTTTAGGAAGCTCCATTTCTCGAGGCTTATCTTTGGTATAGTCCCTGTCGTTGTAGGTACTTACATTCGTGGTATGGCGAACCACCCGTCGTAGTTGTGGTTACATTCTTAGAGGTCTGTAGTACTGTTGTGGGCAAGGTTTGTAAAAGGATATAATTGTTCGGGTTTTATGTTTATATACATAAAGGTGACCGTTTTGGTTACCTGTTTTCTTATATTTTATTGTTTCATGTCTTTGAGTTTTTATTTCCGCTGGTTTTTCTCTGATGTATTATCGCTAGGGTGCCCGGGGTAAGGCACCAGTCGCGGTCCCGAGGTCGGGTCGTGACAGCTGAGGTGCCAGTTCTTCAGTCAGTGCCAGTGGTTAGGGAGTTTCCAGATGTGTTCCCAGACGATCTCCCGGGTATCCCTCCTGAGAGGGAGATTGAGTTTTGTATTGATATGTTGTCAGACACTCGACCTATATCTATTCCTCCATACAGGATGGCACCTGCTGAGTTGAGGGAGCTGAAGGACCAGCTGAAAGATTTGCTGGAAAAATGCGGGTGAAATAGTCCAGGAGTAGGATTGCTCAATGATACTACGGGCGGGTGGCCCTACTTTGATCATGAACCTCCTATTTTTATGCAATAAAGTATACTCTTGTTTACTCTCATCGTTAGTAAGGCACAGTGTACTGTTAATTGAGTTATCATACATGTCTCCAGCTTTATTTTAGACTTATGAGTTCATTCTGATTTCTGGTTTCACATATTTGGTTCATGTTATTTGCTTGACCTTCGGGAGGCTGCGTTCATGCCGCAGGTAGAGTATACAGGTTGATGATCCTCACTCTTAGGATCACTGTTCAGCTGTTGGGAAACTCCATTACACCGGAGGCTTATCCCTGGTTCAGATCCCTGGTATGGTCGGTTGTTGTATATTCAGGGGTATGGCGGGGCCCTGTCCCGTCACAGTTGTTATTCTTATAGGTCTGTAGTCACATTGTGGATTGGGTTTTTAAGAACAGAAATGTACTGGTTTATTTTATTTTGGTTCATGTATATTTTACGGAAGGTGTCCTTATCGGCTAACCTGTTGATATTTACTGTTTTAGTATTTATGAGTTTTATATGTTCCGTTGCTATTCTCTGATGTATACCTGTAAGGGGTGCCCAGGTAGGGCACCAGTCGCGGGCCCGGGGTTGGGTCGTGACAAAAAGTCACCAAATTCTACGGAAAATCGGGCAGCACTTCCTTTGTTTCTACATACTTTTCCACCTTTTTCAAGGCCCGATTAATCAATAACCAAACGCCACTTTTAAGGCCCAACAATTCAGCTAACCAAAGGGGATTACACGCCTTAACAGGACGTGTAAAATTTTGCCCCACAAATTAATACGAATCTAGTTTCATATTTAAAGTCATTCTCGGCTAACATAAACAACAACTCAAAGTCTTTTCCAATTCTTTTCCAATCCAAGTTCTTAGGTCTAACATGTTATATAGTCATAAACAATTTTAACAACTATAATTCCTTCTTTATATAACATGTGACGACTTAAACTAATAATCAAATTTAATTGTAATCTCAAAGGCTAAACATGCTAGTTTGGTTAGGGTTCCAATAGCGATACACTTATCAAACTTCACACTATATACCTCATGCTTGCTAATATCCATGCTTCTGACAATAAGTAATCCTTAATTGCTAAAACGACAAGATTTTTACCTTTACAAGGCCTTATTATATCCAAGATTCAAAGTCGCTCCTTAGCAATTCTTAGCTCATTTCCTTATGTTCCAATCTGCTCCAAGCACTCCTTAGAAGCTCATGAAGAACTCCTCTTCAAGTTCCATCTTCAAAGTTGAAGAACACCTTAGGGTTTCGCCTTGCGACTAGCATTAAAACGTTTTCTGAACTCTTTTTATTGAGATATCCTTACAATACCCTTAGGGACCTTGGGTTAAAGTCTTGTGAATAATGGATCAAAACTACAAAATTTTTGTGTGGGAATTGGACCAAACCCGAGAGCTCTCAAATGTGGAGAACAAGGTCTCTAATTTTTCTAAGTGTTCAAAAGCTTGTCTTGCACTAGTGTGGTATATAAAACACAATGGAGGGCTTAGATTAAAACACTTGTGGGCTAGGATGAAGAATAATTAATGATAAGCCGAGTGGACAAGTTGACAAGTCAACAATCTCAAGCTTTGAAGACTTGTTCATCTACCATGGTCAATGACCATACTACCCTTGTATAATTTCGTCCAAGACCATGTGGGGGGTGCCACGTGTCGCCCTCCCATTCGTCCATAAAATTCCATAACCCTCGTGGGCCCCACAAAACGTAAAATTTCTCGGGTAGGCCCCACGTGACCAAATCTGTAATAATAAATTTCCTTAATGATAATAAGTTCCATACTCTTCAATTAATGCATTTTTAGAATCTAATTCTCACCAATGAACATTTTTCCTTTCCGACGTTCGGAAGATTTTCCGTCGGTAAAACAATTCTTCCTTTCGTACCCTTTTCAAGTCTTGTGTTCCTTACGTACATTCTCTTAAACATGTCCTTGAATTACGGGGTGTAATAATATCTTCCAAAACCAAGTCTTCCAAGACCAAGTCAAATAGTCAAAGGGGTGTGCCACGTGTCACCCTCTCATTGGTCTAAAAATATTTTCATCCTCCAAAATATCCATAATTGGTCAAAATATCTCAAAATATTGGGCCCACAAAACCGTAAAATTTTCCCGTGGGCCCCACGTGACCAAATCCGAATTTAAAAATTCATAATTCTAATATATTCCAAAAGTCTCAAATACCAAATTTGAGAACCGAATTCCAATTAATAAACCTTTTCCTTTATAATTTCCCGAGATTTTCCTTAAGAAAAGTAATCATTCTTTCCTTCCGAAATTCAAATCTCAATTTCCTTCATACGTTCTCATCTCATTGCCTTGGAAATACAGGGTGTAATATCCTTCCCCCCTTAGAAACATTCGTCCCGAATGTTCATACTAGGTCCATGCTAAACAAATATTGGTATAGTCTCCTTAAACTACACTTTAACGAAACCAATTATGCCATATATGGCCTGATATATCACACGTACATATACATCTCAAACCTAGAGTGTACATTACCACTATTAACTCCCATTCATGGCCTAAAAGGATTTTCCTTTCGTACTTTCATTAGTCATAATTATAAATTGTTTCACCCCGTAAATTACAGGACATGTTTATAAGAATGTACGTAAGAACTCAAAAATGTTAAGATTTGAGAATAGTAAATTTATCAGAATTTTGAAATTTGTCGGAAAATGAAATATTGCGACGAATGAGAGGGCGACACGTGTCACCCCCCTTAGTGGTCTTGGACGAAATGGACATGGATAGAATGATCATTTGACCAATATTAAGATGATCAAGTTTTGCAAATACTTAAGCTTGATATTGATGACTTAGTCAAGAGCCACTTGGCTTGATCCTTGTGAAATGCATCCAAGCCATCCATTTGTTTTAATCTTGACCCTCCATGTTTCTATATAGTAACACTACTAGAAAGACAAGCTCCCACGCCATTGTCAAGCTCTCGGGTTCATAGGGTTTAAAAAGAAAAAAATTTCGTTTATTGATCAATAAGTTCCACACTTTAAAGCAAGGTTCCTAAGAGTGTTGTAAGGGTATCTCAATAGAAAGATCCCGGAAAAGTGGCGTTTTCATATTAGTCGCAAGGTGAAAACCTAGTCACATTCCTAGGTTTGGATTGGGAATTAAAGGAAAGTTGTTTGTGATCTTCTAAGGGCTTCAAGTGGCGGATTGGAGTGTCAAGGAGAGGCTCTAAGTTGCTAGGGAGCGACTTCGGATCTTGAAGTGGATTAAGGCTCACTAAGGTAACAATCTTGTTCTCTTAAGTGTTATAGGATTACATATTGTTGTAGCCTTACTTTTTAACTAGCATGGAGTATATGTATTAAAGATTGATAAGTGTTATGGATATTTGAAGCCTAAAATCCGAAATGACATGTTGAGCCATTTGAAATTGAAATACAATTTGGTCTATATTAGAATCGCCGCATGTTATCTACTTGAAGATTATAGTTGTTATAATCAATTGCGGCTTTATAAAATGTTGTACTAAACAACTTGGATTGAAAAGGAATTGGAAAGAAGACTTTGTGTTGTTATACCTCAAATTGCCGAAATGACATAGTATGTTGGATTGTTTGATATTAAATTGTGTGGCGGAATTTTACACGTCTTGTAGGCGTGTAATCCCCTATTGTTAACTACATTGTTGAGCCTTAAATGTGGCGTGTTTGGTTATTGAATACGGGCCTTGAAAAAGGTGGAAAAGTATGTAGAAACAAAGGAAGTGTTATCCGATTTTCCGTAGAATTTAGTGACTTTGCACTTGGAATATTATACGTTTGAAGTTAGAAGTTAATAGATATATTATGGTCATTATAGGTTGACATAATACGTACGACACATTGGACTTGGCAAGTGGATTGAACCGAAGAGGTATGTGGAACTTTCTTATCTCTTGAGCATGAATAGTTGTAAATATATAGTACGGTAGACGCACGAGATTTTGACAATCTAGTCCATTTGATATCCTTGGCTTATTTTAAGAATGTCCATGTTGGTTGAGTTAGGGAATTAACTCACTTGTTTAAAATATTAAGGATATCTTAGTTTCTAAAAGTTAAGAGACTTAAAGTATTTTGAAAGTATATGATACTTGTTTTGTTTGGAAAGTTTAAGTCTCTTGGTTATAAAGAAGAATGTAAGTATCTAAGGTATGGAGCTAGTATAACGGCTTTATGGGAAGTTGGTTATAATAGCTTTATGGAAAGTTAAAAAGAGTGGTTTACTCTAAGTAATGTAAGTATGATAAATGACTTGAAATAATGAAAGGCAGATTAAGGCATCAATTGCTTAAGGTTTTAAAAGAAAGAAGTCACTTGATTTAGAAGCCTATAAATGTATTTCTAAAAGGTATTGTGAGTTGTCTTGAAAAGTAGATATGACTTGATACCACGGTTATTAGTATCTTGGAAGTTTTATATGAAAAAGAGTCATTTTAAAAGAATAGAAGTACGTAGTACTTTGGGTTAAATCCCCGGATTTTATAATGACATGTTAGTGCCTTAAGTAATCTAAAATGAGTGTATATGAATACGGCTAATAAAGTTAAGGGATTTCTTAACTTGCTTATGTTATGTATGATAAGCGTTAGTGCTTATGTTATTATCACGACCGAACCGGGCGTGATCGTGCCTACCAGGCACCCAAGTAGACATACATCAGAGTAATCAGCGGAACATAAAGACAATACATGAAAACCAGTGAAATAAGACAGTGAAATAAGACAGTGAAATAAGAAGACAGGCTAACCAAAAACGGTTACCTTCAGTATATATATAAATAGCAACTTTTTCAACATGAACAGTTTAATCCTTTTTACAAACCCTGCCACAGCATTACAGACCTCTAAGAATGATACGACAACAATGGCGGACAGGGCCGCCAAACCCACGAATGTAAACACTTACGACACGGGGACTATACCACTGATAAGCCTCGGAGAAACGGAGCTTCCCAAACGCAATCGTGACCACGAGCTAGGATCAACGATCGGTGTACCTCAACTGCGGCATGAACGCAGCCTCGGGAGGTCGATTACAGTGCAGAGTATGTGAAATGAAAATACATATCGTAAATGAAATCATAGCGATCATATAAAGCGGAGACATGTATGATAACCAAACTACGATTTACAACAAAGCGTCATGTCAAGTCGTGACTCACGCCTCAAGTCATCACTCAAGTATAACAATGGGTCTCGCCCACAACATCAATCATGCGTGGAATACCTTCCTCACCGCCGTCTATGATATAAAAGCACCGAGGAACACACATGAACACGTGTCCCACTGTGTCATAATAAAATCAGAGGTAAATCTGAAGGCATAGCCGACTACTAAAAACCCACGGTACCAACAAGGTCATGAAGCGTATCATAAGATCTGTCTAGACCGTCACATGATCAAAGCGGCCACTTGCCCGCAGATCAATGTGGCGTCTAACCACGAACTCCCGCACTCCGCGTAGGCCAATCTCATCGCCCGCATGAGGTATTCCCCGTCGAGGTAGCTACTCCGGCATCGCCCGGACTTCGCATCGCATGGCCACATGGACGCATGCCCATAAAGGACGACACTAACGGAACTCTCGTAGCTCGCATAGGCCCGGGACTGCGTGAGGTATTCTCGAATCATAGGTCCATCGACCGCCGAGTCTACCCGCGGAGGCGCTTAACCCCGGAATCATCTCGAGATGAATGCCACAATACCATCATAACGATCGATAGTTAATAAGCACAATCAAGAAACCCCTTCACACAAACATCACAAGATACTAACACACGTAGCATCCCAACACGTTTACTTATCAAAGCAATCAAGAAAGTATTACAAGGCTATCACAAACCAATACAATCAAGTTGTTCACACAAGGTACCTTCTACTATATGATTAACAAGATCGGGTTTTATCCCCAAAGTACTTCATACATTAACTCTTTAAAAGATCGTTACTTTCACAATGTCACACAATACGTAGTATAAAATAGAGTGACTATCCTTTTAAAGTAAATCAATTACTTCTCTTTGTAAAATCAAGTAGCAACATTCTTTTCCAATGATCAAGTTTCATTTTAGAAAGGTTTAAGTAGTTCATAGTCTTATTCATTTGAGAATATAATTCTCCTTAAAACTATCCGAGAAACATAAGTCTTATATGTGAGTAGGATATTCTTGTTTATAACAATCTTATTACAAACCATGATCTAGGAAATATCATTTTGTCTCATCTTAGCTTCATGCATGGAAGTTTCTCTGGTTTTAATAATACTTAATTAGTCAAAACATTTCCTTTTATTAACGCTGCATGGTTTGTCGATACACATTCGATTTCCAAATCAAGAAACATTCTTAAGCCGTTATACCTAACTTCCCATAAAGCTAGTATAACTCTTAAGTTTTTCAAAACCAAGTATATTACTTCTTCTTTCAAAATGAAAAATCTTTTGAAATACTTCAAGTTCTTTATTAACACATAACAAGCCGGTTATAGTTCAAATCAAGACTTTTAAAAACCACATGTATTTCTTACCAACATAAAGTCGTTATAACCAACTTCCCATAAAGTCATTATAACACTTTATGTTTTAAACCAATCACATACATTTAGCACATGTACGCTCACCGTACTACATAGTTCACACATATCATGCTAGAAGAGATAGGAAGAGGTTCACATACCGCGACGATTATCGACTAATAGCAAAACGCTCCAAGTACCTCAAACCGGCTACTCCTAAGCCAAGTAGATCGCGCCACGCATAGTACTTCCACCTATAAGGCCACAAGGCGCTTTATTAACATAAGGTCTCTTCGTAGAACTTTCTCGTAAAATTGAAGACCTCCCCGCACATGGCAGCGTAAATCTCCTCCTCTATCGAGGCCGGCTACCAAGCCAACCAGGGGGGGGGGGGGGGTTATACAACTAACCCTAACGGGTACAATTATACTCCACGGTACTACTACACAAGTCTAATGTAATACAACCCTATGTAATTACAGTTCAGTAATCTTCTTTAAATTCAGGCTTAAGTCGCAAGACATTGCCGTAAGTATTATTCAGGCTTAAGTCAAAAGACATTGCCGATAACTACGTTCAGTTCTATATATAGTATACTTCAACTATATATTCTAACAATATGTAATATCCAATTACAATGAGGACAAGATAATTACCTCGATAAGCCCGTAATTATCCAAGTATAAAGTCGATCACGGCAATCGTTTAGCTCCAACTCCGAGCGCTCAACCCGCTCTAAACCACCCTTAGAAGTTCTAACCAACTTCTACACAATACTCCAAACGGACTATGGAGATTTTTCCTGTGGTTTCGGTTTTTGTGACTAAGGGAAGTATAATAGTATTTGGGCTTCAGATAGGTATAACCTTAGAATACTACAAGGTATATGGCTAAGGTAATTTGGGCATTATAACAATACTTTTGAGTATTTCTACCAAGAGAGGGGGTATTATACGAGCAACTAGCTAGGGGTACCCCACGGCCACACTACTAGGAGGGGAAGGGCTCGGCCAAGGGGAGGGGAGGCTCTCGCCACTACACTACACAAAGGGGAGGAAGAAGCTTTCAAGACTTAAGAGATTTTGGATGAAGAAGTTCATCAAAGGGAGTGGTATTTATAGGTCAGTGAAGGCCAACCAATGGCCAAGATTTAGCCAAGTGCTAGGCAAGTGTAAGGCCAAGATTAGGGCATGTGTACCTAGCCAACTTGCACACAAAATATCCTACCAACCCTTGACCACAATGGCCAACTTTCGCCACTACATTATCACTTAAGGTGTCCCAATGAGAGGGTGACAAGTGTTGCCTCTTGTTGGTCCAAAATGTTTCGTCTCTCGGAAAAATCCGCAAAAATAAGAAATGACATAGCGGAAATTCCCTACGAAAGTTGTGAAAACGTTTCCGAAAACGACTCTAACCGTGTTATGCACAAATAAAATTCGGCCAAGCACTTTAAGGCACAAACTCAAATTTTCTACGTGCGTCCCTACGTCATACTGGAAATACGGTATAACATTCTCTCCTTAGAAACATTCGTCCCGAATGTTCCTTCTAAGTCTCAAAACAACGCGTGCGCAAGATAGTCTTCACTACTATACTTACGAAAACAAACACGCCACATCCGCCATGGAAACACCCAAGCAAAATACCTCCATCCAAGTCCACGAGGAAACACCTCTAACATAACCACAAACACTTCTCACCGGTCTAAATATACTTCCTTCGACCTTCTCTTTACAAAGAAATGATCACATCAATGCTCGCCATACCGCCACTTCTCTCTTTACTGTCAGAGATACCACTTTGTCACTTTGTCGCGAGCCTTGCTCGACGACCCAACAAATGGTACCGGATGCTGCGATCCTGGAGGATGTCGACACTCGAACTCTTACCACATTTCGAGCATCGTCAGCTTCAAAACTCGGTTACTATCTCTAACGTGGTCATCATTAAGCGGGAATACTGATGGATCTCCGATACTTTCCAACATAACATTTAACGATCGACGACCGCCTCCTAAGTCGGACGGCAAATGCTAACATATAGGCAACCCGCCTATTCTTCACATGAACTCAAAGGGCCCAAGTAACTCGGGCTAAGTCCTCTCAGTATTCCAAACTCGTCACACCCAACCCGGTGGTACTTTCAAGACCGACCGTCGGCTCAACTCTAAGCGCTGCCGATTATCCGCACGATTTCTCTGAGCTGCCAGAACCTCTTCTAGACAAGCTTCTCACTATCCACAGTCTGCTGGAACAAGCCTGAACCAACTGTCTGAACCTTGCCAACATCGAACCAATCGACCGGCAACTTACACTTCCGCCCCTACAAGGCCTCATGCGCGATATCCGAACATCGAAATGGTAGCAAACACTTCCTCCCGTGAGACAACAATCCCCACGACTACCTCTAAATCCACGCGACCGCCCGAGGGCGAACGCGACTCGAGACTCACCGAGTTCTTAACCCCGCTCGTAAACTTTTAGAGGGCGTAAAATAGCCACAACTCGGGCTTCACCGTTCGACATAAGGTGAAGGTAGGCACCCCGCAGCCTTTCAACCCTTCGATAACTCAACACACCAGTAAACGGTCGAGCGAAGAACACGATGGGCTGCCCCATCGACCGACCACCGGTCGAACGTCCACGAACTCAGTCTGTTAACGAATATGGGCCTAACACCTCGTGACCTACCACAAGGCGACCACCACAACCGACCCCACCACCAAACCCGCCGCGGTTGACCCGCAACGTGGCCTCAACCCGACCCGCAACGCCGCATCATACTAGCTCCCAACCGAACAATCTCACTAATCACGTTACGAAAACCTGGCCTTCTTAGCTCAACTACCCTCTTTCATTCCACACTAATAGGTACATGTCCAAAAATAACTCACGTTCACTATGCACTCCTATAAGTGTCAAACATAAAACTACACCCTTTTTACTCGAGATGGCCTCACCTCTAAGGTCTCTACGAATAAATCTCTAAGGCTCACACTTTCTATCCCCAAAATCTTACTCGGTTAAGCAACCATGATTTCAAATTACAACTAACACACCGCTATCGTAACATAGCACCTAAGGTATACTCACCTTATCACCTATACAAAACTCTAGAGGGTTAAGGATAGATCTATGTCTCTTCGCTTCACTCCTTAGTCGTTCTAATCAAAACTGCCCCGTAGGGCGCATAGCTGAGGGAGATGACAAACTCACCAACGATCCTGAAGGCTAAGTCCTCCTACAACGACACTCCTCGACACCAGACCCTGACGGTCATAGGTACAACAAGTACCAACCTAAAAGATGACATTCCCGGGATGGCGTCACACACCGCGTGAACCGGAAGCCACGGAGTTCTAACCAACTCCTGCATACCGAACGCCACGAAATTCATGAAGACCACTCGCAGCGATGGATGTGCATAATCAAATCTGGCGGTGAGGTGACTCGCCAAAGTTACCAAAGGACCTTCCGCTCGCCCTCTTCTACCGCCCTTCGTTAACCCGCCGATCTCTACATCGCTCGGCCGCGCATAAGCCCGCATACGTGCCATGCTCAAGCCTATCTCAAGAATTATTCTTGCACAACCTCTTATAGATAGTCCTCAAGACTCGCGTACATCGGTATACTCGTAGCCAAATCTATAGCTAGTAAATGTGGTTGCCTCTTTGCAATCTATATTCACCGCTCCGGCCGTGGAATCGAAGGTTCAAATATCATGGTCGCAGAGGAACTGCCGCCGTGCTAAACTCTCGGGCTAGTGACGCCGCAGAACTCCCCGAATGAAGCACCACCCAAGGTGATAATTGGGCTGTGCCCACGTAACCTCTGAACTCTACTGCAGCCTCCTGCCGCTTGCCTCTGGGCGGGCCCTACGCGGAGGCATAGCGGTAGTGGAAAGAAATACGTTAGAGGTCCAACTTACAACACGCCTCTAAGGCACGATCTCGAGTGAGAAGAATAGAAATCAATCCTAAAATATCCTATAGCCTCACGATTATTGGTGTGGTGCACAACACACCGATAATCAAGACTCATCGATACGATCTAGACACTTTCCGAGGATTAATCGCTCGATACCACTTTTGTCACGACAACCGGCTCGCGGATCGTGCCTTACCCCGGCACCCAAGTAGACATACATCGAGTAATCGAACATAAAGACAATACATGAAAACCGGTGAAATAAGACGGTGAAATAAGAAGACAAAGCAACCAAAAACGGTTACCTTCGGTATATATATAAATAGCAACTTTTCAACATGAACGTTTAATCCTTTTACAAACCCCGCCCACAAAGATTACTGCACCTCTAAGAATGATACGACAACAACGGGCGAGTGGCCCCGCCAAACCCCGAATGTAAACACTTACGACGACAGGGACTATACCACTGATACGCCTCCGGAGAAACGGAGTTTCCCAAACGCTGAAACTGGGACCCGGAGAGCTAGGATCAACGACTGGTTTACCTCAACCTGCGGCATGAACGCAGCCTCGGGCGAGGTCAAGATAACAGTACCAGTATGTGAAATCAAAATACATATCAGAAATGAAATCATAGCGCCATATAAAGCGGAGACATGTATGATAACCAAACTACGATTTACAACAAAGCGGTCATGTCAAGTCGTGACTCACGCCTCAAGTCATCACTCAAGTATAACAATGGGTCTCGTGCCCACAACATCAATCATGCCCGTGGAATACCTTTCCTCACCGCCAGGCTATGATATAAAAGCACCAAGGAACACACATGAACACCGTGTCCCACCTGTGTCATAATAAAATCAGACGGGGTAAATGCGAAGGCATAGCCGACTACTAAAAACCCACGCATTAACAAGGTCATGAATCGTATCATAAGATCTGTCTGCATCACATGATCAAAGCCGCCACTTGCCCGCAGATGCGCGTCTTCAACCTCGAACTCCCGCACTCGCATAGGCCAATCTCATCGCCCGCATGAGGTATTCCCGCATCGAGGGTAGCTACTCCCGATCGCCCGACTTCGCATCGCGTGGCCATGGACCGCATGCCCATAAAGGACGACACTAACACGGAACTCTCGAGCTCGCATAGGCCCCCGGGACCTGCATGAGGTATTCTCGAATCATAGGTCCATCGACCCGCCTGAGTCTACCCCGCATCGGAGGGCAGCTTAACCCCCGGAATCATCTCAAGAGATGAATGCCACAATACCATCATAACGACTGATAGTTAATAAGCACAATCAAGGGAAACCCCTTCACACAAACATCACAAGATACTAACACACGTAGCATCCCAACACGTTTACTTATCAAAGCAATCAAGAAAGTATTACAAGGCTATCACAAACCAATACAATCAAGTTGTTCACACAAGGTACCTTCTACTATATGATTAACAAGATCGGGTTTTTATCCCCAAAGTACTTCATACATTAACTCTTTTAAAAGATACGTTACTTTCACAATGTCACACAATACCCGTAGTATAAAATAGAGTGACTATCCTTTTAAAGTAAATCAATTACTTCTCTTTGTAAAATCAAGTAGCAACATTCTTTTCCAATGATCAAGTTTCTCATTTTAGAAAGGTTTCGTAGTTCATAGTCTTATTCATTTGAGAATATAATTCTCCTTAAAACTATCTGAGAAACATAAGTCTTATATGTGAGTAGGATATTCTTGTTTATAACAATCTTATTACAGCAGCCATGATCTAGGAAATATCATTTTGTCTCATCTTAGCTTCTATGCAGATGGAAGTTTCTCCGTTTTAATAATACTTAATTAGTCAAAACATTTCCTTTTATTAACGCCGCAGTGGTTTGTCGATACACATTCTCGATTTCAAATCAAGAAACATTCTTAAGCCGTTATACCTAACTTCCCATAAAGCTAGTATAACTCTTAAGTTTTTCAAAAACCAAGTATATTACTTCTTCTTTCAAAATGAAAAAATCTTTTGAAATACTTCAAGTTCTTTATTAACACATAACAAGCCGCTTATAGTTCAAATCGACTTTAAAACCACATGTATTTTCTTACCAACATAAAGTCATATAACCAACTTCCCATAAAGTCATTATAACACTTTATGTTTTAAACCAATCACATACATTTAGCACATGTACGTCTACCGTACTACATAGTTCACACATATCATGCTAGAAGAGATAGGAAGAGGTTCACATACCTCGCGGCGATTATCGACTAATAGCAAAACGCTCCAAGTACCTCAAACCGCCGGCTACTCCCTGCCAAGTAGATCGCGCCACGCATAGTACTTCCACCTATAAGGCCACAAGGCGCGCTTTATTAACATAAGGTCTCTTCGTAGAACTTTCTCGTAAAATTAGAAGACTCTCCCCGCAATGACAGAAATCTCCTCCTCTACCGAGGCCGCTACCAAGCCAACCAGGGGTTATACAACTAACCCTAACTGTACAATTCTACTCCACTGACTACTACACAAGTCTCTGAATACAACCCTATGTAATTACTGCCAAGATTCTTCTTTAAATTCAGGCTTAAGTCGCAAGACATTGCCGTAAGTATTATTCAGGCTTAAGTCAAAAGACATTGCCGATAACTACGTTCAGTTCTATATATAGTATACTTCAACTATATATTCTACAATATGTAATTTCCAATTACAATAGAGGGACAAGATAATTACCTCGATAAGCCCATAATTATCCAAGTATAAAGTCGATCCCGGCAATCGCTAGCTCCAACTCCGAGTGCTCCAACCCGCTCTAAACCACCCTTAGAAGTTCTAACCAACTTCTACACAATACTCCAACGGACTATGGAGATTTTTCCTAGGGTTTCGGTTTTTGTGACGGAAGGGAAGTATAATAGTATTTCTGGGCTTCTGTATAGGTATAACCTTAGAATACTACAAGGTATATGGCTAAGGTAATTTGGGCATTATAACAATACTTTTGAGAGTATTTCTACCAAGAGAGGGGTATTATACGAAGCAACTAGGCTAGGGGTACCCCACTGCCACACTACTAGAGGGGAAGGGCTCTCGCCAAGGGGAGGAGGCTCTCGCCACTACACTACACAAAGGGAGGAAGAAGCTTTCAAGACTTAAGAGATTTTTGGATGAAGAAGTTCATCAAAGGGAGGGTATTTATAGGTCAAGTGAAGGCCAACCAATGGCCAAGATTTAGCCAAGTGCTAGGCAAGTGTAAGGCCAAGATTAGGGCATGTGTACCTAGCCAACTTGCACACAAAATATCCTACCAACCCTTGACCACAATGGCCAACTTTCGGCCACTACATTATCACTAGGTGTCCCAATGAGAGGGTGACAAGTGTCGCCCTTGTTGGTCCAAAATGTTTCTCTCGGAAAAATCTGCAAAAATAAGAAATGACATAGCCGGAAATTCCCTACGAAGTGTGAAAACGTTTCGTCGAAAAACGACTCTAACCGGGTGTTATGCACAAATAAAATTCGGCCAAGCACTTTAAGGCACAAACTCAAATTTTCTACGTACGTCCCTACGTACATACTCTGGAAATACGGGGTATAACATTTATGTATGATAAGCCGGTAGTGCTTATGTTATGTATGATAAGCCCGTAGTGCTTATGTTATGTATGATAGCCGATTGTGCTAGTTTATGTTATTCTTACGGGGTAAAGCCCCAGGTTACTACTAATTCCATGGATTTGCTACCCATGATACGAGTGCGGCGTTTGTACTCATTGCGGGCCCACCGGGCCTGTGCGGGTGAAATAGTCCTGTGCGGGTGAAATAGTCCTATACGAGGAATACCTCATGCGGGTCCACACGACCTATGCGGGCGGATACAGTCTATGCGAGGAAGTTACATCATGCGGGTCCATACGGCCCTTGCGGGTGAAATAGTCTCAGGAGTAGGATTGCTTAATGATACTACGGGCGGGTGGCCCTACTTTGATCATGAGCCTCTTATTTTTATGCAGTAAAAAAATATACTCTTGTTTACTCTCATTGTTAGTAAGGCACAGTGTACTGTTATTTGAGTTATCATACATGTCTCCATCTTTATTTTAGACTTATGATTTCACATATTTGGTACATGTTGTACTGACCTCCTTCGGGGGGCTGCGTTCATGCCGCAGGTAGAGTATACAGGTTGCTGATCCTCACTTTTAGGATCACTGATTCAGTTGTTGAGAAGCTCCATTACTCCGGAGGCTTATCCTTGGTTTAGATCCCTGGGATTGTCGGTTGTTGTACATTCAGGGGTATGGCGGGGTCCTGTCCCGCCACAATTGTTATTCTTAGAGGTCTGTAGTCATATCTTGTGGCTTTAGGTTGTAAAGAAAAAAAAAGATGTACTGATTTATTTTTGGTCTATGTATATTTTACGGAAGGTGGTCTTATCGGCTAGCCTGTTGATGGTTGTTGTCTATGTGTTGTGTATGTTCCGCTGCTATTCTCTGATGTATACCTGAAAGAGGTGCCCAGGTAGGGCACCAGTCGCGGGCTCGGGGTCGGGCCGTGACAAAAGTGGTATCAGAGCAGTTAGTCCTCGGAAAGTGTCTACAGACCGTGTTTAGTAGAGTCTTGATTATCGGTGTGTTGTGCACCACATCTATAATCAGGAGGCTGCAGGACATTTAGGATTGGTTTCCATTATTCTCACTCTGAGATCGTGCGATAGAGCTGTGTGGTTAGGGTCGTCTCTCCCTAACAAGTTATGTTGATTTCAGCTACGAGAACGACAGCAGTGTCCCAGGAAAGATTATGTGGATTGCGTATCCAGGTTGGTAATATTTGTAGTATAGTTGGTATTATGACGTACAACTATACAGATTTTTGTATGAGGGTCACATATGTGTTGCCTAGAAGGATTTTAGATTACCAGGAATTGGTAAGGACTAAATAAATACCGGGAAGGTATGAAACAGTTTAATGAATTCTCATCAAAGTTTACGTACTAATTTGAGATAATTAGGAGATGATGAGCTGTCTGAGAAGGAAATGGACCTTTAAGAAGTTTAATTAAGGGACTTAATGGAAGACTATGTTAATAGATTAAGATACGTGGTATGATTAAGAGATAAGTTGACCACGACTACAGTTTTAACCCCTCCTAAGAGACTAGAGGGTTAGGTTATTATTGTAACACTTTGGGTCTTGGGCTAGGTTGTGTGCTGATGCAACACGATAAGGTTAGAGCCTATGTTTTCCCGGCGGTTAGGGAAACATGAAAGGAATTACGATATTCACGATTTAGAGTCGGTGACAGTTAATCGTACCTTGAAAATTTGGAGGCAATCCTTATATAGACTGCATATGAATATTTGTGCAGATCACTAGAGCCTCCGGTATATCTTCAGACAGAGGCAACTGAATTGCGACAGAGACGGTGGTTAGAGTTACTCAATGATTGTGATATTGATATCCTATACCACCCGGGGAAAGCCGAGACGGTTACAAATTCTCTTAGTCGTGGATCTATGGGTAGTCTGCCAGATGGGCAGCCAGATAGACAGGACGTAGTCCATGAGATTCATCAGCTACCGAGCCGAGGGGTTTGGTTATTTGTTTCCGAGGTGAATGAAGTTTGGATCTGAGAGGTTGCCGAGTCTTCCTTCATCGAGGAGGTGAAGAGGTGACAATATGAGGATTCAGCGTTAGTATGTGATCGAGATACGGCTCTCCGAGAAGAGAAGATCCTGTTTGAGTAGCATCGAATGGGGTGCTGTGATATGAGGATAGATTGTGTGTACCCGGTGCTGCAGGACTTGTCAGCAGGTTTTAGGGGAGGAACGCAGTGCTTATTTCTCTAATTGTTCGGGGTCGACTAAGTTGTGTCATGACCTCAGATGTATGTATTGGTAAGATGACCTGGAAAGGGATGTAGCAGAGTTGTTGCTTAATGTCCGAATTAGTAGCAGGTCAATGCTGATGACCAGAAGCCCAGTGGGCTATTGTAGGCGATTTAGATCCCGACTTAGATATGAGAGGTGATTAATTTGGATCTTGTTACAGGGTGGCATCGTAATCAGAGGAAGTGCGACTCCCTGGGGTCATAGTAAACAGGCTGACGAACCAGCCATGTTCTTCTGGTTAGGACCACTTACTCGGCTGAGGATTATGCTAGCTTATATAGCAGGGAGATTGTGATACTGCACAGGGTTCCTACATTTATGATGTCAGACAGATGAGCTCAGTTTACGGCTGACTTCTGGAGGTTTTCCAGGAGGTGTTAGGGACACAGGTGAGTCTCAGTATGGCATTCCACCCTCAGACCGACGGACAAGCAGAGCGTACTATCCAGGCATTTGAGGACAGGTCGCGGTTCGGTGTAATTGATTTCAGGGGTAGCTGGGAGGATCATTTCCCTCTTGTTGGGGTTGCTTATAACAACACCTATCATTCCTGTATTCAGATGACGCCATATGAGGTTTTGTATGGGCGGAAGTGTAGGTCATCGATTGGTTGGTTCGACGTGGGCGAGGTACAGTTAGTTGGCCCAGACATGATTCAGCAGGCTGTAGATAAGGTGAAACTTATCTAGGAAAGATTATTAGTAAGCTCAGAGTCGATAAAAGCTTTATGCAGATAACCGACGTTGACACTTGTAGTTCAGGTTGACGTTTTAGTGTAAGTATTGTTATGTGTCCACATGTGGCATTATTGGTATATAGGGGTTGTAAAAGGAGACTATGTCGCTATTTATAAGATTGACTCCGAAAGAACATTCGGGGACGAATGTTTCTAAGGGGGGAAGAATGTTACACCCCGTAAATTACAGGACATGTTTATAAGAACGTACATAAGAACTCAAAAATGTTAAGATTTGAGAATAGTAAATTTATCGAAATTTTGGAATTTGTCAGAAAACGAAATATTACGACGAATGGGAGGGCAACACGTGTCACCCCCCCCCCTTAGTGGTCTTGGAAGAAATGGACATGGATATAATGGTCATTTGACCAATATTAAGATGATCAAGTCTTGCAAAGACTTAAGCTTGATATTGTTGACTTAGTCAAGAGCCACTTGGCTTGATCCGTGTGAAATGCATCCAAGCCACCCATTTGTTTTAATCTTGACCCTCCATGTTTCTATATAGTAACACTACTAGAAAGACAAGCTCCCACGCCATTGTCAAGCTCTCGGGTTCATAGGGTTTAAAAAGAAAAAAAAATTATTTGTTGATCAATAAGCTCCACACTTTAAACCAAGGTTCATAAGAGTGTTGTAAGGGTATCTCAATAGAAATATCCCGAAAAAGTGGCGTTTTCGTATTAGTCGCAAGGTGAAAACCTAGTCACGTTCCTAGGTTTGGATTGGGAATTAAAGGAAAGTTGTTTGTGATCTTCTAAGGGCTTCAAGTAGTGGATTGGAGTGTCAAGGAGAGGCTTTAAGTTGCTAGGGAGCGACTTCAGATCATGAAGTGGATTAAGGCTCACTAAGGTAACAATCTTGTTCTCTTAAGTGTTATAGGATTACATATTGTTGTAGCCTTACTTTTTAACTAGCATGAAGTATATGTATTAAAGATTGATAATTGTTATGGATATTTGAAGACTAAAATCCGAAATGACATGTTGAGCCATTTGAAATTGAAATAAAATTTGGTCGATATTAGAATCGCCGCATGTTATCTACTTGAAGATTATAGTTGTTATAATCAATTGCGGCTTTATAACATGTTGTACTAAACAACTTGGATTGAAAAGGAATTGGAAAGAAGACTTTGTGTTGTTATACCTCAAATTGCCGAAATGACATAGTATGTTGGATTGTTTGATATTAGATTGTGGGGCGGAATTTTACACGTCTTGTAGGCGTGTAATCCCCTATTGTTAACTACATTGTTGAGCCTTAAATGTGGCGTGTTTGGTTATTGAATTCGGGCCTTGAAAAAGGTGGAAAAGTATGTAGAAACAAAGGAAGTGCTGTCCGATTTTCCGTAGAATTTAGTGACTTTGCACTTGGAATGTAAAAAAAGAGTGGTTTACTCTAAGTAATGTAAGTATGATAAATGACTTGAAATAATGAAAGGCAAATTGATTTTAAGGCATCAATTGCTTAAGGTTTTAAAAGAAAGAAGTCACTTGATTTAGAAGCCTATAAATGTACTTCTAAAAGGTATTGTGACTTGTCTTGAAAATTAGATATGACTTGATACCACAATTATTAGTATCTTGGAAGTTTTATATGAAAAAGAGTCATTTTAAAAGAAGAGAAGTACGTAGTACTTTGGGTTAAATCCCCGGATTTTATAATGACATGTTAGTGCCTTAAGTAAACTAAAATGAGAGTGTATATGAATAAGGCTAATAAGAAGTTAGGGGGATTTCTTAACTTGCTTATGTTATGTATGATAAGCCGGTAGTGCTTATGTTATGTATGATAGCCGGTTGTGCTAGTTTATGTTATTCTTACGGGGTAAAGCCCCGGGTTACTACTAATTCAATTGATTTGCTACCTATGATGCGAGTGCGGAGTTTGTACTCATTGCGGACCGACCGGGCCTAAGCGGGTGAAATAGTCCTATGCGAGGAATACCTCATTCGGGTCCACACGACCTATGCGGGCGGATACAGTCTATGCGAGGAAGTTACCTCATGCGGGTCCATACGGCCCTTGCGGGTGAAATAGTCTCAGGAGTAAGATTGCTTAATGATACTACGGACGGGTGGCCCTACTTTGATCATGAGCCTCCAATTTTTATGCAGTAAAGTATACTCTTGTTTACTCTCATTGTTAGTAAGGCACAGTGTACTGTTATTTGAGTTATCATACATGTCTCCATCTTTATTTTAGACGTATGATTTCATTACAGTACTTTCAGTTTCACATATTTGGTACATGTTGTACTGACCTCCTTCGGGGGGCTGCGTTCATGCCGCAGGTAGAGTATACAGGTTGATGATCCTCACTTTTAGGATCACTGATTCAGTTGTTGAGAAGCTCCATTACTCCGGAGGCTTATCCTTGGTTTAGATCCCTGGGATTGTCGGTTGTTGTACATTCAGGGGTATGGCGGGGTCCTATCCCGCCACAGTTGTTATTCTTAGAGGTCTGTAGTCATTTCTTGTGGCTTTGGGTTGTAAAGAAAAAAAAAGATGTACTGATTTATTTTTGGTCTATGTATATTTTACGGAAGGTGGCTTTATCGGCTAGCCTGTTGATGGTTGTTGTCAATGTGTTGTGTATGTTCCGCTGCTATTATCTGATGTATACCTGAAAGGGGTGCCCAGGTAGGGCACCAGTCGCGGGCCCGGGGTCGGGTCGTGACATAAATACTTCAATTCTTTTAATACTTTAAGGTCCTCTGTCACGACCCGGTTCTGGTGGAACGCATCCACGCACTCGTATAATGATTAACTAGACTTGGGTCTTGCACCCTCGTGACCCATCACATAGCGGGACCACCTCAAACTGACCTCACTCAATTTAATACCACGGGTTGACTCGTAATTGGTCCTTAATCTGCCCCATGGTGGCACTTAATTCTCATTCTTGGTCTGTAATAAATCTTTCTACCCGAGAAGGCCTTGTACATCTAAGGTCTCTGCGGTCATCAATGTTCCAAGGTTCACAATTATTCCATGTTCCAAGCTTACATTATCAATCCCCACATACGGGAAATGTAACTTCTCAATCTCTCACAAACATGTTGTCTTACTCACAACAACTCTAATTACTCCATACCATTATTATTCACGCAATCACTTAAGCGTACCACACCGCTTAATCTAACAACATGGTAAGCTATCAACTCAATTAAACATGATCTCTTAAGAGTCTATCACCATCCTAGACAGTTCATTACTTCCTGACTATATCAAATCAGTACATACATAAAGCCTAGGTGTGGATTCAATCAACTGTTTCACACCTTCCAAGAATTTACTAAGGCTTAACCAGCTCATGGTAATTCATAACCATTCTAGGCAACACACATAGCCCCAAATAAATACGCTCATACATATATACATCATCATAATACCATCTATACGATAATTTTACCAACCTGGATACGCAATCCATATAATCCTTGCTGGGCCACTATTGCTTTTCTCATAGTTGCAATCACAATAATACGTTAGGGAGAGACCACCCTAACAACACAGCTCTATCGCACGATCTCGGCGTGAGAAGAAGGGAAACCAATCCTAAGTGTACTATAGCCTCCTGTTTATAGATGTGGTGCACAACACATCGATAAACAAGACTATACTACACACGGTCTGTAGACATTCTGAGGACTAAGCGCTCGATACTAATCATCACGACCGAACCCTGCTCGCGATCGGTGCCTACCAGGCACCCTTCTATTCATACAACACAATAAACCGCGGAAGATAAATAACACTCAATTTTTTTTAAAACAAAGGAAAAGTCGATTGTTATACCCCGTATTTCCAGAGTATGTACATGAGGGCGTACGTATAAAAGTTTAAGCCTTAAGGTAGGCAAGGTTCGAAATTTGTGCACAACCCCCGAAAAGAGTCGTTTTCCGACGAAACGTTTTACAAACTTTGCGAAGGGAAAATTCCGGCTATGTCATTTATTATTTTTGCGGATTTTTCCGAGCGATGAAATATTTTGGACCAACGGGAGGGTGACACTTGTCACCCTCAATGGACGGCAATGGGAGGCATTCTTTGGCACGTTTTTTGTGCTCTTTCTTGGTCAAGGGTTAGGTAGGATATTTTGTGTGGTAGATGGATAAGGACACATGGATGAATCCACACCCTACACTTGCCTTGCACTTGGCTTCATCTTGGCCATTGGTTGGCCATTGCTTGACCTATAAATACCCCCCTTAGTTGATGAACTTCTTCATCCAAAAATTGTTCTAAGTCTTGAAAGCCCTCTCCCACACTTTGTGTCAAGTTCTCGTCCCAGCCTCCTCCCTTTGAGAAAGGCCTTGGCCGAGAGCACACCTCCCCGCTTATAGGATCAAAGTTCAGCGTATTGGGAAGCTCCTGCCCTTCGGAGGCTCATCTTTGGGTATGTTACCACAGTCAGTAGGTTCTTGTACATTCGGGGTATGGTGGGGCCTGTCCGTCATAGTTGTTGTAAAAATCTTAGAGGTCTGTGCAATCGTTGTGGCGGGGTTGTAAGGATTATAACTGTTCAAAGGTCGATATTTATATATATCTTTGAAAGGCAACCGCTTTGGTTGGCCTATTTTCTTTATCTTGATCCATATCTAATTGTAATGTTTAAGTTTTATTTCCGGTTTTTCTCGATGTTGTATCACTAGGGTGCCCGGTAAGGCATGTCACGACCCGACCGGGCTCGCGATCGTGCCCTACACAGGCACCACTGCAGTATACATCGAGAAAATCAGCGAACATACATGAAACTTATAAAATAAAACAACGATAATAAAACAACAGGTTAGCCGATGGCTACCTTCCGAACGTGACATACATAAACGCGAGCTTGCCTCCTTTCCTTTACAAACTGACCCACAAAATGTGACTACTGCACCTAAGAATTACAAGCTGGCGGGACGGGGCCCGCCATACCCTGAATGTACATAAGTCTACCATATCAGGGAAACCGTACCAAAAGATAAGCCTTCGGAGTGAAAGAAGTTTCTTTCCAAAAACTGAACAGAGATCCTAAGAGCAAGGATCACCAACTTGGGTACCTATAACCTGCGGGCATGAACGCAGCCTCAAGAAGTCAAGATAACAAAAATTTAGTATGGAAATGAAATAAAATGCAATAACCAAATCGTATCAGATAAAAGAATGTCCTTTTAACTCACGAAATCAATCATATATTAACCGCCTTTCCTTCTTTCAATAAAATTAACAACATATTCATACATACATACTTAAGAGTTTAATTCATCTTTTCACATAACTTACATATCTTACATAACATAATCCACCCATTATGGAGGACTTCTTATTTGGGAGCTTACTTTGATTATCCATACGTGATAACGTAATCCGGCCCATTTGCGGGACACGGTGTACTCATAAATCATGTGGCATAATCCGGCCCGCATGTGGGGCTCGGTGTACTGTGGAATCATGTGGCATAAACCGGCCCGCCTGTGGGGCTCGGTGTACTATGGAATCATGTAGCATAATCCGGCCCGCCTGTGGGGCTCGGTGTACTGTGGAATCATGTAGCATAATCCGGCCCGCCTGTGGGGCTCGGTGTAAGATGACGTAACCCGGCCTATGTGAAGGCTCGGTGTATTTCATAACGTAATCCGGCCTATTCGTAGGCTCGGTGTATTTCATAACGTAATCCGGCCTATTTGTAGGCTCGGTGTATTTCATAACGTGTCCGCCTATTCGTAGGCTCGGTGTGATTTTCCTTACATAACATTTTTAAACCATCTTTTCACTTCTTCTTAAGTCGTCATAACAACTTCCCATAAAGCTATTATAACAACCATTCATTTTAGAGAACTTATGTCACTTTTATTCTTACAACATTTAGGAAAACGGGATCCAAAGATACTACGTACATACATACTTAAAAAGAATCGTATCGCTTAAAACTTCATAATCCTTAAAAGACAATCAAAGTTCTTAGTCTTCAAACTTCATAACATACTTCCTTTAAAGCCCAATTACTTATACAAAAACATATAAAGTTCCATACCTTCCCAAAACCAAGTAATTCATTCCTTAAAATCATATAACTTCCACTTTTAAAATCAATCCCTTTTCACATATAAATTCAAGTCATTTTCAACATAAAATCCACTTACTTACTTTAAACAAATCAAGACACATAGCCTTTAAATCAAATCTCAAAACTTCCTAACCGTTTACCAACGCGTCCCATAAGACCTAGTAAGGACTTAGGACAATTTAAACATACTCTTAACTTAGATTCAACAATGTAAATACTTCTTAACTTCTAAGAGTAAGGAATCTTGAAATACTATCACATGGAGATTTCATCGTAGGATCATGCCAAAGAAAGAAGAGGTTCACATACCTCGCGACGACTAGCGACAAGTTGCAAAAGGCTCCAAAGTACTTCAACCTATAATGGCCACAATACGTCCATTAACCTCTTAATTCAAGCGTAGAATATTCTATGTGCTAAGTCGCTAAATTCTACGGAAAATCGGACGACACCTCCTTTGTTTCTACTCAATTTGCCACCTTTTTCAAGGCGAAATACAATAACCAAACAGCCCCAATTGGCTCACAACAATAAAGAAGGTAGTCAATAAAATGAATAACTAAATGACCAATTGGCTCACAACAATAAAGAAGGTAGTCGATACAAATGAATAACTAAATGACCCAATTGGCTCACAATTTAGAAAGTAGTCCAAATTCGACCACCTAGAGTTCAACCATACCAATACTTATCAAATTTCCATTTCAATCCAATTTGTTAATCATAACATGATATCAAGTCGCATTTGGTTAAAACTACCACAATCTTCAAATAAATAACACGACGATTCTAATAACGACTAAATTGAAATCCAACTTAACATGGCTTACATTACATTCCGGATTTCCAATGCTACAATCAATCCACAATCCTTATAAACTTCTACATATCAACTTCATGCTAGCAACACGTAAAGCTAACAACAACAATATAAATATATAATCTTGTAACACATTAAAGGACAAAATTATACCTCAACGAATCTTAATCCGATTCAAATCCGAAGTCGCTCCTAGTAGTTTAGAACCTCTCCATGACACTTCAATCCGCTCGTTGAGACCCTTAGAACCATACCAACAACTTTCCTTCAACTTCCAATCCAAAACCTAGAAAGACCCTTAGGTTTTCGTTTTGCGACTAACCCGTAAACTATTTTTTTCCAAGATTTCTCTATTGAGATACACTTACATAACACTCATGAACCTTGGTTTAAAATGTGGGGCTAAATGGACAAGAAACAAATTTTTTTCCTTCTTTGAGAGCTAGAACCCGAGAGCTCCTTTTGTTGTTCATCCAATTCTCTTGAAATTTTGGCTAAGTGTGGGACTAGTTTCACTACTAGTATACATATATAACATAATGGAGGGTTAAGATAGGAACAATTGGGTGGTTTGGATGATCTCTTAACAAATATCAAGACTTGTGGGACCTTGACTTAGTCAAACTTCTCAAGCTAATCAACTTGCAAGACTTGCCATCTAGACTATGGTCAATGACCATATGGCCATGCCAATTTCGTCCAAGGCATCTATAAGGGGTGACACGTGTCGCCTCCCATTCGCCACAATACGTTTCCGACAATTCCATAATTACGTTAAATGTTTTACAAGTCTCAAATTTAACACTTGCGAGTTCTTACGTACGTTCTTAAAACATGTCCTGCAATTACGGGGTGTAACATTCTTCCCCCCTTAGAAACATTCGTCCTCGAATGTTCTTTCGGAGTCAAACTTATAATTAGCGACATAGTTTCCTTTCACAACCCCGACATACCAACAATGCCACACATGGCCCTAATACCTCGCACACGCATATCTGTCCATCATAAGCCCAAACGAGGTTACCTTTTCGTACTTCCAACTCCTTCTAACATACATACATAACTTCAATATTATCCGTTCTTAATACTTAAACATAAAATAACCTTATCATGCATACAGATCCAGAAGGGCCAAGATATACTGAATTCATATAGCGGTTCAAAGGACCGCTAAAATGGAAAATTCCACCACGACCGCCACTACTGCCGTGGATGAACATCTGCCCCTAGCTATCAAGGCGAAGAACCCGCATCGATCCGGTAGACTTTTCTATCCCTCCTGCAACTCTCCTACTAGGACAATCCCTCAACATATGGCCCTGACGGCCACAGGTAAAACAGGCACCAGTAGCACGACGACATTCCCCATGGTGATGCCGGCCACACTGTGAACACTGAGGGAAGAGGGGCCCCGACTGTCTAGAACCCATGCGTATACGAATCCAAGCCCTCGAGCTCGGCCGGCTCCGATTACCCGGTGATCTAACCTCCGCCGTAAAATCGGGAAGGAGCACTGCGCTTGGCCGAATCAGACCTAGCTGCTTGCCGAGGCTCTCCGCCTTGAAAATCACCTGAACCCCTCGCCGCCCCGCCTCTTGGGTCGCTGGCCTGGTCGGTCCTCTCTCTCCCTGTCATCGATCCACTGTGCATAAGTCTGTATTCTGGCAATATCCATTCCTGGCTGAAGGGCTACTCCCAGGCAAGCAGTGATCATATAACGGTCTAGCCCCATAACATAGCGATGAACTCTATCAGCCATGTTAGCCACAATAGTATGCGCATGTCTGGCCAAGGAGTCAAACTCCAAGCTATACTCTCTGATAGTCCTCCCGTTCTGCCTCAAGGTCAAGAATCTGTCTACCCGGGCTCTCCTCATCTCAGGAGGCAAAAAGTGATCCATGAAGGCCTCTGTAAACTCCTCCCAAACAGCTGGAAGAGCATCATCACCTCTTGAAAGCAACCACGACTCAAACCAGTTCAACGCGATATCGCGTAACCGGTAGGAGGCTAGCATAATGCACTGGTCTCAAGCCCTAAGAACCCGTGTGGTCCGCTGTAGCCGAATGAACTCCTGCGGATCCTCATCGCTCGAACCATAAAACTCGGGTGGATGACATCCTAGAAAATCCCTAATCCGCAAACCGCTCTGGGGTGGCTGCCGCTCACTTTGCCGCCCGACTACTATATCTTGGTCGATAATCGGATCTGCCTCGTAGTCTCTATACTCGCACCGGCCGCGGAATCGAGGCTCGTACGGAACCTGGAGCTACCGCCGCCTCGGCCTCTAATATCGCCGGCGTGGTTGAACTCGCCGACCCGCACTACCTCGGGCATATTCGTGCCCGACTCACGGTAACTCTGCGCCTTCGCGGCTCCTGCTGCTTTGCCCTTCGGGCCTGGTCGCTTCCGCGAGGCATAGCCGATTCACATACATAAGAATACGCCGAGACGGATCAACCTATTAATACATTTCATCGCACGATCTCGGAGTGAGAAGAATGAAAACCAATCCTAAATGTCTCGTAGCCTCACGATTATAGATGTGGTGCACAACACACCGATAATCAAGACTCTACTAGACACGATGCAGACACTTTCCGAGGACTAAGCGCTCACGATACCACTTTTGTCACGACCCGACCAAGCCCGCGATCGGTGCCCTACACAGGCACCCTTATGTATACATCGAGAAAATCATCGGAACATACATGAAACTTATAAAATAAAACAACAGTAATAAAACAACAGGTTAGACGATAGGGCTACCTTCCAGAACGTACATACAGAAACGGCGATTGCCTCGCTTTCCTTTACAAATCGACCCACAAAATGTGACTACTGCACTTAAGAATTACAAGCTGCGGCGGGACGGCCACTCCATACCCTCGAATGTACATAAGTCTACCATATCAGGGAAACCGTACCAAAAGATAAGCCTCCGGAGTGAAAGGAGCTTCTTTCCAAAAACTGAACAGAGATCCTAAGAGCAAGGATCACCAACCTGGGTACCTATAACCTGCGGGCATGAACGCAGCCCCCCGAAGGGTCGATCACAAAAATGTGAGTATGGAAATGTAAATAAAATGCAATAACCAAATCGTATACGTATAAAAAGAATGTCCTTTAACTCCCGAAATCAATCATATATTAACCGCCGTTCTTTTCCTTCTTTCAATAAAATTAACAACATATTCATACATACATACTTAAGAGTTTAATTCGGTCTTTTCACATAACTTACATATCTTACATAACATAATCCACCCATTATGGAGGGACTTCTTATTTGAGAGCTTACTTTGATTATCCATACGTGATAACGCATCCGCCCATTTGCGGGACACGGTGTACTCATAAATCATGTGGCATAATCCGCCCGCTGTGGGGCTCGGTGTCTTGTGGAATCATGTGGCATAATCCGCCCGCTGGGGCTCGGTGTCTTGTGGAATCATAGCATAATCCGCCCGCGGGGCTCGGTGCATCGTGGAATCATGTAGCATAATCCGGCCCGCCTGTGGGGCTCGGTGTAAGATGACGTAACCCGGCCTATGTGAAGGCTCGGTGTATTTCATAACGTAATCCGGCCTATTCGTAGGCTCGGTGTATTTCATAACGTAATCCGGCCTATTTGTAGGCTCGGTGTATTTCATAACGTAATCCGGCCTATTCGTAGGCTCGGTGTGATTTTCCTTACATAACATTTTTAAACCATCTTTTCACTTCTTCTTAAGTCGTCATAACAACTTCCCATAAAGCTATTATAACAACCATTCATTTTAGAGAACTTATGTCACTTTTATTCTTACAACATTTAGGAAAACGGGATCCAAAGATACTACGTACATACATACTTAAAAAGAATCGTATCGCTTAAAACTTCATAATCCTTAAAAGACAATCAAAGTTCTTAGTCTTCAAACTTCATAACATACTTCCTTTAAAGCCCAATTACTTATACAAAAACATATAAAGTTCCATACCTTCCAAAACCAAGTAATTCATTCCCTTAAAATCATATAACTTCCACTTTTAAAATCAATCCCCTTTTCACATATAAATTCAAGTCATTTTCGAACATAAAATCCACTTACTTACTTTAAACAAATCAAGACACATAGCCTTTAAATCAAATCTCATAACTTCCTAACCGTTTACTAACGCGTCTCATAAGACCTAGTAAGGACTTAGGACAATTTAAACATACTCTTAACTTAGATTCAACAATGTAAATACTTAACTTCTAAGAGTAGAAGTAATCTTGAAATACTATCACATGGAGATTTCATCGTAGGATCATGCCAAAGAAAGAAGAGGTTCACATACCTCGCGACTAGCGACAAGTTGCAAAAGGCTCCAAAGTACTTCAACCTATAATGGCCACAATCGTCCATTAACCTCTTAATTCAAACGTAGAATATTCTAAGTGCTAAGTCGCTAAATTCTACGGAAAATCGGACAAGACCTCCTTTGTTTCTACTCACTTTGCCACCTTTTCAAGGCGAAATACAATAACTAAACAGCCCCAATTGGCTCACAACAATAAAGAAGGTAGTCCAATACAAATGAATAACTAAACAGCCCCAATTGACTCACAATTTAGAAAGTAGTCCAAATTCGACCACCTAGAGTTCAACCATACCAATACTTATCAAATTTCCATTTCAATCCAATTTGTTAATCATAACATGATATCAAGTCGCATTTGGTTAAAACTACCACAATCTTCAAATCAATAACATACTACGATTCTAATAACGACTAAATTGAAATCCAACTTAACATGGCTTACATTACATTCCGGATTTCCAATGCTACAATCAATCCACAATCCTTATAAACTTCTACATATCAACTTCATGCTAGCAACACGTAAAGCTAACAACAACAATATAAATATATAATCTTGTAACACATTAAAGGACAAAATTATACCTCAACGAATCTTAATCCGATTCCAATCCGAAGTCGCTCCTAGTAGTTTAGAACCTCTCCATGACACTTCAATCCGCTCGTTGAGACCCTTAGAACCATACCAACAACTTTCCTTCAACTTCCAATCCAAAACCTAGAAAGACCCTTAGGTTTTCGTTTTGCGACTAACCCGTAAACTATTTTTTCCAAGATTTATCTATTGAGATACACTTACATAACACTCATGAACCTTGGTTTAAAATGTGGGGCTAAATGGACAAGAAACAAAATTTTTCCTTCTTTGATAGCTAGAACCCTAGAGCTCCTTTTGTTGTTCATCCAATTCTCTTGAAATTTTGGCTAAGTGTGGGACTAGTTTCACTACTAGTATACATATATAACATAATGGAGGGTTAAGATAGGAACAATTGGGTGGTTTGGATGATCTCTTAACAAATATCAAGACTTGTGGGACCTTGACTTAGTCAAACTTCTCAAGCTAATCAACTTGCAAGACTTGCCATCTAGGACTATGGTCAATGACCATATTGGCCATGCCAATTTCGTCCAAGGCATCTATAAGGGGGGTGACACGTGTCGCCCTCCCATTCGTCACAATAATACGTTTTCCGACAATTCCATAATTCCGTTAAATTTTTTACAAGTCTCAAATTTAACACTTGCGAGTTCTTACGTACGTTCTTAAAACATGTCCTGCAATTACGGGGTGTAACAGCACCAGTCACGGGCCCGGGTTCGGGTCGTGATAAAAGTGGTATCAGAGCAGTTAGTCCTCGGAAAGTGTCTGAGCAGGTATCTAGTAAGTGCGATTATCGATGTGTTGTGCACCACATCTATAATCAGGAGGCTGCAGGACATTTAGGATTGGTTTCCATTCTTCTTATTCTAAGATCGTGCCTTAGAGCTGTGTGATAAGTTGGACCCCTCTGATGTATTTCGTTTTACCGATTATGCCTCCGCGTGCAACCTGAGCCCGAAGGCGAAGCGGCGAGAGGAGGCTGCGAGTAGAAGCGGCGATCTCTGCGAGACCACGATACTGAGCCTCCGGTCCACCGATGCGGAAGCGAGAGGAGGTTACAAGAGTTGGCGATTATTGGCGGGGTTGTGGCCGAACTTGAGGATAAGTGGATCACGCGGATTCGATGCACCGATGGTTCACCCTAGATCGGATAGTTTGAGGCTACGTGACTTCGAGTTGTAGCCCGAGTTCTATGGGTGAGGCACGAGGATGATCGCGAGGAGTTCATCAAGCGATTCTGATGGATCGTAGAGTGATCAAGGCATCGGAGACCGAGTCGGTGGTCTGAGTTTCGCATCGGCCGCGTGATACCGCGATCAATCGGTTTGATTCGTGGGAGTTGTCCCGGGGAGAGAATGCACTTCCAGCGATATGGGACGAGTTCTCAGGGGCATTTCTTGCACATTTCTTGCCTCCAAAGATGAGGAGGGCTCGGGCCGACATATTTTTGGTGTTGCGTGAAGCAGGCGTGCGGTTGGGAGTACAATGTGGAGTTCGACTCATTGGCCCGGTGCGTCCGCGTTAGTAGCTAGTATGGAGGATCGAGTGCACCGATATGTTCTGTGGCTCGATGATTACCTAGCGAGTTGTTGGTGTAGCTCTTCAACGGCATGGACATTGCCGTATGCGAGCTTATGCACTTGGATGTGAGGCGGAGAGATCGTCGGAATGACCGAGATCAGCGAAGAGGCGAGCAGCGGTCCTTTGGTGACTTTCGAGCGGACCGCCCCAAAGAGACTAGTTATGTACCTCCGCCAAGATATAAGTGGACCTCCACGGCCGGGACGCGGGATATTCAGGAGCAGGTCAGGGCTCCCAGGTTTCAGATTTTCAGGGGAGTAGAAGTGCTCGCCGGATGAGGCCACCCGTATCTCAGTGTGGCCGTTGTGGTAAAGCCCATAGGGGGGAATGTCGTACCGGTTTTGAAGATTGCTATACTTGTGGCCGACAGGGCCATTTGACAGGCCCGGACTGCAGAGTAGCGGTGGGATAGCACAGACTACTAGATCAGTTGCGGGTTCTTCACCTTCCATAGCTAGGCAGGATGTTCATACACCGGCAGGCCACGGTAGAGGTCGCGGTGGAAGTTCCCAGTTTTAGCGGTCCTTTGAACCGCCTATTTTTTTCCAGGTATATCATTAAACCCTCTAAAGATTTGTATGTATTGATGTTATGATGATGTGTTTAGTGTTATGTTCGGATGGCTTTGTGCAAAAATGTGACTTAGAAGCCTGGTTAGTGAAAAGGGTAAGCCTGGGGGTGAGAAAATGATGAACCTTAGAATATTACAGTTGAGACCTTAGATGTAAGGCCGTCTTGAGTACAAGATTTTGCGGGTGATCCTTGTCAGAATGTATAAGTATACGTGGAGTAATTGTGGGAAAATTCCTTGGGTGGTGTATAATGGAAGTGGTAGCTCTCATGACCTGTATAGGTAAGATTGTTCCGGATCGGGGAACAAGAGCTTGATGCGTTAAGTGGGTCGGGTTGGGGCCATGTTGCGGGTCAACCCGTAGCCCGGTTTGGGGTTGGGTCAGTTTGAGGTGGTCCCGCTAGGTGGTAGGATCACGAGGGTGCTAGGCCCAAGTTTAGATGACCATCGTACGAATTCGTGGGTGCGTTCGACCAGAATCGGTTCGTGAAGGCCGGGAATGGCCTTAGAGGAAAGTGAAGCTAGTAAGATGACCAAGGTTGGAGGTAGTGACTCCAAAGTTTTGGCAACAGAAGCGTTTACTGAAGTGTGGAACGTGTACTAGGAAAAGTTCGAGTGTTCGAGAAGGGTACGACGAGAAAGGAAAGAAGTGAACTTGTCTTTGAAAAATGGAAGTGTCGTTTTGTGAAATGAATGTGCGAAGGAGTATCCTTTGGACGAGCGAGTTGGTCTTTGTTTGCATCGTCGAGGTGATTCCTCATTGGCCTGGATTTAAGTATTTGCGCGTGTGTTATTTTGTGGCCATGGGTGGCATTGGCAACTTGCTTAAGTTAGAGAAGAACTTTATCATTATCCGTCTTGAGAAGGAACATTCGGGACGAATGTTTATAAGGAGGGGAGAATGTTATACCCCGTATTTCCAGAGTATGTACGTGAGGGCGTACGTATAAAAGTTTAAGCCTTAAGGTAGGCAAGGTTCGAAATTTGTACACAACCCCCGAAAAGAGTCGTTTTCCGACGAAACGTTTTACAAACTTTGCGAAGGGAAAATTCCGGCTATGTCATTTATTATTTTTGCGGATTTTTCCGAGCGATGAAATATTTTGGACCAACGGGAGGGTGACACTTGTCACCCTCAATGGACGGCAATGGGAGGCATTCTTTGGCACGTTTTTTGTGCTCTTTCTTGGTCAAGGGTTAGGTAGGATATTTTGTGTGGTAGATGGATAAGGACACATGGATGAATCCACCCCCTACACTTGCCTTGCACTTGGCTTCATCTTGGCCATTGGTTGGCCATTGCTTGACCTATAAATACCCCCCTTAGTTGATGAACTTCTTCATCCAAAAATTGTTCTAAGTCTTGAAAGCCCTCACCCCCCCTTTGTGTTGAAGTTCTCGTCCTAGCCTCCCCCTCCCCTTTGAGAAAGGCCTTGGCCGAGAGCACCCCTCCCCCTTTGTAGTGTCCTAGCCGAGGGGTACCCCCCCTAGCCTAGTTGTTTTCGAGAAATACCTCCCCCTTTGGTTGAGAAATACTTCTCCAAGTATTGTTGGAATGCCAAAATACTCTAGCCCAAAACCTTTGTAGTATTTCCAAGTACCATCTATACGAAAAGCCCGGAAAATACTACTATACTTTCCTTTAGCCACTAAACGAAACCCTAAGGAAAATCTCCATGATTGGTTGGAGTACTAAGTAGAAGTTGTGTAGAACTTCTAAGGGTTTCTTGGAGCGAATTGGAGCGTTCAGAATCGGAGCTAAACGTTGCTCAGGATCGACATTAAACTTGGATAATTGTGGGCTCATCGAGGTAAATACTACTGTCCTTCTATTGTAATTGGGAATTACATACTGTAGTAGTATAAAAATGAATATAAGATTCATAGAAGAGAATTGAACTGTAATAGAGGGATATTACAGAAAAGACTGGAGTAGATCACGTCAGAAGAATATTCTACAGAGTAGTCTAGACTTTGATAGACTGGTATAACCTTTATAGGTTGAATGTTCTGCAAGTAGCATGTGCTACTTGGAAGGTGGACAAGGCTAGCCGGATTATAGCCGTGGAGCGTTTTGCTAATAGTCGATAATCGTCGCGAGGTATGTGATTCTTCCTATACTCTTGAGCATGATATTTTAAAGTATATATATATAGTACGGTAGATGTGTCACGACCGTTCGGGGCGTGATCGCTGAGTTACCGGCACCCAAGTAGTCATACATCGAGAAATCGTGAAATATAAAACAAGACATGAAACGATTTATAAAATAAGACACGATTTATGTGAGAAAACACGCCTTCGGCGTATATATATATAATCATAGTTCAAGATTACATCAAACCAGCATAACATGACTACTGACCTCTGAAATATACAACTATGGCGGGACAGGCCCGCCATACCTGTCAGACAAAACTATCTACTGTGAGGAGATCATACCAAAAGTAGAGCCTCGGAAGAGATGGAGCTCCAGACACCAACGTAGAGATCCTAAGAATGCGGATCTAGCACTGCTTGCCCTTACTGCGGCATGAACGCGGCCCAGAAGGAGTCGACAACGGTACTAAGTATGCGAAAGCGTAAAGTACTTAAATGAAACATATCATTTTAAAACCAGTTTACAAATATCGTGAAACAACGAGAAACGCACATAGTGCCACATCACAAACAAGAGCAACAATAGGTAAGCGTAATGAGTCTTGTCTGGCTGCGAATGATCGAAAGCAGGCCACTCGCCCCATCACCATTCTGCAAGCCTAATCACGGACTCCGAGTCGCATAGGCCACTCACGTGGGCGCGTGAGGTATAACCCGCATCGAGGTAGCTACTCCTCGGCGTATCCTGGACTCATTGTCGCATGGCGCACAGACCGCGTGAGTATAACCCGCATACTAACACGGAACTCGTAGCTCGCATAGGCCCCTGGACCGCATGAGGTATTCTCGAATCATGGTCCCAGACGCTGAAGTCTACCGCGTCGGAGCGACTTAACCCGGTATCGTCTCGAGGTGGTGATAGTATACTAACATAACAACTTATCTTTAAACAACATAAGCACAACAAGGATACTCACTATACAAGCGTTACAAGATACTAACACACATAGCATCATATCATGTCTATTTATCAAACCATCTTTATTATTCTTTTCACAATACAAGTCATTATAAACACGTAGGCAAACTTGTTTCTTTTATAAATCTTAAGTGGTTATACTTACTTCCCATAAAGCTAGTATAACTCTTAAACACATTTTAAAAACCAATTAGTTCTCTTCATTAATATGATTGATAGTCTTTTGAAATGTTTTGATTCTTTATTATTCGGGCTTAAGCGTGAGGCATTACCATAAGTATTGTCGGGCTTAAGCGTGAGGCATTCTGTAAGTATTATTCGAGCTTAAGTCAAAGACATTGCGTAGTTATATTGTAAAATATCATGCTTTAGGAAGAATCACATACCTTACCGTGAAAACCACTGCAAGTTGAATATGTCGCGTGAGTCGACTATAATAGTCACAGAGAGCTATCAAAGACTACTCTGAAGGTCATTCTAAGCAGGGTTCATAATTCTCTGGTAAGTCGGGCAAGACTTCCCTACAGTGAGCTATATAAGTCTCTTGTGAAAGCAGTCTATGTAAATCTGATTTGATTATTCTTAACTAACCCTTCTAAGTGATTAACACTTCAATTCTATTACGTGATAAACTTCTAAGTATTTATACTTATTCTTATACTATAACATAAGTATTCTAATTCAAAGAGGTTAGGATTATTACCTCGGTAAGCCCAATAATATCTAGAAAAGTCGCGCTGAGCAGGTTTTGCTCACAAGTTGTATGCTCGAGGAAACCTTAGAAGTTCTTCACAACTTCTACTAAGTACTAAGGTATTTGGGCTAGGGTATTTTGGGCATTATGACAATACTAGAAGACAACTTTACTACCAAGGGAGGGGGGGTAGATTTTTGGCTAGGCTAGGGGTATTCGTAGAGGCCTTCACGAGGAGGAGGAGGAGTGTTGGACGAAAAAGAGCTAAAGGGAGAGGAGAGGATTTTCAAGACTTGGAAAGCTTTGTGGATGAAGAACTCTTCATCTTAAGGGGGGTATTTATAGGTCAAGAAGTGGCCAACCAATGGCCAAGATTTAGACAAGTGCAAGGCAAGTGTAGGGTGAGGATTAACTATACACAAATATCCTACCAACTCCTTGACTTTGAGCAAGGCACCAAAAGCGTGCCAATCCCATTCCAATTCGTCCCGTGGGCGATTCAAATCCACCAATTGGAGGTGCCAAGTGTCGCCCTCCGTTGGTCCAAAATGTTTCGTCTCTCGGAAAAATCCGCGAAAATTAGAAATGGCATGGCGGAATTTACCTACGAAAGGCGTGAAGCGTTTGCGTCGGAAAACTATTCGTTTTGTGAGTTGTGCCTAAAAAAACGTTTTGCCTAAACTTTAAGGCTAGACTTTAAATGCGTATTCCCTTACGTACATACTGCGGAAATACGGTATAACATTCTCCTCCTTAGAAACATTCGTCGAATGTTCCTTCCCAAACGATTATCGAAGAAGCTTAAGCGATTGTAAATGCCACACACGGCCCGCGAGCAACACATGGCGGCGATAACGAAAATTTACAAGTAGGAAAGTGAATTTACGGAGGTGTGGGGAAAAGGTGAGGATACTTCGCCTCATGTCCTCACCGGCCTCCCACGTCATCTCCTCCGAGCTCGTTCGCCACAAGACTTTGTGGAAGCCACGTCCTTGGTCGCAGGCCTAACTCGACGATCGACTATCGCTATGGGAATCTCCTCATACGATAACCCCTCGGTCACTGGACATCGTCAATCGGGTGCACACAGATGGATCCCGATACATCTCGCCGGCATAGATCGTGAAACCAGGATCTGCGCCTCGGTCGGACGGCGAGATCAACTCGTAGCAACCTTGCCTACCTGCGGACAATCTGAAGCGGCCCGATGTACCTTGGTGAGCTTCCTTCTTCCGAATCTCATCACACCGCCATGGGTGACACGCTAGGAAAACCCAATCATGAACCTCGAACTCAAGATGTCGCGGCGATGATCTGCATCGACCACATGCGACTCTGGAGTTGTCGATAGCGCTTCGGATAAGTTTCACCTTATCCCACTTTCGCTGTACCAAATCTGGTCCCACTAGGCGCCTCGCCCACATCGAACCAACCTATAGGCGATCTGCACTTCCTCCCGTACAAGGCCTCGTAAGGCGCCGTCGAATCTTTGGAGTGGTAGCTATTATTATACAAACTCAACTAGAGGCAAATGATCCTCCCAACTACCACTAAAGTCAATAACACGGGCTCGCGGCATATCCTCGAGAGTGCGGATAGTGCGCTCTGCTGTCAGTGCATGCGTGGATGAAATGCGATGCTCGAGCTCACTGCGTCCCTAAACCCCTCTGGAAGGACCTCAGGAAGTTAGCGTGGCGGGCTCCTGCATGCGATATGATCGAAGTAGGGACTCCATGCGATCGGCGATCTCTCGGATGTTAAGTCCGCGTAATCCTCGGTAGAAAAAGTCGTCTGACGGGAAGAAAGTGGGCTGATTTCGTCGACTGTCGGCGATAACCCATATAGAATCATGTCTCCTCCGAGTGCGAGGTAATCACGTGATGAAGTCCGTGTTGATTACCTCCACTTCGGTCGGGATCTCGATAAATGCGTAACAAACCACCGGGCCTGCGGTGCTCTACCTTCACTGCGACAACACGGGCGAGCTACGAACTCTGCAGCGTCCTCTTCAAGCCATCCCACCAATACGGATCTAAGGTCGTGGTACATCTTGATCGACCGGATGGATAAGTAACGCTTGTGTGTGCTTCCCGAGAACCTGCTGCGAAGTCTGAAACATCCGGAACACCTGATGCGCCTCAAACCTTAGCACCCCATGGTGCTACCTCAGGACCGCGCCCTCACGAAGAGTTGTATCGCGATATCGAATCAAAGCTGGATCCTCGAGCTGTTGCCTCTTCACCTCGCCGACGATGGAAGACTCGGCAACCTCACGAACTCTAACCCTGCTATCGAGAATCAATCAGCGGACACGAGGCTCGCTAGCGGATGCAAATCACGAACCATGTCCCTCTCTCTGCTGCACATCGATAGGCTCGTCGACCTACGACTGGGCATACGCCACGGCATTGGCCTTCCGGGTGGTATAGGATATCAACATCGTAATCCTTAAGCAACTCTAACCACCGTCTGCATCGTAAGTTCGACTCCTCTGGTGAAGATATCTGGAGGCTCTTGTGGTCTTTATAAATATCCACGTGAACCCGTACAAATAGTGCCTCGGATCTTCAAAGCGTGAATCACGGTACGACTCCAAATCATGGGTGGGGTAGTTCCTCTCGTGTTTCTTGGTGTCGGGATGCGTATGCTATAACCCTGCCATGCTGCGTCAATACACATCCCAACCCGATGCGACGCGTCACAATACGACATAACCATCTGGACCCTGCGGAAGAGTAAGAGCGAGGCGGTCGTCGATCTCTCTTTCGGCCGGAAACCACGCTCCTGACATCGATCCGCGAAACTTGGCGCCACGAGTCGGCCTAGTCAATGGTGCGAAGATAGAAGCAAACTTCTCCACGAACCGTGATAATAACTGCGAGGCCCGTAAAGCTGCGAACCTCAGCCGGAGTAGTAGGTCTCGGCCAAGTCATTGCGCCGATCTTGGCGTATCAACTCGAATGCCATCGGCCCGACAATATGCCCAAAGCGCCGAAGTCAGCAAAACTCACGTTTGGAAAACTTGGCGTACAAGCTGAGTCTGGAGAAGCTGTCGGCCACGGTCGCCAAATGCTCGCGTGCTCCTGCTCTGGCGAGAATAAACCAAGATATCATCGATGAACACTATCACAAGCGTGTCCAAAAATGGTTTGAACACTCGGTTCATCAAATCCATGAATCTGGCGGAGCATTGGTCAACCAAGACATGACCACTGAACTCATAATGCGTCTGGGTCGGAATGCGATCTAGGGACATCCGCCTCTCGACTACTTTGATGATAGCGATCGCGAGTCAATCTTGGAGAAACATCTCGCACCAACCTGGTCGAACAAATCATCAATCACAGGAGGGTATCTGTTCTTAATGGTCACCTTGTTGCTGTAGTCAACACACATGCGCGGCGTCCGTCCTTCTTCTTCGCGAACAATCTGGCGCCCCGGGGAGAAACAGGCCTAATGAAGCCGCCTCTAGCAAATCCCTAAGGTGATCCTTGACTCTCTCAACTCGGCGGTGCCGTTACGTATGGCGGAATGGAAATAGGCAGTATCCGCAATATGTCAATACAAAACTCAATCTCCTCTCGGGAGGATGCGAGGTCGTGCAGGAACACGTCGGGAACTTCGTGACTACGAGGCGGTGAAAATCTGGTGCGCGACCTCGGTATCAAACACTCGAACTAGATGGTAGATATACCCTTCTGCACCATCTTCCTAGCCTTGAGGTAGGAAATAAACCTACCCTCGGCGTCTGGTGCTCATCCGCTCAACAATGGCTCGCCGAGCTGGAACCGTACTACTCTCTCTGCGATCTACATTGGCATAGCAAGCTAGCCAATCCGTCCCGTAATCACGTCGAAGTCAATCATCTCAACTCTATCAAGTCGGCTAGTGCGGCGGTGTAAATGGTCACGGGACAAGCCACATATACCCGTAGAGCTACCACCGAATCACCGGCTGGCGTAGCTACCTCGAAAGGTCTATGGACTCGGGCTCTATCACATCCTACTAGCAACAAGGGAGATATATAGGGGCAGTAGAACCGGATCTATCAAGGCATAAACATCAAACCAGGCGATAAGGTACTGTGGCGACATCGGTGAGGCCTCACGATCTGTCGGTGGACAAAGCATAAATGCGGTTACGAGGACCGCTAGAAGCTGGGACACGAGCCACGACCTGCCGCGACCTGTGACCCGTGAGCACCACGCCTCCGGGCGAGTAGCTGTAGGAGATGATAGGCGGCCACAGAACTGAAGGTGAGCCCTACCACGTGGCCCCCGGTCGGGCGATCCTCGCAAAGTGACCTGCGCCCTGGCGTAACAAGATCCATAAGTAGTACCACACTTCCGTAATGGGATCTCGCGTCGGCCACTGGGGTGGTCGTCGGCGATGCTCTGCTACTCTGGGCGTCACGAAGCCACAGGGCCAGTGCGCCCTCGAAAACTCGGTGTCTTGAGGGCGGTGCGGGAGTGCTCTGAGTGGGCGTGGTGCGAATCTAGGCTAGCTGAGGCGCCCGCCCACGATAACCACGAGAAGGCCCTCCGTCTGGCCTTAACCTGCTGTCTGTCACTCGTCGACCTCTGCGCTCGCCGCATCGAGGCGTGAGCTGCGTGCGGGTAATGTCCATACGGTGGAGAAACCCCGCGTGACTTCGGCCATATAGTCGTCTAGCCGGTGACATAGCGGTGTACCCTATCCTCATATCTGCTACCAATCTTTGGGACATATCGAGCCAATGAATCAAACTCGACATTGTACTCCACGGCGGTCGTCCTCTGCGCCTCGGCGGTAAAAATCTATCGGCCGCGCCCTCGCCATCTGTGGAGGCAAGAAGTGAGTGAGAAAGCCTGCGAGAACTCATCCCAGTAGGCGGGGCGCGTGCTCTCCGGGATAACTCCATGAATCAAACCAATCGATTGCGGTATCACGCGCGGCTATGTGAACCAAAGATCACGGACTCGGTCTCCGGCACGATCACTCTCAAAATCCTCTGGCGGCGGATGAACTCCTGCGGATCATCCTCGGCCTCGACCCATAAAACTCGTGAACTCTGACTCGAAGTCTCGTAGCCTCAACTCTGCCTTCGGGTGTACCACGGAGTGCGGCCGAGCTGGGTAGGCTGAACTGCCCGCGTCAATCTCTCCTCGTGTCGGGCCTGACTTTAGCCAAAAGTGGGCCGTCTCCTTGTACCTAACTCCTCGCCCGGTGTGGGGCGGAGGTGTGGGTGCGTGGTCTGTCTTTGGTGGCGGCGTCATAGAACTCGCCGTCTGCGGTATAGGCGGGCTGAGCCCTCGTGACTCTGGGTGTCTGCTAGCGACTCCTCGGCTGCCTTGCCGCCACGGGCGGGTTGCCTTACGTGGAGGCATAAGCATTGCGGAAAGGAATACGTTAGAGGTCGACTATAACCGGACTAAAGCGCGATCTCGGAATGAGAAGAATGAAACCAATCCTAAATATCCTATAGCCTCACGATTATTGGTGTGGTGCCAACACACGATAATCGAACTCTACTAGATACGATGCGTAGACACTTTCAGGATTAAGCGCTCTGATACCACTTTTGTCACGACCGTTCGGGGCGTGGTCGTGCCTTAGGGCACCCAGTAGTCATACATCGGAGAAATCAGCGGAAATATAAAACAAGACATGAAACGATTTATAAAATAAGACCGATTTATGTGAGAAAACACGCCTTTCGGCGTATATATATATAATCATAGTTCGTGATTACATCAAACCTTTGTACAACATGACTACTGACCTCTGAAATATACAACTATGGCGGGGACGGGGCCCGCCATACCTGTATACAAAACTATCTACAACGGGAGATCATACCAAAAGTAGAGCCTCGGAAGAGATGGAGCTCCCGACACCAACGTAGAGATCCTAAGAATGCGGATCTAGCACTGCTTGCCGCCTGCGGCATGAGCAGCGGCCCGAAGAGTCGATCAACGGTACTAAGTATGCGAAGCGTAAAGTACTTAAATGAAACATATCATTTTTAAAACCGGTTTACAAATATGTATGAAACAACCAGAAACCGCGCATAGTGCCACATCACAAACAAGAGCAACAATAGGTAATCTGTAATGAGTCTTGTCTAGGCCGCGAATGATCGAAAGCAGGGCCACTCGCCCCATCACGTCTGCAAGCCTAATCACGGACTCGAGTCGCGTAGGCCACTCGCGTGGGCGCGTGAGGTATAACCCGCATCGAGGGTAGCTACTCCTCGGCGTAAATCCTGGACTCATTGTCCGCATGGCCACACGACCGCGCGAGGTATAACCCGCATACTAACACGGAACTCTCGTAGCTCGCATAGGCCCCTGGACCGCGTGAGGTATTCTCGAATCATGGTCCCGGACCGCTGAGTCTACCCGCGTCGGAGCGACAACCCCGGTATCATCTCAAGAGGTGGTGATAGTATACTAACATAACAACTTATCTTTAAACAACATAAGCACAACAAGGATACTCACCTATACAAGCGTTACAAGATACTAACACATAACATCATATCATGTCTATTTATCAAACCATCTTTATTATTCTTTTCACAATACAAGTCTGTTATAAACACATAGGCAAACTTGTTTCTTTTATAAATCTTAAGTGGTTATACTTACTTCCCATAAAGCTAGTATAACTCTTAAGCTTATGTTTTAAAAACCAATTAGTTCTCTTACATTAATATGATTGATAGTCTTTTGAAATGTTTTGATTCTTTATTATTCAGCTTAAGCGTGAGGCATTCTGTAAGTATTATTCGAGCTTAAGCGTGAGGCATTCGTAAGTATTATTCGAGCTTAAGTCAAAGACATTGCGTAGTTATATTGTAAAATATCATGCTTTAGGAAGAATCACATACATACCGTGAAAACCACCTTGAGTTGAATATGTCGCGTGAGAAAGTCGACTATAATAGTCACGTATATCTATTAAAGACTACTCAAGGTCATTCTAAGCAGGGGTTCATAATTCTCGGTAAGTCGGGCACTTCCTACCGGTGAGCTATATAAGTTCATGTGAAAGCAGTCCTATGTAAATCTGATTTGATTATTCTTCTTTAACCCTTACAAGTGATTAACACTTCAATTCTATTACGTGATAAACTTCTAAGTATTTATACTTATTCTTATACTATAACGATAAGTATTCGCTAATTCAAAGAGGTTAGGATTATTACCTCGGTAAGCCCAATAATATCCTAGAAAAGTCGCGCTTTGAGCAAGGTTTTGCTCCTAAGTTGTATGCTCGAGAAACCTTAGAAGTTCTTCACAACTTCACTAAGTACTAAGGTATTTGGGCTAGGGTATTTTGGGCATTATGACAATACTAGAAGACAACTTTTCTACCAAGGGAGGGGGTAGATTTTTGGCTAGGCTAGGGGTATTCGGTGAGGCCTTCACGCGAGGAGGAGGAGTGTTGGACGAAAAGAGCTACAAAGGAGAGGAGAGGATTTTCAAGACTTGGAAAGCTTTGTGGATGAAGAACTCTTCATCTTAAGGGGTATTTATAGGTCAGAAGTGGCCAACCAATGGCGAATTTAGACAAGTGCAAGGCAAGTGTAGGGTGAGGATTAACTATACACAAATATCCTACCAACTCCTTGACTTTGAGCAAGGCACCAAAAGCGTGCCAATCCCATTCCAATTCGTCCATGGGCGATTCAAGTCCACCAATTGGAGGGTGCCAGTGTCGCCCTCGTTGGTCCAAAATATTCGTCTCTCGGAAAAATCCGCAAAAATTAGAAATGGCATAGCGGAATTTACCCTACGAAAGCCGTGGAAGCGTTTAGTCGGAAAACTATTCGTTTTGTGAGTTGTGCCTAAAAAAAACGTTTTGCCTAAACTTTAAGGCTAGACTTTCGTACGTATTCCCTTACGTACATACTCTGGAAATACGGGGTATAACAAGATGTACGTGTGTTAACTGAATAATAATTACGGCAATGTCTTTCGACTTAAGCCTGAATAATAGTTACGTCAATGTCTTTCGACTTAAGCCTGAATAATAAAGAATCTTGAAGTATTTCAAAAGAATTAAGAAACCTTTTTGAAAGAAGAGTAATACTTGGTTTTGAAAACATAAGAGTTATACTAGCTTTATGGGAAGTTAGGTATAACGTCTTAAGAGAGGTAAAGAGAATGGTTTCATCGATTTTAGAAGTTAAGAGGCTTGATCTTAAAAAATAAGAGACTTGACTTAATTGAATTGATATGAATTTTGTTAAAAGTGTGAAACCTCATTCGTGAGTAATGAGTACTTGGTTTTTAAAAGGTATAATGTTTTACTGATTTCGGAAATCAGAATAAATATCGAACAAACCACTGCGTAGCTAATAAAGGAAATGTATTGAATAATGAAGTATTATTAAAACCAGTAGAAACCTCCATCTGCATAGAAGCTAAGATGAGACAAAATGATATTGCATTCCATAGATCATGGCTGCTTTAATAAGATTGTTATGAACAAAGAATAACCTACTCACACATAAGACATATGTTTCTCAAATTGTTTTAAAGGATTAAAACTATGAACTACGAAACCTTTTCGAAAATGAGAAACTTGAGCATTGAAATTAGGCAAACTTGAACGTTTGGAAAATAATGTTGTTACTTGATTTTACAAAGGGAAGTGTTTTGGTTTACTTAACAATGTTTGTCACTCTATTTTTATACTACGGGTATCGGGTGACCTTTGTAAAAGAAATGGATCTTTAAAAAGGAATTTAACGTACGTAGTACTTTAGGGTTAAAACCCGGACTTTGACATAAAATGAAAGTACCTTGAGTTGTGTATAACTTGCCTATGCTTGTTGTTGTGTAACTTGCCTATGCTTGTTGTTGTGTAACTTGCCTATGCTAGTTGTGATAGCCTTTGTTGTGCAAAAATTGTGTTTCTATACTACCGCGTCTCTCGATGGAGGGCCGGTTGACTTGTTTAGAACTTACTTGGACGTACCGGCAGTGACGGAAGATTCCACGGGTATGTTTCCCTTATCATTGTTACATGGGCATGTCTACACCGATGACGGATTCTATGGATATGTGACCATTATGGTTATTTATGGCGAAGTATCGTGACTTACGGTTGTGATCGAGTGCGTAGCCTGTTTACTTGCCCCCGTCAGCTACGTGACGCAGGTGGATCTGGTAGAGGTTATTGCACTTGCCACGTGTCAGCTTCGCGGCGAAGTATCGTGACTTACGGTTGTGATCTGGTGCTTAGCCGATTCACTTGCCCCCGTCAGCTATGTGGCGCAGGGAGGAGCTGGTGGAGGCTAGTGCACTTGCCACGTGTCAGCTTCGCGAGTCAGTGTTTGGATGGAGCTTCGTGACTTACGGTTGTGATCTGGTGCTTAGCCGTATACTTGCCCCGCGCCTACGTGGCGCAGGAGGATCTGGTAGAGGTTATTGCACTTGCCGTATGTCGGCTTTCACGATATGGTTAGACTGTATTATCGAGTGCTTCGGATCTGGTAGTTATGCCTTTATACTTGCCGTCACGGTTTTAGGACATCGTGGGACTCGTGTTCATGTATACTCCTTGGTATTGTTATATCATGAAGCCGGCGGTGAGGAAGAAATTCCACGCACGCAGTGATGATTTGGAGGCGTGAGTCCCGACTTGATATGACTATTTATATGTTGTAATCGTAGTTTGGTTATCATACATGTCTCCGCTTTATATAGACTATTATGATTTCATTTACGATATTTTTCGATTCACATACTTGGTACTGTTGTGCTTGACCTCCTTCTGCGTTCATGCCGCAGTAGAGGTACATCATTTGTCGATCCTTATAGGATCACATTTCACAGATTGGGAAGCTCCGTCCTTCGGAGGCTCATCTTTTGGTATGTTACCGAGTCCAGTAGGTTCTTGTACATTCGTGGTATGGCGGCCCTGTCCGTCATAGTTGTTGTAAAATCTTAGAGTGCATGCTTTGTTGTAGCGGGGTTGTAAGGATTATAATCGTTCAAAGGTCGATATTTATATATATCTTTGAAAAGGCCGCTTTGGTTCGCCTATTTTCTTTTATCTTGATCCATATCTAATTGTAATGTTTAAGTTTTTATTTCCGCTGGTTTTTCTCTGATGTTGTATCACTAGGGTGCCCGGGGTAAGGCACCAGTCACGGGCCCGTGTTCGGGTCGTGACACCGATAAGGTTGCTATAATATAAATCACCCAAAAGGGTCTACACTATTCAATAATGTAAATACAACTCTAGCCAGTCCAGCCCACACATGAATACAGACCTCTAAGATTTTGGACAAATACTATGACGGGACAAGGCCCCGCCGTACCCCTGAATATACCTAGCCATAATGACAAGCTTCGGAACATTGGAGTCATCTCAAAATGCTGAACCAGGATCCTAAGCTCGCGGATCCACAACTGTGTACCTAGACCTGCGGACATGAACGCATCCCCCCTGTTATACCAGTATTTCGGTATGTGCGTGGGGAATACGTCTGAGGTTAGCCTTGAAAGTTAGGCTTGGACGAAAATTATTGGGCACAACTCACAAAGCGAATAGTTTTCCGGCGAAACGCTTCCACGACTTTCATTGGATAAATTCGACTATGTCATTTCTTATTTTTGCGGATTTTTCCGAGGCGTAACACTTTGGACCAATGAGAGGCAACACTTTCCACCCTCTCATTGGTGGATGTATCACGCATTAGGGCCGATTGGAATGCCAAGCCTTGTCATAAAGTTGGCTAGATATTTTGTGTGCAAGTTGGCCAAGGACACTCGCCTAAATCCTCTTTACACTTGCCTCAACTTGGCATAATCTTGGCCATTGGTTGGCCATGTCTTGACTATAAATACCCCCTTGTTGAAGAGTTATTTCATCCTAAATTGAGCAATCTATCTAAGTCTCAAAACCACTCCTCTTCTCTTGTTGTTTCATCCAAACACACCCTCCTCGAGAAGCTTAGCGAAACCTACCCATCCCTTGGTAGAAAAGTTGCCTTCTAGTATTGTTATAATGCCCAATTTAACCTAGCCCAAATCCCTTAGTACTTAGTAGAAGTTGTGAGAAACTTCTAAGGATTCTTCGAGCACCTCGAGCTTTGGATTAGGAGCTAAACCTCGCTCGTGATCGACTTTTACTTGGATATTATTGGGCTTATCGAGGTAAATAATCCTAACCCTCTTTTGTAATTAGAGAATGCATCTTTGTAGAAGTATTGAAATAAGTATAAATACTTAGAAGGTTTGTTAAGAATAGAATTGAGCCGTAACACCTTAGAAGGGTATAAAGAAGAATATCTGTAACCGTATTTACATAGACTGTTTTCACAAAGAACTTATATAGCTCACCTGTAGGGTTGTGCTGCCCGACTTTCCGAATTGGGGACCCTCTGTTTAGAATGACCTGCGAATAGTCTAGACTTTGATAGTTGTGCGTGACTATTATAGTCGATTCTCTGCTTGTGCGACATACTCGACTTGGCGGTGGATTTACGAGAAGGTATGTGATTCTTCCTTTACCCTCGAGCATGATATGTTAAGTATATATAGTACGGTGAGCGTACACGTGATGATCGGCAATGTCTTTTGACTTAAGCCCAATAATAAGAACCTTGAAGTATGTCAAAGGAATAATGAATCATTTCTAACGAAGAGTAATATTTGGTTTTAAAACAAAAGCTTAAGAGTTATACTAGCTTTATGGGAAGTAGGTATAACAACTTAAGAATGATAAAAGGCTGTTTGCTTGTTTGTTTATAAAAGCCTTGTATTGATTTGCTAAGTGTAGTAAGATTGGTTGATAGGTAGACATACCATGATCGCATGTGTTAATTGTCTTGTAATGTTGTGAAAGGGTCATTCTTGCTGTGCTTACGTTGCTAACCGGTAAGTCCGCTGTCTTCGTTATTGTATCACCTACCCCTCGACTTAGTATCCGAGGGCTTGCCACCTTGACGCGGGTCTATCGGCCTATGCGGTCTATAAGACTATGCGGGCTGCGGTATGCTCGTGATTGATCATTCAGGTGCTTAGCCCGACGCGAGAGATGCCACTATGCGGTCCATGGGACTATCGCGGTCTTTGAGGCTATGCGGTGCGGAAGTCGAGGAGAATGCAGGGCTAGCTACCGATGCGGGAATACCTCATGCGGTGCAGTGTGTGACTATGCGGACTACGGAAGTCGAGACTAGGCACGCAGAATGATACTATGGCGGTTGGCCTTGCCCGATCATTCGCGGCCTAGACTAGACATTCTGATTTTCCTATTCTTGTTATTGTTGTGATGTGGCACTATGTGCAATTGAACTGAATGTATTTGTGAAAAGGTTTTGAATACTTTGATTTCATTTAAAGTACTTTATAGTTTCACATACTTGGTACTGTTATCGACCTCCTTGAGTGCGTTCATGCCGCAGAGTTCTAGAGGAAGCAGTACTAGATCCACATCCTTAGGATCTCTACGTTGGTGTCGGGAGCTCCACTCTCTAGGAGGCTCTACTTGTGGGTATGATCTCACTGTTGTAGATTGGTTGTACAGTCAGGGTATGGCGGGGCCGTGTGCCTCCATAGTTGTTATTTTACTTAGAAGTGCAGAAGTCTGTTATGCAGTTGGGATGTAGCTGCAAAACTTGGTTTATGTATATATGCGAAAAGGCAACCTTTTTCTTGAGATAAAATGTTCTAGTTATATCATGTTGCATGTCTTGTTTTATTTTCGATTGTTCTCGATGTATGACTACTTGGGTGCGGGTAAGGCACGATCCACGAGCCGGGCAGTCGTGACAAAAGTGGTATCGAGCGATTAATCCTCGGAAAGTGTCTACGACCGTATCTAGTAGAGTCTTGATTATCTGTGTTGTGCACCACACCAATGTCGAGGCTATAGGATATTTAGGATTGGTTTCCATTCTTCTCACTCGAGATCGTGCTTTAGAGTCATGTTATAGGTTGGACCCCTCTAACGTATTCCTTTCTATATGATTATGCCTCGCGTAAAACCCGGGCCCCGAAAGCGGCGAGAGGCGCTAGTATGACACGAAGGTTCACGAGGCTCAGCCCGTCTTTACGAGCAATGCCTCGACGGCGAGTTCTACGGCGCTGGCCCAGCGAGTTTAGGAGCCCACAGTGCTGATGAGACCACGGTGCCTACGCCTCGATCCACCGGCCGGCGAAGGAGTTGAGGTACAAGAGATGGCGATTACTAGCCAAAGTCGTGGCGGATATGAGAGAGGTTTGGCGACCATTCGGTGCGATTCCAGCTCGGTAGCACCGTTGTTCACGCAGCGAGATAGTTTGAGGCTACGGACTTCTTAGTTGTAGCCACTTGAGTTTTACGGGTCGGAGGAGGATGATCCGCGAGGAGTTCATCCGTCGATTCTGAAGGATTATGCGGGTGGTCAAGGCTTGATGAGTCTGTGACATTCGGTTCTCATCGGTGCGTGATACCGCGATCGATTGGTTCGGTCATAGAGCTTTCGGGAGAGCATGCACCTCCAGCACGTGGGATGAGTTTTGAGGCTTTTCTCACACTTTGCCTCGCGGATGAGGAGGCGCGATCGACAGATTTTATTCTGAGGCGGGGAGGGCCTTGGTGAGAGAGTATAATGTCGAGTTTGATTCTTTGGCTCGATATGTCCCGGCCTTAGTAGCGGATATGGAGGATAGGGTACACCGCTACGTCACGGGCTCGATGATTATATGGCGAGTCGTATGCGGGTGTTTCTCTTGGCCGGTATGGACATTACCGCATGCGAGCTCATGCTCTAGGATGCGAGGCGGAGAGACCGCGGGTAGACCGATATCGGCGGCGAAGAAGGCGGGGCGGCGGTTCTTTTGGTGGTTCTCGGGGTGGGCGGCGTCGTGAAGTCGATTTGCACCACAACGCCGGCTCGAGCACTCCTACATCATTCTGATCGGACCGAGGCGGTCGAGCGGTCGGGGCCCGTGACTTGATTTCGGGTAGCGAAGTCTTGCTAACTGTCGAGGTCCTTCGGTGTGCGTTGCGGTAGATTCCATTCAGGAGTTGTTATGCTACTACGGGAACTTGCCATACTTGTGGCGGCAGGTCGTTCGCGAGTTTGCGTGGCGTGGCGGGGTAGGGCCCGGCTACGAGTGCTGTTCGCTTTCTTCATCCCCAGCGATTACTCGCCCGGGGCGGTCTGAAGATCGGCAGCAGTGGCGGTCGTGGCGCGAGTCGATTCTAGCGGTCCTCGAACCGCGTTTATGCTTTGTCCGGTAAGCGGGATCGGAGGCCTCACCGATGTCGTCGCGGTACCTTATCGGTTCTGGGTTTGATGTATATGCTTTGATAGATCGGGTTCTACTCGTCTATATATCTCCCTTGTTGCTAGTAGGATAGGGATAGAGCACGAGTCCATGGACCGCTTTCGAGGTAGCTACGCCGTGGGGATTCGGTGGTAGCTCGGCGGGTATATAGAGCTTGTCCTGTAACCATTCTGATCGTCGGACCCTGCGACTTGATAGAGTTGGAGATGATTGACTTCACGTGATCATGGGGATGGATTGGCTAGCCTCTTGCTACGCCAATGTGGACCGAGAGAGAGAGTAATGCGGTTCCGATTTCTGAGGAGCCGGTTGTTGAGTGGGAGGGAGCACGGTATCGTAGAGGTAGGTTTATTTCCTACCTCGGCTAGGAAGATGGTGCGAGAAGGGTATATATACCATCTCGTTCGGGTGTTTGATCGCGAGGTGCGGTACCAGATTTTGAGCGATTCGGTGGTCAGAGTTCTCGGGCGTGTTTCGGACGACCTCGGGTATCCTCACGAGAGGAGATCGAGTTTTGTATAGATGTCTTTGCGGACACTCGGCTATTTCCATTCCGCCATACGAGGATGGCACTGCGAGTTGAGAGAGTTGAAGGAAGCGGTGAGTGATTTGTTGGAGAAAGGGTTTCATCGGACTGAGTGTTTCTCCACTGGGGCGCGGTATTGTTCGTGAAGAAGAAGGGCGGAGCAGCTGCGTATGTGTTGATTACGACGGTGAACAAGGTGACCATTAAACGGATACCCTCTTCCCGGGATTGATGATTTGTTCGATCGGTTGCGGGCGCGAGATGTTTTTCCAAGATTGATCTCGATCGGGCTATCACGAGTTCGAGTTAGAGAGGTGGATGTCCCTAGATGCATTCGGACGATGCGGGCATTATGAGTTCAGTCATGTCTTTTGGGTGACGATGCTCGTGGTATTCATGGATTTGATGACCGAGTGTTCAAACCATTTTTGGACACGTTTGTGATAGTGTTCATTGATGATATCTTGGTTTATTCTCGCCGGAGCGAGAGCATGCGAGCATTTGAGGCTGTCTTGTGATTCTCGGGACAACATTTATCGCCAAGTTTTCCAAATGTGAGTTTTGGTTGACTTGATGGCGTTTCTTGAGCATATTAGCCGGGTGATGGCATTCAGTGAATCTGCCAAGATCGAGGCGATTAGGACTTGGCCTGAACTCTTACTCAGCAGGTTCGTAGTTTTACGGGCCTTGCGAGGATATTATCGGTTCGTAGAAGTTTGCTTCTATCTGCACCATTGACTAGGTGACTCGGCAAGCGGCTAAGTTTGATGGGCGATGCGTGTGGCGGGGTTTCGATTGCTAAAGGAGGCGGCGACGCCCGTTCTTACTCTTCGAGGTCCGGATGGTTCACGTGGTGTATTGTGATGCGTCGGGCATCGGGTTGGGATGTGTGTTGATGCGAGGCGAGTTATAGCATACGCATCCCGGCGACAAGATACACGGAGGAACTACCCACCCATGATTTGGGTGGCGGCGGTGATACACGCTTTGAAGATCTGGAGGCACTATTTGTATGGGGTTCATGTGGATATTTATACGCACCACAAGAGCCTCAGTATATCTTCGCCAGAGGAGGTGAACCTCTGACGAGGCGGTGGTTAGAGTTCTTTGAAGGACTATGACGTCGATATCTGTACCACGGGAAGGCCAACGTTGTGGCGGATGCGCTTAGCCGTAGGTCATGGGTAGCTTATCGGATATTCGGCTGAGAGGAGGGCATGGTTCGTGATTTGCATCGATTAGCGAGCCTTGGTGTCCGTTTGATTGATTACGATAGCGATGGGGTAAGAGTTCGTGAGGTTGCGAAGTCTTCCATCGTTGAGGAGGTGAAGAAAGGCAATTCGAGGATCGGCTTTGATTCGATATCGTGATCTGACTCTTCGTGAGGCAAGGTCCTTTTGAAGTAGCACGATGGGCGCTAAGGTTTGAGGCGAGTTGTGTGTTCCGGATGTTTGAGACTTCGCAGTTCTTAGGAAGCACCTGTGCGCGCGTTACTCTATCCATCCGGGGTCGACCAAGATGTACCACGACCTTAGATCTGTGTATTGGTGGGATGGCTTGAAGAGGGACGTTGCAGAGTTAAGTAGCTCGATTGCCCATGTTGTCGGCGGTGAAGGTAGAGCACGAGGCTGGTGGTTTTATTCTGACGATAGAGATCGACACGGAAGTGGGAGGTAATCAACATGGACTTCATCACGGGATTGCCTCGCACTCGGAGAGACATGATTCTATATGGGTTATCGTCGACGGTGTGAAATCAGCCCACTTTCTTCCGTCAGACGACTTTTTGGTGAGATTATGCGAACTTTACATCAGAGATCGTCGGACTACATGAGTCCCTATTTCGATCATATCGGCGGAGAGCGATTCTGGCTAACACGGAGGTCCTTCGAAGGGTTTAGGGGCCGGTGAGCACGAAGTCGCATTTCATCCACGAGCAGACGGACAGCAGAGCGCACTATCGGACTGCGAGATATCTGCGAGCTGTGTTATTGACTTCGATGGTAGTTGGGAGGATCATTTGCCTCTGGTAGAGTTCGCGTATAATAATAGCTACCACTCGATATTGGATGGCGCCTTATGAGGCTTTGTATGGGAGGAAGTGCGGTCGCCGATAGCATGGTTCGATGTGGGCGAGTGCAGTGTAGTGGGACCGGACTTGATGCGTGCGAGCGATGGATAAGGTGAAGCTTATCCGGCGGCTATTAATGACTCGAGTCGGCCAGTCGTATGCGGATCATCGTCGTGACATCCAGGTTTGCGATTGATGATTAGGTTTTCTGAAGGTGTCACCCGTGAAGGGTGTGATGAGATTCGGGAAGAAAGGAAACTCGGCCCGTACATTGGGCGTTTGGATTGTCGCGAGGTAGGCAAGGTTACTATGAGTTGAATCTGCCGTCCGATCGGAAGCGGATGCATCGGTGTTTCACGTTTCTATCTTTGAGGAGATGTATCGGGGATCCATCTAGAGTACATCCGATTGGCGATGTCGGTGGCCAGGGGTTATCGTATGAGGAGGTTCCATGCGCGATAATCGATCGTCGAGTTAGCGTCTGCGGACGAAGGGCGTGGCTTCCGTCAAAGTCTGTGGCGGAGCAGGCAGGGAGAGATGACGTGGGAAGCGGAGGAGGACATGAGGCGAGGTACCTCACCTATTCCCCACCTCCGGTAACTCACTTTCCTACTTATAATTTCGTTATCGTTTTGCCTAAATGTTGTTTGTGGCCGTGTGTGGCATTTGCAAGCTGTTTAAGTTATGAAGAACCTTTTTAGTTATCATCTTGGGAAGGAACATTCGGGACGAATGTTTCTAGAAGGAGAATGTTATACCGTATTTCAGTATATGCGTAAGGGAATACGTAAAAGGTTAGCCTTGAAAGTTAGGCTTGGGACGAAAATTATTGGGCCTGACTCACAAAGCGAATAGTTTTCCGACGAAAGCGTTTCCACTTTCATTGGATAAATTCCGACTATGTCATTTCTTATTTTTGCGGATTTTTAGAGGCGTAACACTTTGGACCAATGAGAGGCAACACTTTCCACCCTCTCATTGGTGGATGTATCACGGCATTAGGGCGATTGGAATGCCAAGCCTTGTCATAAAGTTGGCTAGATATTTTGTGTGCAAGTTGGCCGAGGACACTTGCCTAAATCCTCACCTACACTTGCCTTGCACTTGGCATAATCTTGGCCATTGGTTGGCGTGTCTTGACCTATAAATACCCCCCTTGTTGAAGAGTTATTTCATCCTAAATTGAGCAATCTATCTAAGTCTCAAAACCCTCCCTCTTCCTCTTGTTGTTTCGTCCAAACACACCCCTCCCCGTGAGAAGCTTAGCCGAAACCTACCCCCCCCTCCCTTGGTAGAAAAGTTGCCTTCTAGTATTGTTATAATGCCCAATTTAACCTAGCCCAAATCCCTTAGTACTTAGTAGAAGTTGTGAGAAACTTCTAAGGATTCTTGGAGCACCTTGGAGCTTTGGATTAGGAGCTAAACCTCGCTCAGGATCGACTTTTTACTTGGATATTATTGGGCTTATCGAGGTAAATAATCCTAACCCTCTTTTGTAATTAGAGAATGCATACTGTAGAAGTATTGAAATAAGTATAAATACTTAGAAGGTTTGTTAAGAATAGAATTGAGCTGTAACACCTTAGAAGGGTATAAAAGAAGAATATCTGTTGTACTTACATGAATTTGTTTTCACAAAGAACTTATATAGCTCACGGGTAGGGTTGTCTGCCCGACTTTCCGTAGAATTGGGGACCCTCTGCTTAGAATGACTGCAGAATAGTCTAGACTTTGATAGTTATGCGTGACTATTATAGGCGATTCTCTGCTTGCGACATACTCGACTTGGCGGTGGATTTCGAGAAGGTATGTGATTCTTCCTTTACCCTTGAGCATGATATGTTAAGTATATATAGTGCGGTGAGCGTACACATGATGATCGGCAATGTCTTTTGACTTAAGCTGAATAATAAGAACCTTGAAGTATGTCAAAGGAATAATGAATCATTTCTAATGAAGAGTAATATTTGGTTTTAAAACAAAAGCTTAAGAGTTATACTAGCTTTATGGGAAGTAGGTATAACAACTTAAGAATGATAAAAGGCTGTTTGCTTGTTTGTTTATAAAAGCCTTGTATTGATTTACATTAAGTGTAGTAAGATTGGTTGATAGGTAGACATACTATGATCTGCATGTGTTAATTGTCTTGTAATGTTGTGAAAGGGGTCATTCTTGTGCTTACGTTGCTACCAGTAAGTCCGCTGTCGTTATTGTATCACCTACCCCTTGACTTAGTATACAGGGCTTGCCACCTCGATGCGGGTCTATACGGCTATCACGGTCTATAAGACTATCGGAGTCGCGGTATGCTCCGGATTGATCATTAAGGTGCTTAGCCGTCACGCGGATGCCTATGCGGTCCGTAGGACTACGCGGTCTTTTGAGGCTATGCGGTGCGGAAGTCGAGGAGAATGCAGGGCTAGCTACCCCGACGGGGAATACCTCACGCAGTGCGTGTGTGACCTATGCGGACTACGGAAGTCGGGACTAGGCACGCTTGAGAATGATACTATGGGCGGTTGGCCTTGCCCGATCATTCGCGCCTAGACTGGACTATTCTGATTTTCCTATTCTTTATTATTGTTGTGATGTGGCACTATGTGCAATTGAACCGAATGTATTTGTGAAAAGGTTTTGAATACTTTGATTTCATTTAAAGTACTTTATAGTTTCACATACTTGGTACTGTTGTCTTGACCTCCGAAGTGCGTTCATCTGCATGAGTTCTAGAGGAAGCAGTACTAGATCCACATCCTTAGGATCTCTACGTTGGTGTCGGAGCTCACTCTCCGAGGCTCTACTTTTGGGTATGATCTCCTGTTGTAGATAGGTTGTCAGATCGGTATGGCGGGGCCACTGTCCGCCATAGTTATTATTTTCCTTAAGTGCAGAGTCTGTTATGCGGTTGGGATGTAGCTATGAAACTTGGTTTATGTATATATCTTAGAAAGGCAACCTTTTCTTCAGATAAAATGTTCTAGTTATATCATGTTGCATGTCTTGTTTTATTTTCCACGATTGTTCTCGATGTATGACTACTTGGGTGCGGGTAAGGCACGATCCACGAGCCCGAACGGTCGTGACACCGAAGAAGTCGATAACAAATACTAAGTATGGAATGGAAATAAAGTACAACAATTAAGATCATAACTATACAAGGAATAACATGGGCGAATATGAAAATCAAATACCAGATCCTACCGTGTCATATAAAAATCAGAGCCAACTGTACCTTGTATCACTGTACTACTGTAACACCGCACCACTTTCAAATATGAAATCCATATCAAAATCCGGGACACCTGCCCTCAGCATATAATATCACAGAAGCATGCTCGTGGAATACAACATCACTGTCAGTATGTAACAATATAACATACAACTACCCGCACACTGTGCCTTTTTAACAATGAGAGTAAACTTTACATGCTTTAAAATAGGAAGCTTATGATCAATCTAGGGTCACCCGCCCGTAGTATCATTATGCAAACCTACTCCTGGGACTGTTTCACCCGAAAGGATCTTGTGGACCCGCATAGGACAATTTGCGCCGCATAGGACTATTTCACCCGCTTAGGCCCTATGGGCCCGCAATGAGCATATACGTCATGCTCGCATCATGGGTAGCAAATCCATGGATATGTATAATGTCTTGGGGGTTTACACCGCAATTATACTCAGAAGGTGTATAACGTCTTGGGGGTTTACCCCGCATTTATACTCGGGAGGTGTATAACGTCTTGGGAGTTTACCCCGCATTTATACTCATTACACTAGCACCAATGGCTATCATGAACAACATATGCAAGTTAATATAATCTTTGACTCTCAACATCATAAAATGAATAAACCGTCATTTTAACAAACCAAGACAATTTTCATGCCTTCTTTTTCAACAAATCAAGACAATACCATTTAGGCGAGCAAATCTTGTCAAGGAGCCAAAATAGAATAACTATCATTTAAGCAAGCCAAAAGTACTATCAAGGCACTAACACACCTTGCATTACTAAGGATTAAAGTCCATTCGACAATGTACGTGAGCCGCATTCACTTTATGAACTAAATTTCCATTTTATGAAAGCCCGAGTACTACATGTATCGCTAGAAGTAGGATCAATACATGTATCATTTTGAAACCATCATTTAGAAAATCGAGACACTTATCGTACCAAGTATCCTTCTAAGACATGGTTTGGCAAATCAAGGCACTAGACCTCACGTATTACTTTAAAACATCTTGAACATCAAAGTGCCATATCATGTATTATATTAAGGACTTAATCATGGACATTCTCGCACGATTTCCTTAAAACATTTTAAACCATCCCTTGACTTTCCACTAAAACTTTTTATAACAAACTTCCCATAAAGCCGTTATAACCACTTCATTTTTAGACAACTAACGCACCATTACCTCTTTCCTTATTATAAAAACCAAGGCATTATCATGCCACGAAATTGAACCCAAAGTACTTTGTACATCTATTCTTTATAAAATAATTGTTTCATGAAATATTAGGGCGTTGGACCCAAAAGTACTTTCACCATTAAAACCAAGTTACTTACTTTTTTTAAACTCAAGTAACTTATACTTTTAAGACCAGGTAACTTATGCCTTCAAATCAAGTCACTTACTTTCTTTAAATCAAGTAACATATACTTTTCAAATCGAGTTACTACACATTTTCGAAATTCAAGTCCCAAGTAATTTCGAAAATCAAGCCTCATCTACTTACAAAATTAATATTTTAATGAGCCGTGAATAGGTTATTCTCATTTATAACGATCTTGTTAAATCAGCCATGATCTAGAAAATGTAATACAATTTTGTCTTATCTTAGTTTCTATGCATATGGAGAATTCTACTCATTTCAATATAATTGATTGTCAATACATTTTCATTAACACTGCAATGGCTTATTTGATACATATTCTCATTAGTGTAGTAATTTACCAAGGTCAACTCAACTCTAATACTTCCTAACGACTCTTACCAACATCCTCCATAAGACTTGGTAAGAACTTAGGAATATTCTAGACATGCCTTTAGCATAAAATTAATTGTTATACCCCATAGTTCCAGGGTATGTATGTGAGAATGTACGTACGAGAATACGACAGAAATTTTGGAAAGAAAGGAAGATGTGATTTTTCGACGGAAAAGTTTCCGGTTTTTTGTGAAGAAAAAGGTTCGTTAATGGGAATTGGATTCCCAGATTTGGTATTTGGACTTCTTGGATTATTTTAGAATTATGAGATTTTATTTTCGGAAATGGTCACGTGGGACCCACGGGAGAAATTTACGGTTTGTGAGGCCCACTTTGTTTTTGAGGTTTCCGGTATTTTGGATATTTTCGGAAGACGAAATATTTTGGACGAGTCGGGGGGCGACACGTGTCACCCCCATGTGGCACCTTGGCCGAAATTGGAGGGACAAGTGGCTAGCCACTTGTCCCCTTGGCCGAATGGCCTTGACACTTGGTAGCCCATTTCGTTGGCCATGTGGTGTGGTGGGACCCACACCCACATGGCCCAATCTTGACCACACACCTTTCTTAGATCTTGGCCCTTGAATCCTCTATATATACCCCCTTAGGTTGAAGAGTATTTCATCCACACTTGAAGCCTTTCCAAAGCCAAAAATACTCCCTCCCTTTAGTGAGTTTTCGTCCCTCCCCCCCCCCCCTCTTGTGTAGAAAATACTTGGTGTATTGTTGTATAATCCCAAATACCTTGGCCTAGTATCCCTAGTAGTATTCCAAAGTTGTTTTAATACTAGGAGCCCGGAAATGCTACTTTATTCCAATAGTCGCAAAATGAAACCCTAGAAAATCTTCATAAGCATGGTTGAAGTGTTAAGAGAAGTTGTTTAGAAACTTCTAAGGGTCGCTTGGAGCGGGTTGGAGCGTAAGGAATTGGAGCTAAACGTTGCTCAGGATCGACATATTATCTTGGATAATTTTGGGCTTATCGAGGTAATAATCTATGTCCCCCTATTGTAATTGGATATTACATATTGTAGTAATTTAGAATTGAGTATAAGATATATTGGTAAGGATTGAACTGTATTTACATTGGACTGTACTTACAGTAGACTTGTGTAGTATTATTGTGAAGCAGAACTGAACACGTCCGGTTAGACGTGTAGTCCCCTGGGAGTTGTTGGCCTGGTAACGGGCCTTGATAGGGGAGGAGATTTATGAGATAATGCGGGAGGTATTGCGAATTTTACGTAGAATAAGGAATCTTGTATTTAGAATATTCTACGAAGAGAGCTAGAAGTTGATAGATGTATTGTGGTTATTATAGGTGGATATTCTACGCGCGGCATACTTGACTTGGCTTGTGGTTTAAGCTAAAAAGGTATGTGATTCTTCCTATACTCTTGAGCATGATTGTTGTGAACTATATAGTACGGTAGACGTACGTGTGTGAAATGAATTTTGTTTGTTTAAAACATAAAGTGTTATAATGGCTTTATGGAAAGTTAGTTATAACGACTTTATGAAGATAAAAGAAAGATTTGGTTTTGTGACAAAGCGACTTGATTTTGAAAGTTAAGAGACTTGATCTTGAAAGATAAGAGACTTGACTTATAACGACTTGTTTTCGGAAAAGGAGAAGTAACTTGATTTAAGTATAGGTTACTTGTTTTGAAAAGAGTAAGTTAGTTGGGTTTTAAAAGAGTATACTTGATGTTGTTCTAAAAGAAAAGCACTTGGTTTAAAAGTATAAGTACTTGATTTTAAAATCCTTGTAAGATTTTCTGAAGGTGAAGTAATTTGGTTTTAGAAGTAAAATGTGTTTTCTTTATATACTACAGTATTAGTATCGTGTGGCTTTTACGTAACAAGAGGTCTTTTGAAAGAATGAAAGTATGTAGTATTTGGATTGTTGATATAAAATGAAAGTACATTAAACTTGCCTATGCTTGTTGTGATAGCCTTGTTGTGCAAGTGTTGTGATTACGTGCTACCGTGTCTCTGGGAGGACCGGTTATCGATTGATTGTTGGACATCTTGACGCGTTGGATTTTCCACGAGTATCGCTCACTATTGAGTATTATCACGGTTATTTCTTTTGGACATCTTGTGGCGTTGGATTTTCCACGAGTATGCGTCACTTTGAGTATTATCTTGTTATTCCTTTGGACATCTTGGCGTGATGGATGTTCCACGGACACGCGTCGATGGGATGGTTTCATGGCCATGCTTTCCGAGGTAAGATCTTGGGCATGCGGTCATTGTGAGGTTTTGTTATTTGTCCATGGACCGCTAATCCATGAAGCTTGCGCGGTGACGAACAATCACGGGCTTGATTTGTACACGTGGTTACAGCACACTTTAGATACTTGTCTGGTCATTTCGTGTATCGGCAGTCTTTGGTAGATAACGAGATACTTGCCTCGGCCATATCTCGTGAGACCGTTGGCTGAGGTGCGTTAGCTTTGGTACTTGCCTCGGCGATTCGTGGCTAGCTTTTGGATCCGTAATTAGCTTCCGTACCTTGCAGTGAAGTTTTATGACTAGCTTTTGGGCGGTATAGGCGATTCTACTTGGCCCGTCGGTTTAATAGCGCAGCGAGGATCTAGTGTTCGAGTTCACATATGGGTGTTATTTTACATCATGTATCGACGATGAGAATGAGTTCCACGGCATGAGTGATATTTTGGGCGTGAGACCCATAGTTATGTGTGAGTGATTATTCGGGGATATCGTCCCCTTACATGACCTCTTATTTACTTATTTGAAATGGTTTTATAAAATGATGAAATGTGATTTCATTCTGATATTTTCATTTCACATACTTGGTACACGTATGTGACCTCGCTTGAAGTGCGTTCATCTGCAGTAGAGGTACACTGTTGTTGATCCTCGCTCATAGGATCGCGATTCAGCGTTGGAAGCTCCGTTTCTCGGAGGCTTATCTTTTGGTATAGCCACTGTCATTGTAGATACTTGTACATTCGGGGTATGGCGGGCCACGTCGTCATAGTTGTTGCTATATTCATAAGTGCCCGTAGTCTTGTTGTGGGCGGGGTTTGTAAAGGATTATGGCTATTGATTTATGTATATTCGGGAAGGTGACCGGTTTGGTTGCTTTGTTTATTATCATATCTCGTGTTTCATGTTTAAGTTTTTATTTCATTGATTTTCTCGATGTTGTATCACTAGGGTGCGGGGTAAGGCACGATCCACGCCGGGATCGGGTCGTGACATTAATAACATGAATACTTCTATCTGAGGCAAGTATACTTCAAAACAAGTCAAGTATACTCGAATAACAAGGCAAGTATCGTTCAAGGAAACAAGTCAAGTATACTCCAAATAACAAGGCAAGTATACTTCAAGGAAACAAGTCAAGTATTGTTACACCCCATATTTACAAGACATGTTTTAAGAACGTACGTGAGAATCCAAAAAATGTTAAGATTAGAGACTTGTAAAAATTTATCGGAATTATGGAATTGTCGGAAAACGTAATATTGTGACGAATGGGAGGGCGACACGTGTCACCCTCCTTATGTTGTCTTGGACGAAAATAAGCATGGATATAAGGGTCATTTGACCATTTTTAGGATGACAAAGTCTTGCAAGTTGAAGAGCTTGATAAAATTGACTTAGTCAATGGGACCACAAGTCTTGATATTTAATAGAACTTCATCCAAGCCACACATTTTTACACATCTTGACCCTCCATTGTGCTATATAGTAGTACTAGTAGCAAGACTAACTTCTACACTTAGAAATTTTTTTCAAGAATTTGAAGAAAACATAGAGATAGCTCTCGGGTTCACTTCCAAGAAAAAGAAAAAAAAATTATTTTTGTCCTTTAAGCTCCACACTTTAAACCAAGGTTCATGAGGGTATTGTAAGAGTATCTCAATAGAAAAATCCCGGAAAAATATAGTTTTCGTATTAGTCGCAAGATGAAAACCTAGTTGCTTTTCTAGGTTTTGTTTGGAAGATTGAAGGAAAGTTGTTTGTGTTATTCTAAGGGTCTCAAGTGGCGGATTGAAGTGTCAAGAAGAGGCTCTAAGTTGCTAGGGAGCGACTTCGGATTTGAAGTTGGACTAAGACTCGTTGAGGTAATAATATTGTCTCTTAAAGTGTTACAAGATTATATATTGTTGTTAGCCTTACATGGTTGCTAGCATGAAATATATGTGTTGAGGTTTCATAAGTGTTATAGATTGATTGTAGCCTAAAAACTGAAATGTCTTATAAGCCATTTGAAGTTGGATTACAATTTGGTCGTTAATTAGAATCGTCGCATGTTACTTACTTGAAGATTATAGTAGTTATAATCGATTGCGACTTGATATCATGTTATGCTAACAACTTGGATTGAAAAGGAAATTGGATAAGAATTGTTGTTATTGTATCTCAAGTTGCCGAATTGGCCTAGTAGTTTGTATTAGTTTGATATCATTTGTGGGCGGAATTTTACGTCTAGTAGGCGTGTAATCCCTATTATTAATTACATTGTTGAGCCTTAAATGTGGCGTGTTTGGTTATTGAATTCGGCCTTGAAAAAGGTGGCAAAGTATGTAGAAACAAAGGGGGTGTTGTCCGATTTTCCGTAGAATTTAGTGACTTTGCACTTATAATATTCTACGTTTGAAGTAAGACGTTAATAGACGTATTGTGGACATTATAGGTTGACATACTACGGGCGGGATATTGTACTTAACAAGTGGATTGACCCGAAGAGGTATGTAGAACTTTCCTATCTTTTGAGCATGGATAGTTGCACGTATATAGTACGGTAGACGTACAAGACATTGATATCCTTTACTTGTTTTTAAGAATAGCCAAGTTGGGTGAGTTAGGAGATTAACTCACTTCATTAAAAGTATTAAGGATGTCTTAAGTTTTTAAAGTTAAGGGACTTGAAGTATTTTAAAGTATATGATACTCGTTTCGTTTTAAACGTATAAGTCTCTTGGATAGGAAATTGTAATTGGCTAAGATATAAAGTTAATATCACGACTTTATGGGAAGTTGGTTATATTAGCTTTATGGAAAGATGAATAATAAATGACTTGAATTAATGAAAGACAAATTGATTTTAAGGCATCAATTGCCTAAGGTTTTATAAGAAAAGAAGTCACTTGATTTAGAAGCCTAATTTTATTTCTAAAGATATTGTGACTTGTCTTGAACAGTAATTGTGACTTGATACTACGGTTATTAGTATCTTGGAAGTTTTATATGAAAAAGAGTCATTTTTAAAAGAGTGGAAGTATGTAGTACTTTGGGTTAAATTCCCGGATTTTTTATAAAAGACATGTTAGCGCCTTAAGTAAACTAAAATGAGAGTGTATATGAACAAGACTAATAAGAAGTTAGGGGATTTCTTAACTTGCTTATATATTGTATGATAAGCCGGTAGTGCTTATGTTATGTATGATAGTCGGTTTGTGCTAGTGGTATATTATTCATTGCGGGTCATTCCCGGGTTTGTAACATTTGCATATTAGTGGATTTGCTACCCACGTCACGAGGAATACCTCATGCGAGTCGTAAGGGCTTATGCGGGTGAAATAGTCCCGTGCGGGCGGATCAGTCTATCACGAGGAATACCTCATGCGGGTCTACACGACCTATGCGGCGGATCAGCCTATCGAGGAATACCTCATGCGGGTCCACTGCGACCCTTGCGGGTGAAATAGTCCCGAGGTAGGATTGCTTAATGATCTGCGGGAGGGTGGTCTGCTTTGATCGTGAGCTTCCTATTTTTATGTTGTAAGTATACTCTTATTTACTCTCATGTTAGTAAGGCACAATGTACTGTAATTTGATTATCATACATGTCTCCGGCTTTGTTTTAGGCTTATGATGTAATTACAGTATTTTCGATTTACATACTTAGTACATGTGTGTGTCGACCCCTTCCTCGGTTGCGTTCATCTGCAGTAGGGGTAAGTAGGTGGTGGATCCTCATTCTTAGGATCACGGTCGAGTGTCGAAGCTCCATTTTCTCGGAGAGCTTGTCTTTTAGTACTGATTTTCCACGATGTTGTAGATTTTATATGCATTCGAGGGTATGGCGAGGCCTGTCCGCCACGATTGTTATTCCTGCAGTGCAGTAGTCACATTTGTGGTTGGGTTTGTAAAACGAGTTATCTTGTTTCTTGTTGATTATGTATATTTTATGGAGCGGCCTTATCGGCTGCTTTGTGTTGTTATATGTTGTATGTTCATTGCTATTCTACGATGTATACGAACATGGTGCCTGGTAGGGCACGGTCGCGGCGAGTGGTCGTGACAAGTATTATCCGCGACGAACACGCCCGTGTGATGCCTTACCGAGCCCAAGTAGACATACATCGAGTAATCAGCTAACATAAAACAATACATGGAACGATGTAATAAGGCGGTGAAATAAGAAGGCGGCTAACAAAAGCGGTTACCTTCGGTATATATATAAATAACAACTCTTTCAGCATAAACGAGTTTAATCCTTTTTACAAACCACGCCTGGCGATACTCTGACCTCTAAGAATGATACGACAACAATGGCGGGACGGGGCCGCCAAACCCACGAATGTAAGCACTTACTACGGCGAGGACTATACGGCTGATAAGCCTCGGAGAAGCGGAGCTTCCCAAGCTAGCGTGACCACGAGAGCTAGGATCAACGGCGGTGTACCTCGACTGCGGCATGACGCGGCCCCGAGGAGGTCGATTACAGTGCAGTATGTGAAACTAAAAATCGTAAATGAAATCATAATAGTCTATAAGCGGGAGACATGTATGATAAGCAAACTACGATTCCTGATAAATAAGCGATCGTGTCAAATCGAGGACTCACGCCTCAGTCATCACTCAAATATAACTATGGGTCTCAAGCCCATAACATCAATCATGCGTGGAATACCTTCCCGGCTGCCGGCGATCTATGATGAAAAGCACCGAGGAATACGCAGAACACGAGTCCCGCTGTGTCCAAATAAATCGATGCGGGGGTAAGTCTGAAGGCATGGCCACTACTAACACCGAGATACTAACAAGGTCATAAAGCGTATCATGATATCTGTCTGAACCGTCACATGATCAAAGGCGGTCACTCGCCCATGATATCAAATGTGCGCGTCTAGCCACGAACTTCCGCGACTCGCGTAGGCCAACCTCGTAGGCGCGTGAGGTATAACCCCGCATCGGTAAATACTCCCGGCGTAAATCACGGACTCGCGATCCGCGTGGCCACATATACCGCGTGACCATAAAGGCCGCACACTAACACGGAACTCAGTAGTTCGCATGGATCCCTGGACCGCGTAGGGTATTCTCGAATCATGGTCCCAGCATCGCTGAGTCTACCGCGTCGGAGGCGGCAACCTCCGAAATAAGTCAAGGTGAGTGGTACAATACCAGCATAACTAGGTGATAGTCAAACAACTTTAAGCACGATCGAGAAAACCCTTTACACTAACATCACGAAGATACTAACACGTAGCATCCTAGCGTGTTTACTTATCAATCCGAAAGTATTACAAGGCTATCACAAAACCAACACGATCAAGTTATACACACAAGGTACTTTCTACTATATGTCAACAAGTTCGGGTTTTTATCCCCAAAGTACTTCATACATTAACTCTTTAAAAGATACGTTACTTTCACAAAAGTCACACAATACACGTAGTTATAGGAAAATAGAGTCATTATCCTTTTAAGTAAACCAAAACACTTACCTTTGTAAAATCAAGTAACGACATTATTTTCCAAACGTCCAAGTTTGCCTAATTTCAAATGTTCACGTTTCTTATTTTAGAAGGGTTTCGTAGTTCATAGTTTTATTCATTTAAGAATATAATTCTCTTTTAAACAATTTGAAACATATACCTTATATGTGAGTAGGATATTCTTGTTTATAACAATCTTATTCTGACCATGATCTAGGAAATATCATTTTGTCTCATCTTAGCTTCATGCGGATGGAAGTTTCTCTTGGTTTTAATAATACTTAATCTGTCAAAACATTTCCTTTTATTAACTGCGATGGTTTGTCGATACATTCGATTTCGAAATCGGTAAAACATTCTTAAGCGTTATACCTAACTTCCGTAAAGCTAGTATAACTCTTAAGATTTTCAAAAACCAAGTATTACTTCTTCTTTCGAAATGATTCAAAATCGTTTGAAATACTTCAAGTTCTTTATTAACACATAACAAGCGATTATAGTTCAAATCGATTACCTTTTAAAAACCACAAGTATTTTCTTACCAACATAAAGTCATTATAACCAACTTCCCATAAAGCCGTTATAACACTTTATGTTTTAAACAATCAAATTTATTTAGCACATGTATCGTCTAATACTACATAGTTCACATATCATGCTAGAAGAGATAGGAAGAGGTTCACATACCTGCGACGAGTATCGACTAATAGCAAAGCGCTCAAGTACCTCGAACGTGGCTACTCCTTAAGCCAAGTAGATCGCGCCACGCGTAGTACTTCCACCTATAAGGCCGCAGCGCTTATTAACGTTAGGTCTCTTCGTAGAATATTCTACGGAAAATTGGCGACCTCCCCCACATGACAGCGTAAATCTCCTCGCTTTATCGGTAGGCCATCAAGCCAACCAGGGGGTTATACATCTAACCTAGCAGTGTACAATTCTACTCCACGGTCTTCTTACACAAGTCTCTTTATGTCTGACCATGTAATTATGATTCGATTTTCTTCGAAAAGGTTTCTTATTATTCAAAGCTTAAGTCGAAAGACATTGCCGATAACTACGTTCGATACTACATATAGTATACTTCAACTATATAATCAACAACATGTAATTTCCAATTACAATAGGAAGCAAGATAATTACCTCGATAAGCCCATAATTATCCTAGTTTAAATGTCGATCTGAGCAAGGTTTAGCTCTGCTCAGTGCGCTCAGGCCGCTCAAACAACCGCCAGAAGTTCTAACCAACTTCTACTTATAACTTCAACTACGGTGAAGATTTACTTAGGGTTCGGTTTTGTAGTGGGAAGTATAATAGTATAATGGGCTTTTTGTAAAGATATAACCTTAGAATACTACAAGGTATATGGCTAAGGTAATTTGGGCATTATAACAATACTTTTGAGAGTATTTTTACCAAGAGGGTGTTTTATACGAGACAACTAGGCTAGGGGAGGGTACCCACGGCCACACTACTAGGAGGGAGGGCTCTCGCCAAGGGGAGGGAGGGCGAGAACAACTCTTTCGAGGAGGAGGATTTCTAACACTTAGGAAATATTTGGAATGGATGAAGAAGTCATCCTAAGGGGGGTATTTATAGTATAAGCCAAGGCCAACCAATGGCCAAGATCATGCCAAGTGCAAGGCAAGTGTAGGGCCAAGATCTTGCCAAGTGCCCCTTAACCAACTAACACACAAATATCCTACCAACTCCATGACAAAATAGGCACACTTTCGCCACCCTTGACCGCCCGAGGTGTTCGATGAGAGGTGACAAGTGTCGCCTCTCGTTGGTCCAAAATGTTTCGTCTCTCCGAAAAATCCGCAAAAATTAAAAATGACATAGCCGGAATTTTCCCTACGAAGTAAGGAAACGTTTCGTCGAAAAACGACTCTAATCGGGTGTTGTGAACAAAAACAATTCGGCCAAGCCTATTTGAAGTTCGAATTTTTCTACGTACGTCCCCACGTACATACTCTGGAAATACGGGGTATAACAAGTATACTCCAAATAACAAGGCAAGTATACTTCAAGGATAGTCATGTCGATAGAAGGAAGAACTTCACATACCTCGTGACGACTAACCCATACGACAAGTAGCAAAATGCTCCGAAGTACTTCAACCTCATCGGCTATTCCTTAAGCCAAGTCGACTATGCTACACGTAGTACTTCAACTTATAATGACGATAGCACTTCTATCAATATCATAGTTACTTAGTATAAGACTTATACCAAATAATGCCCTCAATTCGGGCAGCACTTCCTTTGTTTCTACGTACTTTTCCACCTTTTCCAAGGCCCGTATTCATCAACCAAAACGCCACATTTAAGGCACAACCAACTCAGCTAATCAAAGGGGATTACACGCCCAACAGGACGTGTAAAATTCTGCCCCATAACCATACCAAAACAGCCCCTAAAACAGTCCACAATTAACTATAACGAGGGTGGAATGTGAGGCCTTTCAACGCCTTTCCACACCCTTATTCCTTCGGGGTTTTCATTAGTAATCTACTACATAAACATGAAATATAGGGGCTGATATTCCAGCATACAACACGTCTAAAACAGTCCCTAAAACTGCACAACAACGCCTCACAATTTCATGCAGTTTTTCCGGCCAACTACTACAACCAAAGTCCTCTTTATAACTCTTTATGATCCAATTCGTATTTCAAAATTTATATAGAAACAACATCAACTTGTAACAACCATATTCCCTTCATTTTAACATGTGATTAGTGACGTTAAACAACAACAATAACCAACGAAACCAAGGGCACAAAATTGTCTCAAATCGGCCAACAACATATCTACCTCATACACATCTTATTTTCAATTTCTTCCTTAACATGAATTCATCTATACATTATAACAATAAGTAATATCCAATTACTTTAATTTTAGAGTAACTATTACCTCATTTTTGTGCCCAAAAACGTCCCGGGCAGAATGCTCAACAATGGCCCGTAGTTTTCGTTTCGCTCCACTTCTTCAAGATCCAATCAAATATATGCATACCCTACAACCTTAGGAGAAACTTCCCTTCACATTCCATCACCAAAAATTCGACGGAACCCCTAGGGTTTCACCCTCTATTCTCGGCCTAGTGTAGCGTTTTTGCTCACTGTTTTGTCAGCTGAACTTGTGGCGTCCATAACTCTTTACTCCGATGTCCGATCGACAAACAGTTTGGTGCGTTGGAAACTAGACTCGACGAAATTCATTTTAGGCTTTTGAAATACCTAAAAACTCCTCGTATACCAGGAGATATACCTCTCCAAAGTTGGCTGAAATCTTCCAACCTTGGCCGAGAGCATAAGAGAAGAGGGAAAGAGATGGAATATTTCTAAGGGTTGTGCAAATGAAGTTGTCACGACCCGACCCGGGCATCAGTGCCCTACCTGGGTACCCTTCTAATCATACAACATAATAAACTGCGGAAGATAAAAAACACTCTTTTTTTTTAAAACCAAGGCCAAGCCGATAAGGCTGTCATAACATAAAAATTACCCGAAAGGGTCTACACTGTTTAACAATGTAAAAACAACTCTAGCCAGTTGTCACGACCCGAACCGGGGCCCGTGACTGGTGCCTTACCCCGGGCACCCAAGTAGACATACATCAGAGTAATCAGCGGAACAAACACAACCATATGAGATAACAGAAGTATAAAACAATAATGCAGGAAAACTTGCCTTTCGGCGTATATATAAATGACAACTTTTAACATGAGCAGTTTAATCCTTTTTACAAACCATGCCCACATAAGATTACTACAGACCTTAAGAATGATATGACAACAATGGCGGGGCGGGGCCGCCAAACCCCTGAATGTAAACACTTACTGACGAGGACTACACCGATAAGCCTCGGAGAAAGCGGAGCTTCCCAAACGCTGAACTGTGACCACGAGAGCTAGGATCAACGGCGGTGTACCTCAACTGCGGCGTGACGCGGCCCCGAGGAGGTCGATGACAGTGCAAGTATGTGAAACTAAAAATCGCAAATGAAATCATAATAGTCTATAAAGCGGGAGACATGTATGATGACCAAACTACGATTTACAATAACTAGCGATCATATCAAGTCGAGGACTCACGCCTCAAGTCATCACCAAAGAACATAACGATGGGTCTCGCCCGCGACATCAATCGTGCGCGTGGGACACATTCCATTCTTGGCGGTTTATGATATAAAAGTTCGAGGAACACATGAACACGAGTCCACTGTGCCATAATAACACGTGCGGGAGTAAATGCGAAGGCATAGCCGTACTAACACCACAGTACCAACAAGGTCATGAATCGTATCATAAGATCTGTCTGCACCGTCACATGATCAAAGGCGGCCACTTGCGCGATATCTAATGTCGCGTCTAGTCATGGAACTTCCCGCGACTCGCGTAGGCCAATCTCATCGGCCGCATGAGGCATCCCGCGTCGGTAGCTACTCCCGGCATCGTCCCGGACTTCGATCCGCGTAGCGCGGGACCGCGTACCCGTAAGGGCGTACACTAACACGGAACTCGTAGTTCCGCATAGGCCCAGGACCGCGTGAGGTATTCTCGAATCATGGTCCCAGACCGCCTGAGTCTTCCCCGCATCGGAGGGCAGGTTAACCCCCGGAATAATCTCAAGAGTTGAATGCAAAAATACTATCATAACGACTGATAGTTTAATAAGTACAATCAAGTTTAACCCCCTTACACAAACATCACAAGATACTAACACACGTGGCGTCCTAACACGTTTACTTATCAAGGCAACAAGAAAGTATTACAAGGCTATCACAAACCAATACAATCAAGTTATTCACACAAGGTACTTTCTACTAACAAGTTCGGGTATCTATCCCCAAAGTACTTCACACATTTAAAAATCTTAAAAAAAGATCTGTTTCTTTCACATAAGTCACCTGATACCGTAGTATAAAATAGAGTGACTATCCTTTTAAGAAACCAAAACTCTTACCTTTGTAAAATCAAGTAACAACATTATTTTCCAAATGTCCAAGTTTGCCTAATTTCAAATGTTCACGTTTCTTATTTTAGAAAGGTTCCGTAGTTCATAGTCTTATTCATTTAAGAATATAATTCTCTTTTAAACAATCTGAGAAACATAAGCCTTATGTGTGAGTAGGATATTCTTGTTTATAACAATCTTATTACAGCAGCCATGATCTAGGAAATATCATTTTGTCTCATCTTAGCCATGCGGATGGAAGTTTCTACTGGTTTTCATAATACTTAATTATTCAAAACATTTCCTTTTATTAACGCTGCAGTGGTTTGTCGATACACATTCTGATTTCCGAAATCAGTAAAGCATTCTTAAGCCGTTATACCTAACTTCCCATAAAGCTAGTATAACGCTTAAGTTTTCAAACACCAGTATTACTTCTCCTTTCAAAATGATTCAAAATCTTTTGAAAATACTTCAAGTTCTTTCTTATGATATAACAAGACATTTTTAGTTCAAATCATTTACTTTTTAAAAAACCACATGTATTTTCTTACTAACATAAAGCTGTTATAACCAACTTCCCATAAAGCCGTTATAACACTTTATGTTTTAAACCATTCAAACACATTTAGCACATGTACGTCTACCGTACTACATAGTTCACACATATCATGCTAGAGAGATAGGAAGAGGTTCCCATACCTCGCGACGATTATCGACTAATAGCAAAATGCTCAGAGTACCTCAATGCCGCTACTCCTTAAGCCAAGTAGAACGCGCCACACGTGAGTACTTGACCTATAAGGCCACAAGTGACATTAACATTCAGTCTCATCGTAGAACTTTCTCTGAAATTTGCGACCTCTCCCCTGAACGTAAACCTCCTCCTCTCTACGAGGCCGGCTACAAGCCAACCGGGGTTATACATCTAACCCTAACTGCACAATTCTACTCACTCGGTACTCTTACACAAGTCTCAGTCTGATCTATGTAATTACGATTCGATACAATATATAGTATACTTCTACTATACAATCTAACATGTAATTTCCAATTACAATAGGGGACAAGATAATTACCTCGATAAGCCCATAATTATCCGAGTTTAAAGTCGATCTGGGCAATCGTTTAGCTCGACTCCAGCGCTCCAACCCGCTCTAAACCACCCTTAGAAGTTCTAACCAACTTCTACACAATACTCCAACGGACTATGGAGATTTTCCTAGGGTTTCGGTTTTGTAGTGACTGGGAAGTATAATAGTATAACTGGCTTTTGTAAAGGTATAACCTTAGAATACTACAAGGTATATGGCTAAGGTAATTTGGGCATTATAACAATACTTTTGAGAGTATTTCTACCAAGAGGGGTATTATATGAAAACAAACTAGGCTAGGGGTACCCGCCACGCCACAAGGAGGGGTGGCTACCCTCGGCCTACCCACTAGTGGAACTCTCGACGAGGGCCTCGCGAAAAGGGAGGGAAGGCTCTCAAGACTTAGGCATTTTGGATGAAGAAGTTCATCAAAGGAGAGGGTATTTATAGCGCAAGCCAAGGCCAACCAATGGCCAAGATCTAGCCAAGTGCCTAGCAAGTGTAGGGCCAAGATTCACCCAAGTGTCCTAGCCAACTTGCACACAAAATATCTACCAAAAATATCTCCCACTTGCCCTCCCCAAATCGTCGAAACCGCCCGGCTTTGCCCGCTGATGAGAGGGTGCCAGTCGCCCCTCGCTGGTCCAAAATGTTAGTCTCTCGGAAAAATCCATAAAAATACTTAATGACATAGCGGAAATTCCCTACGAAAGTTTGTGAAAGCGTTTAGTCGAAACGACTCTAGCACCGTGTTGTGCACAAACATATTTCGAAAGGTGCCACATGCAGGGGTGACACGTGTCGCCCCGATTAGATCAAAATATTTCGTCTTAGAAAATATCCAAAGCGGCCAAAATCTCAAAATCAAAGCGGGCCCCACAAAAGTAAATTTCTCCGTGGGCCCACGTGACCATTTTCAAAATAAAATTCCATAATTCTCTAATATTCCAGAAGTCCGAATACCAAACTGGGAATCCAATTCCGTAAACGAACCTTTTTCCTTCACAAAACCGGAAACTTTTCCGTGGAAAATTCACCTCTTTCTTCCTTTCCGATCTTTGCATGCGTATTCTCGCACGTGCGTCCTTGCATACATACCACGGAACTACGGTATAACATTCTTCCCCAGAAACATTCGTCCGAATGTTCCTTCTAAGTCTCAAAACAAGCGTGCGCCGATGATAGTCTTCACTACTATACTTACGAAACAATCGCCATACCGCCACGAAATACTGCGCAACACTTACATCTAAGTCCACGAGGAAACACCTCTACATCACCACAAATAATACTACTTTTGTCACTTTGTCGCGAGCCTTGCTCGACGACCCAACAAACGCATCGGCCGCACGCGATCATCAAGCTGTTGCACCGGATTCTTATCACATTTACGACATCGCTTTAGTATCCAAAACTCGGGGTTACTATCTCTAACGTGGTCATCATTAATCGATCATTCGGATGGATCTTCGATACTTTCCGAACATAACAATACGAAGACCGGACGTCCTTCCTCCTAAGTCGGACGGCAAAGCTAACATATAGGCAACCCGCCTATTCTTCATATGAACTCACAAAGGCCCAAGTAACTCGGGCTAAGTTCTTCTGTTTCCAAAACTCGTCACACCCGCCGGTGGTACTTTCAAGAAGACCGACTGCACAACTCAACTCTAAGCGTCGTCGCCGATTATCCGCACAATTCCTCGAGCCGCGAACTTCTTCTGACAAGCTTCACTATCCACGATCTGCTGGAACAAGCTGAACCAACTATCTGAACCCCCGCCAACATCGAACCAATCGACCGCAACTTGCATTTACGCCTACAAGGCGTCGCAAGACGACATCCGAACGAAATGGTAGCTTAAACACTTCAACCGAGACAACGATCTCACGGCTACCTCGAAATCAAAACATCGCCCGGAGGCGAATGCGATCTGGAGACTCACTGAGTTCCTAACCTGCACAGTACAAACTCCCAAAGAGAAACAGGCACTGGCTCCATCAGTCATAAGGTGAAGGTAGGCACCCTGCAACCTCACAACCTTTTCGGATAACATCAACATCGCCGAGAACGACCACGGCGAACACGATAGGTGCCCCATCGGCGGACCAGTCGAACGTCCACGAACTTGCACGGCTAACTAAACATGGGCCTAACACCCTGCGACCTAACACAAAGAGGGACCACCACAAACCGACCCCACCACCAAACCTACCGCGGGTTGACCAAGCGTAGCCTCAACCACGACTGGCAAGGCGCAAATACCATCTCCCGAAGGAACAATCTTACTAAACACGTTACGAAAACCCGCGGTCTTAGCTCGACTACCTTCCTTCAAATCACGCCACTGGGACTTATCCCACGAACATAGCTCACGTGCACTATGCACTCCTATAAAGTCAAACATAACACTACACCTTTCTCGAGATGGCCTTACCTCTAAGGTCTTTGCGTATAACACTCTAAGGCTCACACCTTCTCTAACCCCCAAAATCTTACTCGGTTAACCCACCATGATTCTAATCACAACTAACACACTGCTCTCAGAACATAGCACTTAAGGTATACTCACCGAAAGTTACCGAAGGACGCTGGCTGCTTCTGCCCTCTTCGCTCCCGTTAACCCCAATCTACGTTTTCGACTGTACATAAGCGCATACGTGCCATGCTCAACCAATCAAGAATTACTCTTGCACAACCCTCTCTTAGGTAGTCATCAAGACTCGTGGTACATCGGTATAATCTCTGGTAGCCAAATCTATAGCTAGTAACAGGGTCGCCTCTTTGAAATCTATATTCACTGTTCCGGCCGTGGGCGAAGGTTCAAATATCGTGGACGCAGAGGAACCGCCACCGTGCTAAACTCTGTGGGGCTAGTGACGTCGCAGAAATCCCGAATGAAGCACTACCCTAGGTAATGATTGGGCTGTGCCCTCGCCACCTCCGAACTACTACTCGCGGCTCCTGTGCCTTGCCCTCCGGGCTCGGGTTGCCTGCGCGGAGGCATAATGATAAGGGAAAAGATTTCGTCAGAGGGTTCAACTTACAACACAGCTCTAAGGCACGATCTCAGAGTGAGAAGAATAGAAACCAATCCTAAATATCCTATAGCCTCCTGATTATTGATGTGGTGCACAACACACCGATAATCAAGACTCTACTGGATACGGTCTGTAGACACTTTCCGAGGATTAACTGCTCTGATACCACTTTTGTCACGACCCGAACGGGGCGTGGATCGTGCCTTACCCCGGGCACCCAAGTAGACATACATCAGAGTAATCAGCGGAACAAACACAACCATATGAGATAACAGAAGTATAAAACAATAATCTGTGAAAACTTGCCTTTCGGCATATATATAAATGACAACTTTTAACATGAACAGTTTAATCCTTTTTACAAACCATGCCCACAACAGTACTACAGACCTCTAAGAATGATATGACAACAATGGCGGGACAGGGCCCCGCCAAACCCCTGAATGTAAACACTTACTACGACAGGGGACTACACCACTGATAAGCCTCCGAGAAAGCGGAGCTTCCCAAACGCCGAACTGTGACCACGAGCTAGGATCAACGGCGTGTACCTCAACTGCGGCATGAACGCAGCCGAAGGAGGTCGATCTGAGTGCAAGTATGTGAAACTAAAAATACTGCAAATGAAATCATAATAGTCTATAAAGCAGGAGACATGTATGATGACCAAACTACAGTTTTACAATAACTAAGCAGTCATATCAAGTCAGGGACTCACGCCCTCAAGTCATCACCAAAGAACATAACAGTGGGTCTCACGCCCACAACATCAATCGTGCCCGTGGGACACATTCCTCATCGCCGCTTTATGATATAAAAGTTCCAAGGAACACACATGAACACGAGTCCCCACGCGCCATAATAACACCGTGCGGGGTAAATGCGAAGGCATAGCCGTCTACTAACACCTACGCACCAACAAGGTCATGAATCAGATCATAAGATCTGCCTGCGGTCCATGATCAAAGCGGCCACTTGCGCGATATCTAATGTGCGCGTCTAGTCATGGAACTTCCGCACTCCGCGTAGGCCAATCTCATCGGCCCGCATGGGCGTCCCCGCGTCGAGGGTAGCTACTCCGGCGTCGCCCCGACTTCGCGATCGCATGGCCAAGGACCGCATGCCCGTAAAGGACGTGCACTAACACGGAACTCTCGTAGTTCGCGATAGGCCCCGTGACCCGCATGAGGTATTCTCGAATCATGGTCCCAGACCGCCTGAGTCTACCCCGCATCGGAGGGCAGCTTAACCCCCGGAATCATCTCAAGAGATGAATGCCACAATACTATCATAACGACTGATAGTTTAATAAGCACAATCAAGGGAAACCCCCTTACACAAACATCACAAGATACTAACACACGTAGCATCCTAACACGTTTACTTATCAAGGCAACAAGAAAGTATTACAAGGCTATCACAAACCAATACAATCAAGTTATTCACACAAGGTACTTTCTACTAACAAGTTCGGGTATCTATCCCCAAAGTACTTCACACATTTAAAAATCTTAAAAAAAGATCTGTTTCTTTCACATAAGTCACACAATACCCGTAGTATAAAATAGAGTGACTGTCCTTTTAAGAAACCCAAAACTCTTACCTTTGTAAAATCAAGTACCATAATGTTTTTCCAACTGTCCTAGTTTGCCTAATTTCAAATGTTCACGTTTCTTATTTTAGAAAGGTTCAGTAGTTCATAGTCTTATTCATTTAAGAATATAATTCTCTTTTAAACAATCTGAGAAACATAAGCCTTATGTGTGAGTAGGATATTCTTGTTTATAACAATCTTATTACAGCAGCCATGATCTAGGAAATATCATTTTGTCTCATCTTAGCTTCTATGCGGATGGAAGTTTCTCTTGGTTTTCATAATACTTAATTATTCAAAACATTTCCTTTTATTAACGCGATGGTTTGTCGATACACATTCGATTTCCAAATCGAGAAAGCATTCTTAAGCCGTTATACCTAACTTCCCATAAAGCTAGTATAACGCTTAAGTTTTCAAACACCAAGTATTACTTCTCCTTTCAAAATGATTCAAAATCTTTTGAAAATACTTCAAGTTCTTTCTTATCATATAACAAGCCAGTTATAGTTCAAATCAGTTACTTTTTAAAAACCACATGTATTTTCTTACTAACATAAAGCTGTTATAACCAACTTCCCATAAAGCCGTTATAACACTTTATGTTTTAAACCATTCAAACACATTTAGCACGTATCGTCTACGTACTACATAGTTCACATATCATGCTAGAGAGATAGGAAGAGGTTCACATACCTCGCGGCGATTATCGACTAATAGCAAAATGCTCAAGTACCTCAAGCCGTCGGCTACTCGGCAAGCCAAGTAGAGCGCCACACGTAGTACTTGACCTATAAGGCCACAGCGCTATTAACATTCAGGTCTCATCGTAGAACTTTCTGAAATTTGCAAAGACCTCCCCGCAGCAACAGTAAACCTCCTCCTCTAACGAGGCCGCTACCAAGCCAACCGGGGGTTATACATCTAACCCAACGTACAATTCTACTCCACGGTACTACACAAGTCTCATCTGATACACCCCATGTAATTACGGTTCGACAATATATAGTATACTTCTACTATACAATCTAACAACATGTAATTTCCAATTACAATAGGGACAAGATAATTACCTCGATAAGCCCATAATTATCCGAGTTTAAAGTCGATCCTGGCAATCGTTTAGCTCAACTCCGAGCGCCCAACCCGCTCTAAACCACCCTTAGAAGTTCTAACCAACTTCTACACAATACTCCAACTGACTATGGAGATTTTCCTGTGGTTTCGGTTTTGTGACTGACGGAAGTATAATAGTATAACGGGCTTTTTAAAGGTATAACCTTAGAATACTACAAGGTATATGGCTAAGGTAATTTGGGCATTATAACAATACTTTTGAGAGTATTTCTACCAAGAGGGTATTATATGAAAACAAACTAGGCAGTGGTACCCCACGGCCACACCACAAAGGAGGGGTGGCTACCTCGGCCTACCCCACTGGGAACTCTGCCGCCAGGGCCTCAAAAGGGGAGGAAGGCTCTCAAGACTTAGGCATTTTGATGAAGAAGTTCATCAAAGGAGAGGTATTTATAGACAAGCCGGCCAACCAATGGCCAAGATCTAGCCAAGTGCCTAGCAAGTGTAGGCCAAGATTCACCCAAGTGTCCTAGCCAACTTGCACACAAAATATCTACCAAAAATATCTCCCACTTGCCTCCCAAATCGTCCAAACCGCCCACTTTGCCCACCAACGAGAGGTGCCAAGTGCCGCCTCTCGTTGGTCCAAAATGTTCCGCCTCTAAAAATCCGCAAAAATACTTAATGACATAGAAATTCCCTACGAAGCCGTGAAAACGCTTTCGAAAAACGACTCTAACCGTGTTGTGCACAAACATATTTCGCCCAAAGGTGCCACATGGGGTGACACGTGTCGCCTCGATTCGTCCAAAATATTTCGTCTTCCAAAATATCCAAAACGGCCAAAATCTCAAAATCAAAGCGGGCCCCACAAAACAGAATTTCTCCGTGGCCCCACGTGACCATTTTCAAAATAAAATTCCATAATTCTCTAATATTCCGAAGTCCGACACCAAATCGGGAATCCACCCCATAAACGAACCTTTTTCCTTCACAAAACCTAAACTTTTCCGTGGAAAATTCACCTCTTTCTTCCTTTCCAATCTTTCTGTCGTATTCTCGTACGTACGTCCTTGCATACATACCCTGGAACTACGGGGTATAACACCAGTCCAGCCCACAGATGAATACATACCTCTAAGATTTGAACAACTACTATGACGGGACAAGGCCCCGCCGTACCCCTGAATATACATAGCCATGACAACTCCGGAACATTGGAGCCATCTCAAAATGCTGAACCAGGATCCTAAGCTCGCGGATCCACAACTGTGTACCTAAACCTGCGGACATTAACGCAGCCCCAGAAGGGTCGCATAACAAAATTGAATATGGAACGGAAAATAAGGTACAGTAAACAAATCATAACGATACAAAAGAATGACAGGGGCAAGTATAAAAAGGGTACATACTAGATCCTACCGTGTCATTACCATCTCGTGAACTTAATCGTACCTTATTATCTTTTCCCATTTTTCAATAAAAGTTATAGTCACATTCTTACGTACATGCTTAGCAAACACCGTCAAGTTCATTACCATATAACTTACTTACCTTACATAACATAATACAGACCTTTATGGAGGGACGCCTATACTGCCCGGCCCAATCTGCGACGCGATAAAGTCACATAGTCTGCCCAAAAAGGTATACTGCCGGCCCAATCCTGGGACGCGGTAATGTCATATAGTCTGCCCATAAAGGTATATTGCTCGCCCAATCACGACGCGGTAAGGTCACATAGTTCGCCCATAAAGGTATCTTGCCGGCCCATTCACGGGACGCGGTAATGTCATATACCGCCCATAAGGTATCGCCCGCCCATTCTCGACGCGGTAATGTCATATAGTCTGCCCATAAAGGTATCGCCCGCCCATTCTGGACGCGGTAATGTCATATAGTCGCCCATAAAGGTATCTTGCCGCCCATTCCTCGAATGCGGTAATGTCATATAGTTCGCCCATAAAGGTATCTCGCCTACCATTCTCGACGCGTAAGGTCATATAGTCTGCCCATAAAGGTATACTGCCCGGCCCATTCTTGGGACTCGGTAATGTCATATAGTCTGCCCATAAAGGTATACTGCCCAGCCCATTCTTGGGACGCGGTAATGTCATATAGTCTACCCATAAAGGTATACTGCCCGGCCCATTCCTGGGACGCGGTAATGTCATATAATCTGCCCATAAAGGTATACTGCCCGACCCATTCCTGGGACGTGATAATGTCATATAGAATACGGGAATTTAACCCAACGTACTACGTGCCTCTACTCCTTTAAAATGATTCTCTTTCAAATAAAACTTCCAAGATACTAATTACCGTAGTATCAAGTCATATCTACTTTTCAAGACAAGTCACAATACCTTTTAGAAATACATTTATAGGCTTCTAAATCAAGTGACTTCTTTCTTTAAAACCTTAAGCAATTGGTACCTTTAAAACAATTTGCCCTTCTTTATTTCAAATCATTTCTTTGCTCACATTACTGAAGAAAACCATTCTTTTAATCTTCCATAAAGTTGTTATAACCAACTTCCCATAAAGCCGTTATAACTCTTTATGTCTTAGACAAATTCATTCCTTTTATAACCAAGAGACTTATACTTTCAAATCAAATCACATAGCTTTCAAAATACTTCAAGTCTATTAACTTTTAAGAAAACAAGTTTCTTAACTTTAGAATGACAAGAAATCAATACTTTCCAAATCAAGTATTCTTTACTTTTAAATCAATTCATTTCTCCCTTTAAGAATCAAGTCCCATAACTTGAAAAATAAAGTCCCTTAACCTTTTAAAAAATTGCGGTTCATAGTCTTAAAACTTCATACGTAAATTCTTATAAATTAAGTAACATATACTTTGGTGCGTTGTGAATAAGTTATACTTATTTATAACGATCTTAATCGAGTAGCCATGATCTAGAAAATGTAATACAATTTTGTCTTATCTTAGCTTCTATGCAGATGGAGAATTCTACTCATTTTAACTTAATTGATTGTCATTACATTTTCCTTTATTAACACTGCAGTGGCTTGTTCGATTCTTATTCTCATTTGTGCCGTAACTTAGCCAAGTCAACTTGGCTCCACATACCTCCTAATGACTCATACCAACATCCCCCATAAGACTTGGTAAGAACTTAGGATAACTTAGACATAACCTTTACGTAGAGTAAATCAACATACATACCTCTTAACTTCTAAGAGTAGAAGGAATCATGAAATAATACCACATGTATATTCCATACATAGAATCATGTCAAGAGAAGGAAGAGGTTCACATACCTCGCGACGATTATCGACAAATAGCAAAATGCTCCAAAGTACTTCAACCTTGATATCTATTCCATCCTTCAAGTAGAATACGCTATACCTAGTACTTCAACCTATAATGGCCATAATACGTCCATTAACCTTTAGCTTCGAACGTAGAATATTCTAAGTGCAAAGTCACTAAATTCTACGGATAATCGGACATCACTTCCTTTGTTTCTACATACTTTGCCACCTTTTTCAAGGCCGAATTCAATAACCAAACACGCCACATTTAAGGCCCAACAATTCAGCTAACCAAAGGGGATTACACGCCTTAACAGGAAGTGTAAAATTCTGCCCCACAAATTAATACGAAACTAGTTCCATATTTAAAGCCATTCTTGACTAAACATATACAACAACACAAAGTCCTTTTCCAATTCTTTTTCAATCCAACTTCTTAGGTCTAACATGTTATATTGTCATAAACAACTTAACAATTATAATTCCTTCCTTATATAACATGTGACGATTAAACTAATAATCCAATTGAATTGAAATCTCAAGGCTAAACATACTAGTTTTCGGATTAGGGTTCCAATATCCATAACACTTATCAACTTCATAATATATATATCTCATACTTGCTAATATCCATAGCTACAACAATAAGTAATCTCAATTACTAAAACGACAAGAATTTTACCTTTACAAGCCCTTATAATTTCCAAGATTCAATGTCGCTCCTTAGCAATTCTTAGCTCCTTTCCTTTACGCTCCAATCCGCTATTTGAAGCCTTTAGAAGCTCACAACCAACTTCTCTTCCATTTCCAATCAAAACCTATGAAAATGCCTTAGGTTTTCACCTTGCGACTAACGTGAAAATGCCATTTTTCCGAAATCTTTCTATTGAGATATCCTTACAATACCCTTAGGGACCTTGGGTTAAAGTCTTGTGGCTAAAGAACCACAAACGAAAATATTTTCTTGCTCAAAAGGAGCAAACCCGAGAGCAACTAAGAGGGACAAGAATGTAGTGAAATTTTTCTAAGTGTTCAAGACTTGGTCTTGCTACTAGAGTGCTTATATAATACATTGGAGGGTCTAGATTACAACACATGATAAATTTGGATGAAAGAGATCAAGCCAAGTGGCTCTTGACTTAGTCAACAATGTCAAGCTCAAGCTTAGCAAGACTTTCTCATCTTTACAATGGTCAAATGACCCTTTTGCCCTTGCATTAATTCGACCAAGCCATGTGGGAGGGGTGCCACGTGTCGCCCTCCCATTCGTCCATAAAATTCCGTAACCCTCGTGGGCCCCACAAAACGTAAAATTCCTTGTGTGGGCCCCACATGACCAAATCCGTACAAATAAATTTCCATAATGATAATACATTCCATAATCCTCACTTAATGCATTTTGAGAATCCAATTCTCTTCAACGAACATTTTTCCTTTCCGACGTTCGGAAGATTTTCCGTCGGAAAAACAATTCTTCATTTCGTACCCTTTTCAAGTCTTGTGTTCCTTACATACATTCTCTTAAACATGTCCTTGAACTATGGGGTGTAACATTCTTCCCCCCTTAGAAACATTCGTCCTCGAATGTTCTTTCGGAGTCCAATCTAATTAGATAGCGACATAGTCTCCTTTTACAACAACCTTCATACAACATATGCCACCCATGGCCACACAACAATACTTATACTAAAATGTCTACCTTGGCACTCACGAAGCCAACTAGCCCATACTCATAATGACCTCAAAGTCCGTCATAATCATCTCTACTAGGTCTACTAGTGGTTCGACGATCGTATCATCACCGGAAAACCTCATATTCCCGCCATTACCACCCCAAACACTCTTTAAACAACATAAGGCCATTTACGGCTCACAACCTGGTTCCGTGGAACGTGTCCACGAACCCGTAAAACAATTAACTAGACTTGCCTGCACTCGTGACCCTGTCACGTAGCGGAACTACTACCAACTGATCCCACTCTATTTCAGGCTATGGGGCGACCCGTAATAGGCCCTCAACCCGACTCAGCGTCACACTTAATTCTTATCCTTGGTCTGACTTAAAAGCTTATTGCCAGAGAAAGCCTTATATATCTAAGGTCTCGGCAGTTATCAATATTCTTAGGCTCGCAATTTCCATGCTCCAAGCCTACCTTACCCCTCCCAGAACGTACAAAAACTTCTCGTAATACCATAATCGTGTCTTCTTGATCACAACAACCATTACTTACTTTATACGGACCTCATCCGTACAATTCTCTTAAGCCTACCACGTAGCTTAATACATATACATGGTATTATACTAAAATGTCTACCTTGGCACTCACGAAGCCAACTAGCCCATACTCATAATGACCTCAAAGTCCGTCATAATCATCTCTACTAGGTCTACTAGGGTCTGACGATCAGATCATCACCGGAAAACCTCATATTCCCGCCGCCTACCACCCCAAACACTCTTTTAAACAACATAATGCCATTTCGCTCACAACCTGGTTCGGTGGAACGTGTCCACGAACCCGTAAAACAATTAACTAGACTGGGCGCGCACCGTGACCCTGTCACGTAGCGGAACTACTACCAACTGATCCCACTCTATTTCAGGCTATGGGGCGACCCGTAATAGGTCCTCAACCCGACTCAGCGTCACACTTAATTCTTATCCTTGGTCTGACTTAAAATCTTATTGCCAGAGAAAGCCTTATATATCTAAGGTCTCGGCAGTTATCAATATTCTTAGGCTCGCAATTTCCATGCTCCAAGCCTACCTTACCAGTCCTCCCGTAAACGGGTACAAAAACTTCTCATAATACCATAATCGTGTCGTCTTGATCACAACAACCATTACTTACTTTATACGGACCTCATCCGTACAATTCTCTTAAGCCTACCACGTAGCTTAATACATATACATGGTATTCCATTAAGTTTCTTAACATGACTTCTTAAGGGTTCACTGCCCTATCAGACAGCTCATCCTTTCCCAATTATCTCAAAGTAATACGTAAAACCTCGATGAGAATTCTTTAACTGTTTCATACCTTCCCGGTATCTAGTTAGTGTTTACCAACTCTTGGTAATCTAAAATCATTCTAGGCAACACGCTGCCCGATTTCATACATAACTCCGTATAGATGTATGTCACAATACCAACTATACTATAATTATTACCAACCTGGATACGCAATCCACATAGTCCTTCCTGGGTCACTGCTGCCTTTCTCGTAGCTGCAATTAACATAACTCGTTAGGGAGAGACGACCCTAACAACACAGCTCTATCGCACGATCTCAGAGTGAGAAGAATGGAAACCAATCCTAAATGTCCTGCAGCCTCCTGATTATAGATGGTGCACAACACACCGATAATCAAGACTCTACTAGACACCTCAGACACTTTCGAAGGACTAATCGCTCGATACCACTTTTGTCACGACCACTTTGCCGCGATCGTGCCCTACGTGGGAACCCTTCTAATCATACAACATAATAAACTGCGGAAGATAAATAACACTTTTTTTTTAAACCAAGGCCAAGCCGATAAGGCTGCCATAACAGAAAAATTACCCAAAGTGGTCTACACTGCTTAACAATGTAAAAACAACTCTAGCTACCCAAATTACGATGAATACAAACTCTAAGATTTGAACAACTACTATGACGACAAGGCCCCGCTGCACTTCAATATACATAGCCATGACAACTCCTAACATTGGAGCCATCTCAAAATATCAACCGAGATCCTAAGCTCGCGGATCCACAATCGTACCTAAACTGCGGACATTTAACGCAGCTCGGGCGGGTCGATAACAAAAATCTAATATGGAACGAAAATAAGGTACAAGAAATAAATCATAATCGCATAAAAGAATGACAGGGCAAGTATAAAAAGGGTACATACCGATCCTACCGTGTCATTACCATCTCGTGAACTTAATCGCACCTTATTATCTTTTCCCATTTTTCAATAAAAGTTATAGTCACATTCTTACGCATACGCTAGGAAACACCGCCAAGTTCATTACCATATAACTTACTTACCTTACATAACATAATCCGCCCTTTATGGAGGATCGTTACACTCGTAGTTCCAAAGTATGTATATGAGGATGTACATACGTAAATACGACATTAAAATTGGAAAGGAAGAAAGATGTGATTTTTCGACTAAAAGTTTCCGAATTTTGAGAAGGAAAATGTTCGTTAATGGAATTGGATTCCCAGATTTGGTATTCGGACTTTTGGAATATTTGAGAATTATGGAATTTTATTTCCGAATTGGTCACGGGCCCACTGAGAATTTACGCTTTGTAGGGCCCACTTTATTTTCGGATTTTTGGCATTGCGGATATTTTCTAAGATGAAATATTTTGATCTAGTAGGGGCGACACGTGTCACCCCGTGGCCATGTTGGTCGACCGAGAAGCTGGGACGCTTTAGGTGGACAAGTGGCCCATTTTGGTGCCACTTGTCCCATTTTTGTGGTAGCCAAATGGTTGGCCAACTACCCACACACATGTACCCCATCCTCACCACACACTTGCCTAGATCTTGACCATTGATTTTCCTATAAATACCCCATTGTTTCAAGACTTATTTCATCCACACTTTGAGATTCTAAGTCACAAAATACTCCCTTTGTTGAGGTTCTCGCCCTACTCTCCCTTGGTGTAGGAAAATTCTTCAAGTGTTGATATAGTCCCAAATACCTTAGCCTAGTATCCCTAGTTGTATTCCAAGTTATTTCAATACTAGAGTCTGAAATTCTACTTTATTCCTTTAGTCGCAAAAACGGCCCTAGAAAAATCTTCATAGCTTAGATGAAGTGTTAAGAAGTTATTTGGAAACTTCTAAGGGTTGCTTGGAGCGGGTGGAGCGTCAGAATCGAGCTAAACGTTGCTCGGGATCGACTTATAATCTTGGATAATTTTGGGCTTATCGAGGTAATGATCTATGTCCCCTATTGTAATTGGAAATTACATGTCAGAGTAGTTAATCATTGAGTATAAGATATATTGGAAGTATAATTATAAGGAATTGAATCAGATTTACATTGACCGTATTTGCGAGACTTGTAGTAATATGTGGAGTAGAATTGTACACGTCCGTTAGACGTAACCCCCGGAATTGTTGGTTTGGTAGAAGCGCCTCGCTTGAGGAGGAGTTTTATGTGGTTGCGGGGGGGGGGGGGGGGAGGTGGTGCTGAATTTTCCGTAGAATAATGAATCTTGTATCTATAATTATTATACCAAGAGAGCTAGAGGTTGATAGACGCGTGGCCTTTATAGGTCAAGACTACGAGTAGCGTATTCTACTGAAGGGTGGAAAAGGCGAGCAAGGTTAGAGTACTTTGGAGCGTTTTGCTAATTGTCGATAATCGTCGCGAGGTATGTGAACCTCTTCCTATCCTTTCTAGCATGATATTTGTGAATATATTTAGCGCGGTAGACGACGTGTGTTTAAAGGAAGTTGATTTTCCTTTGTGTCCTTGACTTGATTCCAAAGTTAAGTGACTTGTTATGAAACATTAAGGACTTGAATTATGTTAAAAGTTGTAAAATCTCACTCATGATTAATGGGTGTGTCTTTTAAAGAATAAAATTATCTTGATTTGAAAATAAGAATGGTTTTATCATTGGATTTAAAATGATAACTTGACTTATAAACAACTTGATTTTGGGAAAGGAGAAGTAATTTGATTTAAAGGTATAGGTTACTTGTTTTTAAAAGAGTAAGACACTTGGTTTAAAAGTATATTGCTACTTGACTTTTAAAGGAGAAGGCCTTTGTTTTAAAAGAAGGTATGGAAATTGTTTTGGTTTTACTTTGATGTCTTTTGACTTGAGTTTAAATAATAAGAATCTGGAAGTATTTCAAAAGAGTTATTAACCATTTTTGAAAGAAAAGAAATACTTGGTTTTAAAAGCTTAAGTGTTATACTAGCTTTACGGAAGTTAGGTATAACGACTTAAGGAAGATAGAAGGAACGGTTTACTTATTTTTTTTTATGAAAGTCTTGTATTGATTCTGGAAAGTGTAGTAAGATGGTTTGATAAGTAGACATGTTAGGATGCTACGTGTGTTAGTGTCTTGTGATGTTTGTATAAAGGGGTTTCCCTTGTTGTGCTTATGTTGTTTAACGATAAGTCGTTATGTTAGTATTTTACCACTCACCTCTTGACATGATTCCGGTTAAGTCGCCTCCGATGCGGGGTAGACTCAGCGTCTTTGTGACCTATGATTCGAGAATACCTCACGCGGTTTGTGTGACCTATGCGAGCTACGAGAGTTCCGTGTTAGCGCGCGCCTTTATGGTCATGCGGTCTATGCGCCACGCGGATCGCGAGTCCAGACGCCGGGAGTAGCTACCCTCGATGCGGAATACCTCATGCGGGCCATTGGAGTGGCTTATGCGAGTCGCGGAAGTTCCAGGACTAGACGCGCACATTAGATATCGCGGCGAGTGGCCGCCGATCATGTGGCGGTCTAGACAGATCTCATGATACGCTTTATGACCTTGTTGCATCGTGGGTTTTAGTAGTCGGCTATGCCTCCGCATTTACCCCAGACGGTTTTATTATGACACGTGTAGACTGGTGTTCATGTATTCCTTGGTGCTTTTATATCATAGATCGCCAGTGAGGAAGATATTCCACGCATGATTGATGTTGTGGGCGTGAAACCCATAGTTGTATTTGAGTGATGACTTTGAGGCGCGAGTCCTCGACTTGACATGATCGCTTATTTATCAGGAATCGTAGTTTGGTTATCATACATGTCTCCGCTTTATATAGACTACTATGATTTCATTTACGATTTTCGCCACATACTTGGTACCGTTGTAATCGACTCCTTCGGGGCTACGTTCATGCCGCAGGTAGGTACACCGATGTTGATCCTCGCCTTAGGGTCACAGTCAGCTTGGGAAGCTCCGTTTCTCCGAGGCTTATCACGTATAGTCCGTCGTTGTAAGTGCTACATTCAGGTATGGCGGGCCCCGTCCCGCCATTGTTGTCATATCATTCTTGAGGTCAGAGTATCACAGGCGCATTGTAAAAGGGATGAATCGTTCTGGTTGTTATATATTTATGCCGAAAGGCAACTTTTCTCGAATAACTATTTTACACTTCACTTTATTCATGTCTTGTTTTATATTCCACATTACTGATGTATGGCTACTTGGGTGCCCGGTAAGGCACGACCACGGCCCGGTTCGGTCGTGACAAAGTGGTATCGAGCGCTTAATCCTCTGAAAGTGTCTACTGCATCGTATCTAGTAGAGTCTTGATTATCGGTGTGTTGTGCACCACACCTATAATCGTGAGGTCTGCAGGATATTTAGGATTGGTTTCCATTCTTCTCACTCGAGATCGTGCCTTAGAGCCGTGTTAAGTTGGACTCCTCCGACGATTCTTTTTCACCCGTTATGCCTCTACGCAAGGCAACCAGAGCCCGAAGGGCAAGGCGCAGAGGAGCCGCGAGTAGAGCATGAGGTTACGTGGCACGCCCATTCATTATCCGAGACAGCGCTTCATTCGGGAGTTCTGCGGCGCCGCTAGCCCAAGAGAGTTTAGAGCAAGAGCGTGAGCTACCGAGACCACGATACCGAGCCTCTAGTCCCACGGCCCAGAACAAAGGATATGAGTTACAAGGAGATGGCCCGTTACTAGCTAGTCCGTGGTGGGAATGAGGACGACGGAGCCTGGTTCCGACAAGCATCGATAGTTCACCCTAGATCCGATAGTTTCGAGGCATCGGCTTTGAGTTGTAGTCCACCCAGTTCTATGGATTGAGGACCGAGGAAGATCATCGAGTTTATTCGATTCAATGGATCATGAAAGTGATCGAGGCCTCGAGGCATTTCTTACACTTTTTGCCCTCGCCATGGCGAGAGCTCGCGATAGATTTATGAGGTTGAGGCGAACGCGCAACGATTCGGGATACGATAGAGTTTGACTTTTGGCTCGTTATGTCCCCGCTTTAGTGGCGTATATGGAGGATAGAGTGCACCGATATGTCACAGACATGACGATTATCTAGCGTAGAGTTGTACAAGAGTAGCTCTTGATCGACATGGACATTGCCCGCACATGCTTACACGCAGCAGATCGAGGAACGTAGAGATCGACGGACTAACCAAGATCGCGTAAGAGGCCGAATAGCGTGGTCCTTTGGTAACTTTCGAGGCGGACCTTCTCGCCAGCAGATCGGTTATGCGCCTCCGCCAAGATGAGTGGTCCTCCGCGCACTTCGGGGCGTTCGGGTATTTAGGAGTTGGTCGTAACTCCGTGGTTTTCGGTTCACGATTTATATAGGTTCCAAACCGATTCGCTTTTCCTCTATGTTCACTATGTGGTAGACGTCATCCCAGGAAATGTCGTCTTTTTACTAATGCTTGTTTTACCAGTGGCCGTCAGGGCCATGTGATGAGATAATGTCCTAGTAGGAGGGATACAGGTGGGATGACTTAGCCTACCAGGTCAGTTGCGGATTCAGTGGTTCATAGAGGAAGGGGTGTTAGCCAGAGGAGGCCACCCCCACCTCGATGTGGCCATTGTGGTAAGTGATATTGTGGAGAGTGTCGTACTTCTTCGACAGCTTGTTTGCTCTCGGCCAGCAGGGCCATCTTGCGAGAAATTTTCCGACCAGATGTGGCGCGGATGTAGAGACTCGACCCGAGATCGTGGCTAATTCATCATCTTCCTAGCTATGCGCCCAACAGGTGATTGATTAGAACGACAAAGTGAAGCGATGAAGATGAGTATATCCTTAACCCTCTAGAGATTTGTATGTGTGATAAGATGAGTATACCTTAAGTGTTATGTTCTGATAGCATTGTGTTAATTGTGATTAGAAAACATGGGTAGTTGTAAAGGGTAAGTCTGGGGACGAGAAAATGGGGAGCCTTAGAATTTATAACAGTTGGGACCTCGATGCAGTCATTCCGAGTGGATGATTTTACGGTTGGTCTTTGTCAAGTACTCAGATATCGTAGTGTATTTATGGGATAATTCCATGGGTAGTGTGAGATGAAAGTGTTAGCTTTCATGACGTGAATTGGTAAGATTGTTCCGGATCGGAACGAGTTTAGTACGGTGGGGGTTGAGGCCATATCGCGAGTCAACCCGCACCGAAAATGGTGGGGTCATTTGAGGTGGTCCCGCTAGATGATAGTGGTCACGAGGGTGTTAGGCCCAAGTTTAGTTAACCATCGACGAGTTCGTGGAAGGCGTTCGACCAGGTCGGGCCGATGAGGTCACCCATCTTGTCTTTCGCCGGACCGCTTACTCGGCAGGTTATGCGAGGTGTTATATCAGGAAGGTTGTAAGGTTGAACGAGGTGCCTACTTTCACCTTATGACAGGCAGTGGAGCCTAGTTTACTACCGCTTTTTCCGAGGTTTTACCAGCAGGTTAGGAACTCAAAGTGAGTCTTAGTATCGCATTCGCCTCGGGCGTGTTTGGATTTCGGGGTAGCCGAGGATTGGTGCCTCCGCTGAGGAGTGTTTTATAGCTACCATTTCAAGATTCTGATATCGCCTTATGACGCCAGTAGGGCGGAAGTGTAAGTTTGGCCGATTGGTCTGATGTTGGCAAAGTTCGGATAGTTGGTTCATACTTGTTTCGGGATGTGGATAAGGTGAAGCTTATCCGTAAGAGATTTTCGCAGCTCGAGTCAACGTGGTCGCGGATAGTCGGCGACGACACTTAGAGTTCGTGCCGACGTGGGCCTTCAAGGTACCACCCTGAAAGGTATGACGAGATTTGGAACCGGAGCGAGCGTAAATGTGGTAAGTTGTGAGAAAGAGTTCGAGGTACGAGCGGCAACGACGAGTAAGGAAGAAAGCACATGTTAAGAACATAGTTGTGATCATTTCGCTTGTAAAACGAAGGCGCGGCGAGTATCTTTTAGCCTCGGGTGGGAGTTTTTGTGATGTTAGAGGTGATTCCTCGGACTTTGATGTAAGTATTTGCGCGGTGTTTTACGCGCTACGCGTGGCATTTGCAAACCGTTAAGCTATGAGAACTTGATCGTTATTCTGCTTGAGAAGGAACATTCGGACGAATGTTTCTATGAGGAGAATGTTACACCCGTAGTTCCAAAGGTGTATGTATATGAGGACGCATACGTAAATACGACATTAAAATTGGAAAGGAAGAAAGATGTGATTTTTCGACTTTAAAAGTTTCCGAATTTTGAGAAGGAAAAATGTTCGTTAACGGGAATTGGATTCCCGATTTGGTATTCGGACTTTTTGGAATATTTGAGAATTATGGAATTTTATTTCCGAATTGGTCACGTGGGCCCACTGAGAATTTACGCTTTGGGGCCCACTTTATTTTCGGATTTTTGGCATTGCGGATATTTTCTAAGATGAAATATTTTGGGCAGTGGGGCGACACGTGTCACCCCGCGTGGCCATGTTGGCCGAATGGAGAAGGCAGTGGGGCGTTTTAGGTGGACAAGTGGCCCATTTTGTGGCGCCACTTGTCCCATTTTTGTGGTAGCCAAATGGTTGGCCAACTACCCACACACATGTACCCCATCCTCACAACACACTTGCCTAGATCTTGACCATTGATTTTCCTATAAATACCCCATTGTTTCAAGACTTATTTCATCCACACTTTGAGATTCTAAGTCACAAAATACTCCCTTTGTTGAGGTTCTCGTCCTACTCTCCCTTGGTGTAGGAAAATTCTTCAAGTGTTGATATAGTCCCAAATTCCTTAGCCTAGTATCCCTAGTTGTATTCCAAGTTATTTCAATACTAGAGCCTTAAATTCTACTTTATTCCTTTAGTCGCAAAAACGAAGCCCTAGAAAAATCTTCATAGCTTAGATGAAGTGTTAAGAGAAGTTATTTGGAAACTTCTAAGGGTTGCTTGGAGCGGGTTGGAGCGTCAGAATCGAGCTAAACGTTGCTCAGATCGACTTATAATCTTGGATAATTTTGGGCTTATCGAGGTAATGATCTATGTCCCTATTGTAATTGGAAATTACATGTCAGAGTAGTTAATCATTGAGTATAAGATATATTGGAAGTATAATTATAAGGAATTGAACAGATTTACATTGACCGTATTTGCAGTAGACTTGTAGTATTATTGTGGAGTAGAATTGTACACGCCAGTTAGACGTGTAACCCCCGGAATTGTTGGTTTGGTAGAAGGCCTCGCTTGGCGAGGAGTTTTATGTGGTTGCGGGAGGTGTTGCTGAATTTTCCGTAGAATAAGGAATCTTGTATCTAGAATTATTCTACGGAAGAGAGCTAGAGGTTGATAGACGCTTGTGGCCTTTATAGGTGAAGTACTACGAGTGGCGTATTCTACTCGAAGGGTGGAAAAGGCGAGCAAGGTTAGAGTACTTTGAGCGCTTTGCTAATTGTCGATAATCGTCGCGAGGTATGTGAACCTCTTCCTATCCTTTCTAGCATGATATTTGTGAAATATATTTAGTGCGGTAGACACACGCGTGTGTTTAAAGGAAGTTGATTTTCCTTTGTGTCCTTGACTTGATTCCAAAGTTAAGTGACTTGTTATGAAACATTAAGGACTTGAATTATGTTAAAAAGTTGTAAAATCTCACTCATGATTAATGGGTGTGTAGTCTTTTAAAGAATAAAATTATCTTGATTTCAAAATAAGAATGGTTTTATCATTGGATTTAAAATGATAACTTGACTTATAAACAACTTGATTTTGGGAAAGGAGAAGTAATTTGATTTAAAGGTATAGGTTACTTGTTTTTAAAAGAGTAAGACACTTGGTTTAAAAAGTATATTGCTACTTGACTTTTAAAGGAGAAGTGCCTTTGTTTTAAAAGAAGGTATGGAAATTGTTTTGGTTTTACTTTGATGTCTTTTGACTTGAGTTTAAATAATAAGAATCGAAGTATTTCAAAAGAGTTATTAACCATTTTGAAAGAAAAGAAATACTTGTTTTAAAAGCTAAGTGTTATACTAGCTTTATGGGAAGTTAGGTATAACGACTTAAGGAAGATAGAAAGAACGGTTTACTTTTTTTTTTTATGAAAGTCTTGTATTGATTCCGAAAGTGTAGTAAGATGGTTTGATAAGTAGACATGTTAGGATGCTACGTGTTAGTGTCTTGTGATGTTTGTATAAAGGGGTTTCCTTGTTGTGCTTATGTTGTTTAACGATAAGTTGTTATGTTAGTATTATATCACTCACCTCTTGACATGATTCCGGTTGTCGCCTCCGACGCGGGTAGACTCAAAGTGTCCAGTGACCTATGATTCGAGAATACCATGCGGGTTTGTGTGACCTGGCGCGGAGCTACGAGAGTTCCGTTAGTGTGCGGCCTTTATGGTCATGCGGTCTATGTGGTCACGCGACTGCGAGTCCAGACGTTGCGGGGAGAGCTACCTCGATGCGGGAATACCTCACGGGCCATTGGAGTGGCTTATGCGCGAGTCGCGGAAGTTCCGGACTAGACGCGCACATTAGATATCGCGGCGAGTGGCGGCCCGATCACGTGGCGGTTCAGACAGATCTCATGATACGCTTTATGACCTTGTTGGTACTGTGGTTTTAGTAGTCGGCTATGCCTTCGCACTTACCCCGTGACGGTTTTATTATGACACAGTAGGACTCGGTGTTCATGTGTATTCCTTGGTGCTTTTATATCATGATCGCCGATGAGGAAGATATTCCACGCATGATTGATGTTGGGCGTGAAACCCATAGTTGTATTTGGTGATGACTTTGAGGCGTGATGTCACGACCGATCCGCCCGTGATCGTGCCTTACCCCGCACCCTAGTGATACAACATCGAGAAAACCAATGAAATAAAAACTTAAACATAAACATGAGACAAGATAATGAAACAAAGCCAACCGAACTACACCTTCCAATAAAAATATATATAAACAACTCTTTTTTAAAACGAGCAGTTTAATCCTTTTACAAAACCCCGCCCACACAATTACATGCACTCTAAGAGTTTATACAACAACTATGACGACAGGGCCCCGCCATACCCTCGAATGTACAAGAACCTGCGCACTGTGGTAACATACCAACAGATAAGCCTCCAAGGAACGGAGCTTCCCAAAACGCGAAATGAGATCCTAACGCGGATCGGCAAATGATGTACTCTACCGCGGATGAACGCAGCCTCGGCGAGGTCGATAACAGTACCAAGTATGTGAAATCAGAAATATCAGAATGAAATCATAATAGTCTATAAAAGCAGGAGATGTATGATAACCAAACTACAAGACACACATAACAGATTATATCAATTCTGGTCTCATGCCCATTAACATCAATCCCGCCTGGAGTACCTTCCTCACTACCGGCAGTCTATGATATGATAACAATAAGACATCAATCCAAATGGGAGCATACCCGTGCGCTACGCATCGTGTCAGTATGTCCAAAGGGAACAAATAAGACAACATTCCAAATGGAAGCATACCCGTGCGCTACGCATCGTGTCAGCATGTCCAAAGGGAAACAATAAGACAAAGATTCCAAATGGAAGCATACCCGCGCCACGATCGCGTCGTGATGTCCAAAGGGAGCAAATAAGACAACATTCCAAATGGAAGCATACCCGCGCGCTACGCATCGACAAGATGTCCAAAGGGAAACAATAAGACAACAAGGCGGTAATCAAAGTGGAAGCATACCCGCAGCGCTACGATCGTGTCGATATGTCCAAAGCGATTAACAAAAGTAACACTATCAACGCGAACGCACTGCGGAATTTATCCGCCACCGCGGCCACGCCCAAGTAAGTTCTCAACAAGTCAACCGATCCTCCATCGAGACGCGTAGTATAGAAACACAATTCTTGCACAACAAAGGCTATCACAACAAGATAAGCAAGTTTCACAACAACAAGCATAGGCAAGTTTATACACAACTCGAAGTACTTCCATTTTATGCCCAAGTTCGGTTTTAACCCTAAAGTACTACGTACGTTAAATTCCTTTTAAAGAGATTTATTCCTTTTATAAAAGTCACCCGATACCCGTAGTATAAAAATAGAGTGACTTATATCTTTTAAGTAAACCAAAACAACTTCCATACTTTCTTTTTTAAAGTCAAGTTACCACATTAAAACCAATGATAAAACCTTTCTTTTGTTTTCATAAGGTCGTTATAACCAACTTCCCATAAAGCTGTTATAACACCTTATGCTTTAAACCATTTTAAGACAACACAATGCCTTTCTTTTCCCTAAGGTTCCAGTTTGCCTAATTTCAAATACACAAGTCTCTTTTTTTGAAAAGTTCATAGTTCAATGTCTTAATCTCTTTTAAAACAATTGAGTAACATATGCCTTAGGTGAGTAGGTTATTCTTGTTCATAATCAATCTTATTAGCAGCCATGATCTAGAAATGTAATATCATTTTGTCTCATCTTAGCTTCTATGCAGATGGAGGTTTCTACTGGTTTTAATAATACTTAATTATTCAATACATTTTCCTTTATTAACGCTGCAGTTGGTTTGTCGATACACATTCTGATTTCCAAATCAAGAAACATTATTCCTTCCAAAACCAAGTACTCATTACTCACGAACGAGGTTTCACACAAACATCCATATTAAGTCAAGTCTCTTATCCTTTAAGAATAAGTCTCTTAACTTTTAACCCATTAAACCATTCTTTTATCTCTCTTAAGTCGTTACACCTAACTTCTCATAAAGCTGGTATAACTCTTATGTTTTCAAGCCAAGTACACACTTCTTTCAAAAAGGTTTCTTAATCTTTTAGAATACTCCAAGGTTCTTTTACATCCAGCAAGTTATAAGTCAACCGCTTATCTTTTAAAACCACAAAGCATTTCTCATTTACATAGAGTGTTATAACTAACTTCCCATAAAGCCGTTATAACACTTTATGTTTAAAGACAATCAAATACATTTAACACACGCACGCTCACCGTACTACATAGTTATACACATATCATGCTAGAACAGATAGGAAGAGGTTCACATACCTCGCGAGTATCGACTAATAGCAAAACGCCCAAGTACTCAAACCGCTCACTACACTCTCACCAAGCAGATCACCCACACGTAGTACTACAACCTATGAGGCCACAAAGCGCCTATTAATATCTTTAGATCTCAATGTAGAATATTCTACGTAAAAATTGGCAAGATTTCCCCGCAACAACAGAAATCTCCTCTCTATCGAGGCTGCTACCAAGCCAACCGTGGGGTTAACACGCCTAACCGACGTACAATTCTACTACACAAGAATGCTACACAAGTCTCATCAGAATACACCCTATGTAATTACATCAGCTTCTTCTTTAAATTCAGCTTAAGTCGCAAGACATCACTGTAGTATTATTCAGCTTAAGTCAAAAGACATTGCCGCACAATTATAATGTTCAGTTCTATATATAGTATACTTCAACTATATATTCCTACAACATGTAATTTCCAATTACAATAGAAGGTCAAGAGTGTTTACCTCGATAAGCCCAAAATTATCCGAGTTTATATGTCGATCCCGAGCAAGGTTTAGCTCCTACTCCGCGCTCCGACCGCCTCCAACCAACCCTTAGAAGTTCTAACCAACTTCTACTTATAACTTCAACTACTAGTGAATATTTACTTAGGGTTTCGTTTTTGTGATCGAGGAAGTATAATAGTATTTTCTCGGCTTTTGTACAAGTGTAACTTTGGGAATACTACAAGGTATTTGGGCCAAGGTATTTGGACATTATAACACTACTAGGAGAGTATTTCTATACCACAAAAGGGTATTTATAATGAGACAACAAGGCTAGTGGGTACCTCTGGCCAGGCACCACAAAGGGAGTGGGAGGCCCTCGCCAAGACTCTCAAAGCGAGGGGAGAGTTGGACGAACTCAACACTAAAGGGGAGGATTTTTAACACTTAGAAAAGATTTTGATGAAGAAAGTTCATCACTTAGAGGGTATTTCTAGGTCAAGTGAAGGCCAACCAACGGCCAAGATGAAGACAAGTGCATAGCAAGTGTAAGGCCAAGATTAAGCCACGTGCAACCTTATCCATCTACCCAAAATATCCTACCAACTCCTTGACCACCAATTCAACACAAAAACGTACACACTCCCCATTCTCGTCCCGCCAACCTTCACCAATTGTAGGTGACAAGTGTCGCCTCTTGTTGGTCCAAAATGTTACGCCTCTAAAAATCCGCAAAAATTATAAATGACATAGCCGAAATTCCCTACGAAAGTCGTGGAAAACGCTTCGCCAAAAACGACTCTAACCGTGTTGTGCACAAAAGAATTCGCCAAGCCTAAAGAAGTTCGAAAATTTCTACGCACGCCCCCACGCATACTGAAATACGGTATAACATTCTCCTCTTCCTTAGAAACATTCGTCCCGAATGTTCCTTCTAAGTCTCAAAACAAACGCGGCCAAGATAGTCTTCACTACTATACTTACGAGAATCAAACATGCCACACCGCCACAAAATAACATACGCAAGAAACCCAAATCCACGCCAATGAGGAACCACCTCGCTTAGCACAAAAGTCCCCACCAAGGTCTAAAATATACTCCTTCGCACCTACATTTCACAAAAGAAACGATCACACGCTCACTTCTCCCCTATCTCGACGCACTTTCTCGAACACTCGAGCTCTTTCTAGTATCCGTACCACACTTCCAACGCTTCGCTTTCCAACCCTTGGAGTTACTACCTCCAAACTTGGTCATCTTACTACCCTCGATTTCCTCTAAGGCCATTCTCGGCCTTCACGAACCGATTCCGTCGAACATATCTATGAACTCATACGATGGTCATCTAAACTGGGCCTAGCACCTCGTGACTCGCCACCGCGGACCACCCAGAGCTGACCCTTCCTCGAACGGACGCTGGTTGGCCCGCAACACGGCCCCAACCCGACCCATCAGCGCCAACTTCCGCCTCCGACAACACATCATGGAAGCTACCACTTCCATCTCACACTAACCAGATTTTTAAATCACACTATAGCACAAAGCTATCCGAACATAACACTTAACACATCATTAACATCAATACATACAAGTATCTACGTGGTTAAGGATATACCAAACTAGGCGATTCAGAGGACCGCTAAAATCGAACTTCCACCGCGACTCTACCGTGGCCGGTGTATGAACATCCCGCTCGACTATGGGAGGTGAAGAACCCGCCCGATCCCGTAGTCTGTGCTATCCTACCAGCGCTACCGGCTCGGACAATTTCTCCCAAAATGGCCCTCGCCGCCGCATGTAAAACAAACTCCGACTAGCACGACATTCCCATGAGTCTACCACGCCGTCACAACGAGGTATGGGTGGCTTCACCGTTAACACCCTCGCTCTCCGAAAATCCAACCTCGAGCCCCGACCGCCTCAAAACTCGGACGCTCAAGATTGTAGAGGACCACTGCATGGCGGAGGCACATAACTAGTTCCGCCCGCTCTTTCTCACGACTTTGGTCATTCCGCCGATTTCTCCGCCTCGCCTGTGCATAAGCTCGCACGCGGCAATGTCCATGCTCCTACCAAGAGCTACACGAACAACTCTGCTAGGTAATCATCGAGCCTCAGAACATATCGGTGCACTCGATCCTCCATACTAGCTACTAATGCGGGACGTCACGCCAATGAGTCGAACTCTACATTGTACTCCCGAACCGCACGCCGCCCCGCCGCAACCCCAAAAATCGGTTTACCGAGCCTCTCATCCGCGAGGCAAGAAATGTGCAAGAAAGGCCTCGAGAACTCGCCCCATAAAGCTGGAAGTGCATGCTCTCCCGACGCTTCCCACGAATCAAACTACGATCGGCGTATCACGCACCGATGCGAACTCTAGACCACCGACTCGGTCTCCGATGCCTTGATCACTCATGATCCACAGAATCGCCGGATGAACTCCTCGCGGATCATCCTCGTGCTCACCCATAAAACTCGGGCGGGTTACACTCGTAAAATCCCGTAATCTCAAACTGCTCGCGGTGAACTACGGGTGCTCTGATCGAACCGCCATGGCCCGACTTATCTCAAGTTCGCCACAACCGCCATTAATCGGGCCATCTCTTGTAACCCATGTCCTGCGCCTACCGTAGGATCGAGGCTCAGTGTATCGCGGTCTCAGAGAAGCCGCCGCTCTACTCGTATCTTCCTTCACGCCGCTTTGCCCTTCTCGGGCCCGGTTGCTTCATGCGGAGGCATAATCGTAAAAACGAGATACGCCGAGAGGTCCAACTTACAACACACTCTATGGCACGATCTCGTAATGAGAAGAATGGAAACCAATCCTAAATGTCCTATAGCCTCGATTATAGATGGTGCACAACACACCGATAATCAAGACTCTACTAGACACGGTCTGTAGACACTTTCCGAGGACTAACTGCTCTGATACCACTTTTGTCACGACCCGATCCTGGGCCCGTGACTGGTGCCTTACCCCGGGCACCCTAGTGATACAACATCAGAGAAAACCAATGAAATAAAAACTTAAACATAAACATGAGACAAGATAATGAAACAGCAACCGAACGGTTACCTTCCAATAAAAATATATATAAACAACTCTTTTTTTAAAACGAACAGTTTAATCCTTTTACAAAACCTCGCCCACACAAAGCATGCACTTAAGAGTTTATATAACAACTATGACGACAGTGGCCCCGCCATACCCCTGAATGTAAAAGAACCTCTGCACTGTGAGTAACATACCAACAGATAAGCCTCAAGGAACAGAGCTTCCCAAAACGCTGAAATGAGATCCTAAACGCGGATCGACAAACGATGTACTCTACCGCGGCATGAACGCACTTCGAAGGAGGTCGATAACAGTACCAAGTATGTGAAATCAGAAAATCAGAATGAAATCATAATAGTCTATAAAAGGACAGGTATGATAACCAAACTACAGTACACACACATAACAGTTATATCAATTCAGGGTCTCACGCCCACAACATCAATCCTGCCCGTGGAGTACCTTCCTCACTGCCGGCAGTCTATGATATGATAACAATAAGACAACAATCCAAATGGGAGCATACCCGTGCGCTACGCATCGTGTCGTGATGTCCAAAGGGAACAAATAAGACAACATTCCAAATGGAAGCATACCCGTGCGCTACGCACGTGTCAGCATGTCCAAAGGGAAACAATAAGACAGCATTCCAAATGGAAGCATACCCGTGCGCTACGCATCGTGTCAGTATGTCCAAATGGAGCAAATAAGACAACATTCCAAATGGAAGCATACCTGCGCGCTTACGCATCGCACGTGATGTCCAAAGGGAAACAATAAGACAACAAGGCGGTAATCAGTGGAAGCATACCCGCGCGCCACGATCGTGTCGATGTCCATAGCGATTAACAAAAGTAACACTATCAACAGAACGCACTGCGGAATTTATCCGTCATCACGGCCACGCCCAAGTAAGTTCTCAACAAGTCAACCGATCCTCCATCGAGACGCCAGTAGTATAGAAACACAATTCTTGCACAACAAAGGCTATCACAACAAGCATAAGCAAGTTTCACAACAACAAGCATAGGCAAGTTTATACACAACTCAAGTACTTCCATTTTATGCCCAAGTTCGGTTTTAACCCTAAAGTACTACGTGACGTTAAATTCCTTTTAAAGAGATTTATTCCTTTTATAAAAGTCACCCGATACCCGTAGTATAAAAATAGAGTGACTTATATCTTTTGGCAAACCAAAACAACTTCCATACTTTTTTTTTTTTAAAGTCAAGTTACCACATTAAAACCAATGATAAAACCTTTCTTTTGTTTTCATAAGGTCGTTATAACCAACTTCCCATAAAGTCGTTATAACACCTTATGCTTTAAACCATTTTAAGACAACACAATGCCTTTCTTTTCCTAAGGTTCCAGTTTGCCTAATTTCAAATACACAAGTCTCTTTTTGAAAAGTTCATAGTTCAATGTCTTAATCTCTTTTAAAACAATTGAGTAACATATGCCTTAGGCGAGTAGGTTATTCTTGTTCATAATCAATCTTATTAGCACCATGATCTAGAAATGTAATATCATTTTGTCTCATCTTAGCTTCTATGCGGATGGAGGTTTCTCTGGTTTTAATAATACTTAATTATTCAATACATTTTCCTTTATTAACGCTGCAGTGGTTTGTCGATACACATTCGATTTCAAATCAAGAAACATTATTCCTTCCAAAACCAAGTACTCATTACTCACGAATGAGGTTTCACACAAACATCCATATTAAGTCAAGTCTCTTATCCTTTAAGAATAAGTCTCTTAACTTTTAACCCATTAAACCATTCTTTTTATCTTCTCTTAGGCGTTACACCTAACTTCTCATAAAGTTGGTATAACTCTTATGTTTTCAAACCAAGTACACACTTCTTTCAAAAAGGTTTCTTAATCTTTTAGAATACTCAAGGTTCTTTTACATCCACTGGTTATAAGTCAAATCGCTTATCTTTAAAACCACAAAGCATTTCTCATTTACATGAGTTGTATAACCAACTTCCCATAAAGCCGTTATAACACTTTATGTTTAAAGACAATCAAATACATTTAACACACGACGCTCACCGTACTACATAGTTATACACATATCATGCTAGAACAGATAGGAAGAGGTTCACATACCTCGCGACGAGTATCGACTAATAGCAAAACGCTCCAAGTACTCAAACCGTCACTACACTCTCACCAAGCGATCACCCACACGTAGTACTACAACCTATGAGGCCACAAAGCGCCTATTAATATCTTTAGATCTCAATGCAGAATATTCTACAGAAAATTCGTAAGACCTCCCCAACAACAGAAATCTCATCCTCTATCGAGGCCTACCAAGCCAACCGAGGGGTTAACACGTCTAACCTGACGTGTACAATTCTACTACACAAGAATGCTACACAAGTCTATCGTAATACACCCTATGTAATTACGCTCAGATTCTTCTTTAAATTCGAGCTTAAGTCGCAAGACATCGCCGTAAGTATTATTCAGCTTAAGTCAAAAGACATTGCCGCACAATTATAATGTTCAGTTCTATATATAGTATACTTCAACTATATATTCCTACAACATGTAATTTCCAATTACAATAGAAGGTCAAGAGTGTTTACCTCGATAAGCCCAAAATTATCCGAGTTTATATGTCGATCCTGAGCAAGGTTTAGCTCCTACTCCGCGCGCTCCGACCCGCTACAACCAACCCTTAGAAGTTCTAACCAACTTCTACTATAACTTCAACTACGGGTGAAGATTTACTTAGGGTTTCGTTTTGGAGTGAGGAAGTATAATAGTATTTTCTGGCTTTGTACAAGTGTAACTTTGGGAATACTACAAGGTATTTGGGGCCAAGGTATTTGGACATTATAACACTACTAGGAGAGGATTTCTAGACCACAACACGCGGTATTTATACGAGACAACAAGGCTAGGGGTACCCTGGCTAGGGCACCACAAAGGGGAGGAGGAGGCCTGGCCAAGACTCTCAAAGGAGGGGAGAGTCGACGAACTCAACACTAAAGGGAGGATTTTTAACACTTAGAAAAGATTTTTGGATGAAGAAAGTTCATCACTTAGAGGTATTTATAGGTCAAGTGAAGGCCAACCAATGGCCAAGATGAAGACAAGTACATAGCAGTGTAAGGCCAAGATTAAGCCATGTGCAACCTTATCCATCTACCCAAAATATCCTACCAACTCCTTGACCACCAATTCAACACAAAAACGTGCCACACTCCCATTCTCGTCCGCCAACCTTCACCAATTAGAGGGTGACAAGTGTCGCTTGTTGGTCCAAAATGTTACGCCTCTCTGAAAATCAAAATTATAAATGACATAGCCGAAATTCCCTACGAAGCCGTGGAAAACGCTTTCAAAAAACGACTCTAACCGTGTTGTGCACAAAAGAATTCGGCCAAGCCTAAAGAAGTTCGAAAATTTCACGACGTTGTTATACCCTCGTATTTCCAGCAGTATGTACGTAAGGGAATACGACGCAAAGTCTTGCCTTAAAGATAAGCCTCGACGCTTTATTTGTACACAACTCACTAAAAGAATCGTTGTCCGACAAACGCTTCCACTCTCGTAGAGTAAATTCCGCTATGCCATTTCTTATTTTTTGGATTTTTCCGAGACGAAACATTTTGGACCAACGGAGGGTGACATGTGTCACCCTCACATCGGAAGCAGCTGGGTGGCTTTGGACGATCAAGGCCCAAAGAGGGTGTTGGCCTCGGGCCGATTGGGTCCTTGTTTAGGCCTTGTTTTGTGCCATGTTTTGTGGAGTGTTTGTGGAGTGTTTTGTGGAGCAGGAGTTAGGTGCACTTGGCTTGATCTTGGCCTTACACTTGCCTTGCACTTGTCTTCATCTTGGCCATCGGTTGGCCAATGCTTGAGCTATAAATACCCCTTAGAGATGAAGAGTTATTCATCCACAAAGTTATCTTCCAAGTCTAAAAATCCTCTCCTCTCCCTTAAGCTTTTCATTCAAACACCTCTTCCTCCCCTTGTGTTGTATGGCCGAGAGCCTACCCCCTAGCCTAGCCAAATCTACCCCCTCCCTTGGTAGAAAAGTTGTCTTCTTGTATCGTTATAATGCCCAAAATACCCTAGCCCAAATACCTTAGTACTTAGTAGAGGTTGTGAAGAACTTCTAAGGTTTCTCGAGCATACAACTTAGAGCAAAACCTTGCTCAGCGCGACTTTTCTAGGATATTATTGGGCTTACCGAGGTAATAATCCTAACCCTCTTTGAATTGTAGAATACTTATTGTTATAGTATAAGAATAAGTATAAATACTTAGAAGTATATCACGTAATAGAATTGAAGTATTAATCACTTAGGCGGTTTAAAAGAAGAATAATCAAACCAGACTTACATAGAATTGCTTTTCACAAGAGACTTATATAGCTCACCTGTAGGGAAGTGCTGCCCGACTTACCGAATTATGAACCCTGCTTAGAATGACCTTCAGAGTAGTCTTTAATAGATATCTGTGACTATTATAGTCACTTTCTCTGCTGACATATTCAACTGGCGGTGGTTTTCAATGGTAAGGTATGTGATTCTTCCTAAAGCATGATATTTTACAATATAACTACTGCAATGTCTTTGACTTAAGCTCGATAATACTTACGCAATGCCTCACGCTTAAGCTCGATAATAAAGAATCAAAACATTTCAAAAGACTACTGAATCATATTAATGTAAGAGAACTAATTGGTTTGTAAATGAAGCTTAAGAGTTATACTAGCTTTATGGGAAGTAAGTATAACCACTTAAGATTTATAAAAGAAACAAGTTTGCCTATGTGTTTATAATGACTTGTATAGTGAAAAGAATAATAAAGATGGTTTGATAAATAGACATGATATGATGCTATGTGTGTTAGTATCTTGTAACGCTTGTATAGGTAGTATCCTTGTCAGGCTTATGTTGTTTAAAGATAAGTTGTTATGTTAGTATACTATCACTCACCTCTTGAGATGATACCGGGTTAAGTCGCCTCCGACGCGGGTAGACTCAGCGATGCAGGACCATGATTCGAGAATACCTCACGCGGGTCCAGGGCCTACGCGAGCTACGAGTTCCGTGTTAGTATGCGGGTTATGCCTCACGCGGTTCAGCGGCCATGCGACAATGAGTCCAGGACGACGCCGAGGAGTACCCTCGACGCGGGTTATACCTCACGCGCCCACGTGAGTGGCCTATGCGCGACTCGAGTTCAGATTAGCTTGCGAATGATGATGGGGCGAGTGGCCCTGCTTCGATCATTCGCACTAGACAAGACTCTATTACGCTACTGTTGCTCTTGTTTGTGATGTATACTCACGCGCGTTTTCTCGTTGTTTCACACATATTTGTAAACCGGTTTTAAAATGATATGTTTTCATTTAAGTATTTTACGCTGCATACTTAGTACCGGTGATCGACTTCTGGGCTGCGTTCATGCCGCAGGTGGCAAGGTGTGCTAGATCCACATCCTAGGATCTTGCGTTGGTGTCGTGAGCTCCATCTTCTCCGAGGCTCTACTTTTGGGTATGATCTCCGTATTGTAGATAGTTTTGTATAAATAGGTATGGCGGGCCCCGTCCCGCCATAGTTGTTTACTTCCAGAGGTCTCAGAGTACTATTGTACAATGGGATGTAATCGCAAAACTTGAGTTATTTATATTATGCCGAAAGGCAAGCTTTTCTTCGGATAAACTGCTTCGCCTTGTTTTATATTCCGGTTACTCGATGTATGACTACTGGGTGCCGGTAAGGCACCAAATACGCCCCGAACGTCGTGACAAAAGTGGTATCGAGCGCTTAATCCTCGGAAAGTGTCTACACCGTATCTAGTAAGTCTTGATTATCGGTGTGTTGTGCACCACACCAATAATCGTGAAGCTATAGGATATTTAGGATTGGTTTCCATTCTTCTCATTCCGAGATCGCGCTTTAGAGTCGGTTATAGTCGACCTCTAACGTATTCCTTTCCTCGTAATGCTTATGCCTCCACGTAAGGCAACCCGCCCGAGGCGGCAAGGCAGCCGAGGAGTCGCTAGCAGACACCCAGAGTCACGAGGCTCGTGCCCGCCATACCGTAGACGGCGAGTTCTATGACGCCGCCAATTTCAAAGAGACCACGCACTCCACACCTCGCCCCACACCGCTGGAGGAGTTAGGCACGGAGATAGCCCAGCCTTTGGCTAAAGTTGTGGCCGACACGAGAGAGATCGACGCGGCAGTTCCAGCCCACCTCGGCCGCACTGCGGTACACCCGAGGCGAATAGTTTGAGGCTACGAGATTTCTTGAGTCAGAACACGGAGTTTTATGGGTCGAGGCCGAGGATGATCCGCAGGAGTTCATCCGCGATTCAGAGGATTTTGAGAGTGATCGTGCCGGAGACCGAGTCCGTGATCTTTGGTTCACATAGGTTGCGTGATACCGCAATGATTGGTTTGATTCACGGAGTTATCCCGGAGAGCACGCGCCCCGCCTACTTGGGATGAGTTCTCGAGGCTTTCCTCACTTCACTGCCTCCACAGATGAGGCGCTGGCCGATAGATTTTTATCGCCGAGGCAGAGGACGACCGCCGTGAGTACAATGTCGAGTTTGATTCTTTGGCTCGATATGTCCCAAAGATTGCAGCAGAGCATGAGGATAGGTGCACCGCTATGTCACCGCCAGACGACTATATGGCCGAGTCATGTGCGGGGTTTCTCTCACCGTATGGACATTACCCGCACGCAGCTCACGCCTGATGCGGCGAGCGCCGAGGTCGACGAGTCGATGATGACAAAGCAGCAGAAGGCCGGGGCGAGGGTCTTCTCGTGGTTATCGTGGTGGCGGCCTCACAGTTAGCCTAGATTCGCACCACACCAGCTCGAGCACTCCCGCACCGCCCTCGACGGCGAGTTTTCGAGGCGCAGGGCCCAGAGCTTCGTACGTCCGTAGTAGCAGAGATCGCCGACGGGACCACCCCAGCCGGGCCGACGGGGATCCCATTACGGAAGTGTGGTACTACTTATGGATCTTGTTACGCCAGGCCAGCAGGTCACTTTGGCGGATCGTCCGACCGGGGCACGTGGTAGGCCCACCTTCGTGTTCTGTGGGCCGCTTCATCATCTCCTACGCTACTCGCCGAGGCGTGGTGCTCGTGGTCGCCAGGTCGCGCAGGTCGTGGCTCGGGTCCCGCCTAGCGTCCTCGTAACCGCATATATGCTTTGTCCACCGACAGATCGTGAGGCCTCACCGATGTCGCCGCGTACTTTATCGGGTTTGGCTCACGTGTATGCTTTGATAGATCCGGTTCTACTGGCCCTATATATCTCCCTTGTTGCTAGTAGGATAGGATGAGCCCGAGTCCATAGACCTTTCGAGGTAGCTACGCCAAGGTGATTCGGTAGCTCGGCGGTATATAGAGCTTGTCCCGTGACTATTTACATCGTCGGACCAGCCGACTTGATAGAGTTGAGATGATTGACTTCGACGTGATTATGGGGATGGATTGGCTAGCTTGCTATGCCAATGTAGACCGCAGAGAGAGAGTAGTACGGTTCCAGCTTCGGCGAGCCATTGTTGAGCGGGGGAGCACCAGATCGCCGGTGGTAGGTTTATTTCCTACCTCGCTAGGAAGACGCGCAGGCGGTATATCTACCATCTAGTTCGTGTTTGATATCGAGGTCGCACCAGTTTTCACCGCCTCGTAGTCACAGTTCCCGCACGTGTTCCTGCATGACCTCCTGTATCCTCCCGAGAGGAGATTGAGTTTTGTATTGACATATTGCGGATACTCGCCTATTTCCATTCCGCCATACGAACGGCACCGCCGAGTTGAGAGAGCCAAGGATCACCAGGATTTGCTAGAGAAGCGGCTTCATTAGGCCCGTGTTTCTCCCCGGGGCGCCAGATTGTTCGTGAAGAAGAAGGACGGACGCCGCGCACGTGTGTTGATTACGGTGAACAAGGTGACCATTAAGAACAGATACCCTCCCCTGTGATTGATGATTTGTTCGACCAAATTGCGAACCCACGGGTGCGAGATGTTTTCCAAGATTGATCCGCGATCGCTATCATCAAAGTAGTCGAGAGTGGATGTCCCTAGGATCGCATTCCGACCCGCAGACGCATTATGAGTTCAGTGGTCATGTCTTTGGTTGACCAATGCCCGCGGTATTCATGGATTTGATGAACCGAGTGTTCAAACCATTTTTGGACACGCTTGTGATAGTGTTCATCGATGATATCTTGGTTTATTCTCGCCAGAGCGAGCACGCGAGTATTTGGAGATCAGGCCGACAGCTTCTCCAGACCAGCAGCTTATACGCCAAGTTTTCCAAATGTGAGTTTTGCTGACTTCAGCGCTTGGGCATATTGTCCGGGCCGATGGTATTCGAGTCGATACACGCCAAGATCGGCGCAAGACTTGGCCGAGACCTACTACTCCGGCAGAGGTTCGCAGCTCGGGCCTTGCAGGTTATTATCGGCGTTCGTGGAGAGGTTTGCTTTATCTCTCGCACCATTGACTAGGCCGACTCGTGGCGCCAAGTTTCGTGGATCGATGCTTGAGCGTGGTTTCCAGCTTGAAAGAGAGATCGACGACCGCTCGCTTCTTACTTCTTCCGCAGGTCCGATGGTTATGTCGTATTGTGATGCGCCGCATCGGTTGGGACGTATTGACGCAGATGGCAGTTATAGCATATGCATCCCGACACCAAGAAACACGAGGAACTACCCCACCCATGATTTGGAGTCGCACCGTGATTCACGCCAAGATCCGAGGCACTATTTATACGGGGTTCACGTGGATATTTATACGCACCACAAGAGCCTCCAAAGATATCTTCACCGCAGGAGCCGAACTTACGATGCAGAGACGGTGGTTAGAGTTGCTTAAGGATTACGATGTTGATATCCTATACCACCCGGAAGGCCAACGTTGGCGTACGCCTAGTCGTAGGTCGACGGGAGCCCATCGATGTGCAGCCAGAGAGAGAGGACATGGTTCGTGATTTGCATCGCTTAGCGAGCCTCGTGTCCGCTTGATTGATTCCGATAGCAGTGGGGTTAGAGTTCGTGAGATTGCCGAGTCTTCCATCGCCGGCGAGGCGAAGAGGCAACAGCTCGAGATCCAACTTTGATTCGACATCGTGATACGCCTCTTCGCAGGCGCGGTCCTTTTGAGGTAGCACCACGGGTGCTAAGGTTTGAGGGCGCATCGTGTGTTCCAGATGTTTCGTGACTTCGCAGAGTTCTGGGAAGCACACAAATACAAGCGTTTATCCATCCGGTCGACCAAGATGTACCACGACCTAGATCCGTATCGCGGATGGGCTCAAGAGGACGCTGCGAGTTCGTAGCTCGCGCCCGTGTTGTCGCAGTAAAGGCAGAGCACCGCAGGCCCGTGGTTTGTTACGCATTTATCGAGATCCCGACCGGAAGTGGGAGGTAATCAACACGGACTTCATCACGATTACCTCGCACTCGAGGAGACATGATTCTATATGGGTTATCGCCGACAGTCGATTTAAATCAGCCCACTTTCTTCCCGTCAGACGACTTTTTCTACCGAGGATTATGCCGCACTTTACATCCGAGATCGCCGACCGCATGAGTCCCTACTTCGATCATATCGCATGCAGAGAGCCCGGGCCACGCCAACTTCGAGGTCCTTCCGCAGGGGTTTAGGGACGCAGTGAGCTCGAGCACGCATTTCATCCACGCAGACGGACAGCAGAGCGCACTATCCGCACTTCGAGGATATGTCGCGAGCCCGTGTTATTGACTTTAGTGGTAGTTGGGAGGATCATTTGCCTCTAGTTGAGTTCGTGATATAATAATAGCTACCACCCAAAGATTCGGATGGCGCCTTATGAGGTCTTGTACGAGGAAGTGCAGATCGCCTATAGGTTGGTTCGATGTGGCGGCGGCGCTAGTGGGACCAGATTTGGTACAAGCAGTAGGATAAGGTGAAACTTATCCGAGAGCCGCTATCGACAACTCGTAGTCGCATGTAAGTCGATGCAGATCATCGCCGCCGACATCTTGAGTTCGAGGTTCATGATTGGGTTTTCCTAGCGTCACCCATGGCGGTGCGATGAGATTCGGGAAGAAGCTCACAGGTACATCGGGCCGCTTCGCATTGTCCGCAGGTAGGCAAGGTTGCCTATGAGTGGATCCGCCGTCCGATCCGGAGGCGCAGATCCCGGTTTTTCACGTATCTACGCCGGCGACGATCGGGATCCATCTAGTACACCCGGACGACGATGTCCAGTGACCGGGGGTTATCGATGAGGAGATTCCCATAGCGATAGTCGATCGTCAAAGTTAGGCGCCCGCGACGTAAGGACGTGGCTTCCACAAAGTCTGTGGCGGAACGAGCTCGTGAGAGATGACACGGAAGCCGGTGAGGACACGAGGCGGAAGTATCTCACCTATTCCCCATACCTCCGTAAATTCACTTTCCTACTTGTAAATTTTCGCTATCGCTTACGCCTATGTGTTGCTCGTGGCCGTGTGTGGCATTTACAACCGCTTAAGCTTCTTCGCTAACTGCTCAGGGAAGGAACATTCGACGAATGTTTCTAAGAGGAGAATGTTATACCCGTATTTCCGCAGTATGACGTAAGGGAATACGTGACGAAAGTCTTGCCTTAAAGATAAGCCTTGGACGCTTTATTTGTACACAACTCACTAAAAGAATCGCTGTCCGACGCAAACGCTTCCACACTCGTAGAGTAAATTCCGCCATGCCATTTCTTATTTTTGCGGATTTTTCCGAGAGACGAACATTTTGGACCAACGAGGGTGATACGTGTCACCTCACATCGGGAAGCAAGTGGGGTGGCTTTCGACGATCAAGGCCCAAAGAGGGTTGGCCTCGCCGATCGGGTCCTTGTTTAGGCCTTGTTTTGCCATGTTTTGTGGAGTGTTTTGTGGAGTGTTTTGCGAGTAGGAGTTGGTGCACTTGGCTTGATCTCGCCTTACACTTGCCTTGCACTTGTCTTCATCTTGGCCATTGGCCAAGGCTTGAGCTATAAATACCCCTTAGAGATGAAGAGTTATTCATCCACAAAGTTATCTTCCAAGTCTAAAAATCCTCTCCTCTCCCTTAAGCTTTTCATCCAAACACCTCTTCCTCCCCTCAGGTTGTATGGCCGAGAGCCTACCCCCTAGCCTAGCCGAAATCTACCCCTCCCTTGGTAGAAAAGTTGTCTTCTTGTATCGTTATAATGCCCAAAATACCCTAGCCCAAATACCTTAGTACTTAGTAGAGTGAAGAACTTCTAAGGCTCTCGAGCATACAACTTGTGAGCAAAACCTTGCTCAGCGACTTTTCTAGATATTATCAGCTTACCGAGGTAATAATCCTAACCTCTTTGAATTAGAGAATACTTATTGTTATAGTATAAGAATAAGTATAAATACTTAAGTATATCACGTAATAGAATTGAAGTATTAATCACTTGTAAGGTTTAAAAGAAGAATAATCAAACCAGATTTACATAGATCAAGCTTTCACAAGAGACTTATATAGCTCACCGCAGTGAAGTGCTGCCCGACTTATCAGAATTATGAACCCCGCTTAGAATGACCTTCAGAGTAGTCTTTAATAGATATCTGTGACTATTATAGTCGACTCTCATGCGACATATTCAACTCAAGGTGGTTTTCACGGTAGGTATGTGATTCTTCCTAAAGCATGATATTTTACAATATAACTACGCAATGTCTTTGACTTAAGCTCGAATAATACTTACGGAATGCCTCACGCTTAAGCCTGAATAATAAAGAATCAAAACATTTCAAAAGACTATGAATCATATTAATGTAAGAGAACTAATTGGTTTGTAAAATGTGTTTAAGAGTTATACTAGCTTTATGGGAAGTAAGTATAACCACTTAAGATTTATAAAAGAAACAAGTTTGCCTGTGTTTATAATGCACTTGTATAGGAAAAGAATAATAAAGATGGTTTGATAAATAGACATGATATGATGCTACGGTGTTAGTATCTTGTAACGCTTGTATAGTGAGTATCCTTGTCAGGCTTATGTTGTTTAAAGATAAGTTGTTATGTTAGTATACTATCACTCACCTCGAGATGATACCGGTTGTCGCCTCCGACGCGGTAGACTCAGCGGTCCGGGACCATGATTCGAGAATACCTCACGCGGTCCAGGGGCCTACGCGAGCTACGAGTTCCGTGTTAGTATGCTGGTTATGCCTCATGCGGTCATGCGGCTATGCGACAATGAGTCCAGATTTACGCCGAGGAGTAGCACCTCGATGCGCGGTTATACTCACGCGCCCACGTGAGTGGCCTATGCGACTCGAGTTCAGATTAGGCTTGCACGATGATGGGGCGAGTGGCCCTGCTTTCGATCATTCGCAGCCTAGACAAGACCTATTACGCTACCTATTGTTGCTCTTGTTTGTGATGTAGCACTACGTGCGTTTTCTCGTTGTTTCACACATATTTGTAAACCGGTTTTAAAATGATATGTTTTCATTTAAGTATTTTACAGCATACTTAGTACTGCCAGATCGACCTCCTTCTGGCCATGCGTTCATGCCGCAGTAAGCAAGGTGCTAGATCCACATCCTTAGGATCTTTGCGCCGTGTCGTGAGCTCCATCTTCTCCGAGGCTCTACTTTTGGGTATGATCTCCTCAGATTGTAGATAGTTTTGTATATAGGGTATGGCGGCCCTGTCCCGCCATAGTTGTTTACTTCCTTAGAGGTCCAGAGTACTATTGTACTGGGATGTAATCGCAAAACTTGAGTTATTTATATTATGCCAAAGGCAAGCTTTTCTTCGTATAAACTGCTTCTGCCTTGTTTTATATTCCGCCGTTACTCGATGTATGACTACTTGGTGCCCTGAAGGCACCACCACGCCCCGAACGGTCGTGACATACGCCCCCACGCATATACTCGAAATACGGTATAACACGCTGAGTCCTCGACTTGATATGATCGCTATTTATCAGGAATCGTAGTTTGGTTATCATACATGTCTCTCGCTTTATATAGACTACTATGATTTCATTTACGATTTTCGATTTCCACATACTTGGTACGTTGCCTTGACTTCTGGCCGCTGCGTTCATGCCGCAGTGAGGTACACCGTTGATCCTCGCCTAGGGTCACAGCCAGCGTTTGGGAAGCTCCGTTTCTCCGAGGCTTATCACCGTATAGTCCTGTCGTTGTGCTTACATTCGTATGGCGGGCCTCGCCCGCCATTGTTGTCATATCATTCTTGAAGTGCATGTCCGTTGTATCCGCGCATTGTAAAAAGGATGTAATCGTCTAGTTGTTATATATTTATGCCGAAAGGCAACTTTTCTCGATAATCGCTTTACACTTCACTTTATTCATGTCTTGTTTTATATTCCGCTGACACTCGATGTATGGCTACTGGGTGCCCGGTAAGGCACCGCGAATCTGCCCGTTCGCCGTGATAACGCCTATATCGCCGACCCAACTGGGACGTGATAAAGTCACATAGTTCGCCCATAAAGGTATACTTCCGCCCATCTCGACGCGGCGGTGTCACATAGTTCGCCATAAAGGTATACTTTCCGCCCAATCTCGACGCGTAAGGTCACATAGTCCGCCCATAGGTATACCGCCGGCCCATTCTCGACGCGGTAATGTCATATAGTCCGCCATAAAGGTATACCGCCGACCCATTCTGGGACACGGTAATGTCATATAGTCCGCCATAAATGTATATTGCCCGCCCATTCACGACGCAGTAATGTCATATAGTCTACCCATAAGGTATCGCCCGCCATTCTCGACGCGGTAATGTCATATAGTCCGCCCATAAAGGTATACCGCCGGCCCATTCTCGACGCGGTAATGTCATATAGTCTGCCCATAAAGGTATACTGCCCGGCCCATTCCTGGGACGCGATAATGTCATATAGAATACGGGAATTTAACCCAACGTACTACGTGCCTCTACTCCTTTAAAATGATTCTCTTTCAAATAAAACTTCCAAGATACTAACTACCGTAGTATCAAGTCATATCTACTTTTCAAGACAATTGTCACGACCCAAACCCGGGCCCGTGATTGGTGCCTTACCCCGGGCACCCAAGTAGACATACATCAGAGTAATCAGCGGAACATAAAACAAGACATGGAATATCAAGAAGTGTAAAAACAAGAATCGAGAAAACTTGCCTTCGTATATATAAATCAACTTAAAACCGAACAGTTACATCCCATTACAACTCGCCACAACGATTTCTGCACTTCTAAGAATGATATGATAACAATGGCGGGCGGGGCCCGCCATACCTGAATGTAAATACCTACAACGACAGGGACTATACCACCGATAAGCCTCCGAGAAACGGAGCTTAAACGCTGAATCGCGATCCTAAGGCGAGGATCAACACCGTGTACCTCTACCGCAGATGAACGCAGCCCCGGGCGAGGTCGATAACAGTACCAAGTATGTGAAATCGAAAATATCAGAATGAAATCATAGTAGTCTATATAAAACAGAGACATGTATGATAACCAAACTACGCTCACAATAAATAAGCATGTCAAGTCGTGACTCACGCCTCAAAGTCATCACTCAAATATCACTATGGGTCTCACGCCCATAACATCAATCATGCCCGTGGAATACCTTCCTCACCGCCGATCATGATATCAAAGCACCAAGGAATACATACGAACACCGTGTCCCACTCGTGTCATAATAAAACCGTGACGGTAAGTGCGAAGGCATAGCCGACTACTAACACCTACAAGACTAACAAGGTCATAAATCAGATTATGAGATCTGTCTAGACCGCCACATGATCGGCCGCCACACGCCCGCAGATCAAATGTGCGCGTCTAGCCCTCGAACTTCCCGCACTCGATAGGCCAACCTCATAGGCCCGCATGAGGTATTCCTCGCATCGAGGGTAGCTACTCCCCGGCATCCGCCTAGACTCGCAGTTCGCATGGCCACATAAACCGCATGACCATAAAGGCCGCACACTAACCTGGAACTCTAGTAGCTCCGCATAGGTCCCCGGGACCCGCATGAGGTATCCTCGTATCATAGTCACACAGACTGCCTGAGTATTACCCCGCATCGGAGGGCAGCTTAACCTCCGGGATCATGTCAAGGTGAGTGGTACAATACCAACATAACGGCTGATCGTTAAACAACTTAAGCACAATCGAGGGAAACCCCTTTACACAATCATCACAAGATACTAACACACGTAGCATCCTAGCATGATTACTTATCAAATAAACAAGAAAGTATTACAAGACTATCACAAACCAACACAATCAAGTTATTCACACAAGGTACTTTCTACTATATGATTAACAAGATCGGGTTTTTATCCCCAAAGTACTTCATATATTAACTCTTTAAAAGATCTGCTTCTTTCTCAAAAGTCACACAATACCCGTAGTATAAAAATATAGTGACTATCTTTCGAAGTAAATCAAAACACTTTTCTTTGTAAAATCAAGTAACAACATTCTTTTCCAAACGTTCAAGTTTGCCTAATTTCCATTACTCAAGTTTCTCATTTTCGAAAGGTTTCGTAGTTCATAGTATTAATCACTTAATGATATAATTCACCTTTAAAACAATTTGAGAAACATATGCCTTATATGTGAGTAGGTTATTCTTGTTTATAACAATCTTATTAAAGCAGCCATGATCTAGGAAATGTAATATCATTTTGTCTCATCTTAGATTCTATGCAGATGCAGGTTTCTACTGATTTTAATAATACTTTAATAGTCAATACATTTCCCCTTTATTAGCGCTGCTATGGTTTGTTCGATACTTATTCTGATTTCCGAAATCAGTAAAACATTATTCCTTTTAAAAAAACCAAGTACTCATTACTCATGAATGAGGTTTCACACTTTTTAACAAAATTCAATTAAGTCAAGTCTCTTATCTTTTAAGATCAAGTCTCTTAACTTCTTAAATCAATAAATCATTCTTTTTATCTCTCTTAAGCCGTTATACCTAACTTCCCATAAAGCTAGTATAACTCTTAAGCTTTTAAAACCAAGTATTACTCTTCTGTTTAAAAATGATTCAGTATTCTTTTGAAATACTTCAAGATTATTCAGGCTTAAGTCAAAAGACATTACCGTAATTATTATTCAGGCTTAAGTCAAAAGACATTGCCGTAATTATTATTCAGTTAACACACGCACGCTCACCGCACTATATATATTTTAAAATATCATGCTCAAGAGTATAGGAAGAATCACATACCTCGCGACGATTATCGACTATTAGCAAAACGCTCCACGGCTATAACCCGACTAGCCTTGTCCACCTTCCAAGTAGAACATGCTACTCACAGATCAATCAATCTATAAAGGTTATATACGTCTATCAACGTCTACATTAATATTCTACTGATGCGATTTCAGTTCAAGTCTTTTCTGTAATATCCTTCTATTACGCTTCAATTCTCTTCTATGAATCTTATATTCATTTCTATACTACTACGATGTAATTTACAATTACAATAGGGGGACAAGATATTTACCTCGATAAGCCCATAATTATCCAAGTATAAATGTCGATCCTGAACAACGTTTAGCTCCTACTCCGGGTGCTCCAACCCGCTCCAACAACCCTTAGAAGTTCTACGAACTTCTACTTAACACTTCAACCGACTATGAAGATTTTCCTTGTGGTTTGGTTTGAGACAAAAGGACATAAGGTAGTATTTCTGCTCTACGATAGAGGTAACTTTTGGAATACTACAAGGTATAAGGCTAAGGTATTTTGGGTATAGTAACAATACTTGGAGAGTATTTTCTACCAAGGGGGGGGGGTGTATTTATACGAGACAACTCAAGAGAGGGGGGGTGGGGTACTCGCCAAGGCCACTGAGAGGGAGAGGTGCACCTCGCCAAGGGCCTCACGAAAGGGGGGATGGGGAGGCTAGGACGAGAACTCAACACAAAGGGGGGGAAGAGGGCTTTCAAGACTTAGAAAAATTTTGGGATGAAGAACTCTTCAAAAGGGGGGGAGGGGGTATTTATAGGGAGTTCAATGGTCATGATCAAGCCAAGTGGGGGGCAAGTGGAGGGCCAAGATTTTCCCAAGTGCCCCCTAGTCCCTACTCCACAAATCCCTCACAAATATCCTACCAACCCTTGACCCCTAAATCGTGCAAGGGACGCCCACAATGCCGTCCACTTTGAGGGTGACAAGTGTCACCCTCCCGTTGGTCCAAAACATTTCATCACCCGGAAAAATCCGCAAAAATTATAAATGACATAGCCGTATTTTTCCCTCCGTAAGTTTTGTAAAACGTTTCGTCGAAAAATGATTCTTTTCGGTACTTGCGAACAAAATTTCGTCCTTGCCTAACTTTAAGGCCCAAACTTTTCTACGTACGTCCTCACGTACATACTCTGGAAATACGGGGTATAACAACAATTCACAATACCTTTTAGAAATACATTTATAGGCTTCTAAATCAAGTGACTTCTTTCTTTAAAACCTTAAGCAATTGGGACCTTTAAAACAATTTGCCCTTCTTTATTTCAAATCATTTCTTTGCTTACATTACTGAAGAAAACCATTCTTTTAATCTTCCATAAAGTTGTTTTAACCAACTTACCATAAAGCCGTTATAACTCTTTATGTCTTAGACAAATTCATTCATTTTATAACCAAGAGACTTATACTTTCAAATCAAATCACATAGCTTTCAAAATACTTCAAGTCTATTAACTTTTAAGAAAACAAGTTTCTTAACTTTAGAATGACAAGAAATCAATACTTTCCAAATCAAGTATTCTTTACTTTTAAATCGATTCATTTCTCCCTTTAAGAATCAAGTCCCATAACTTGAAAAATAAAGTCCCTTAACCTTTAAAAATCATGTTCATAGTCTTAAAACTTCATAACGTAAATTTATAAATTAAGTAACATATACTTTGGTGCGTTGTGAATAAGTTATACTTATTTATAACGATCTTAATCGAGTAGCCATGATCTAGAAAATGTAATACAATTTTGTCTTATCTTAGCTTCTATGCAGATGGAGAATTCTACTCATTTTAACTTAATTGATTGTCATTACATTTTCCTTTATTAACACTGCAGTGGCTTGTTCGATTCTTATTCTCATTTGTGCCGTAACTTAGCCAAGTCAACTTGGATCCACATACCTCCTAACGACTCTTACCAACATCCCCCATAAGACTTGGTAAGAACTTAGGATAACTTAGACATAACCTTTACGTAGAGTAAATCAACATACATACTTCTTAACTTCTAAGAGTAGAAGGAATCATGAAATAATACCACGTGTATATTCCATACATAGAATCATGTCTAAAGAAAGAAGAGGTTCACATACCTCGCGACGATTATCGACAATTAGCAAAATGCTCCAAAGTACTTCAACCTTGATAGCTATTCCATCCTTCAAGTAGAATACGCTATACCTAGTACTTCAACCTATAATGGCCATAATACGTCCATTAACCTTTAGCTTCGAACGTAGAATATTCTAAGTGCAAAGTCACTAAATTTTACGGATAATCGGACAACACTTTCTTTGTTTCTACATACTTTGCTACCTTTTTCAAGGCCGAATTCAATAACCAAACACGCCACATTTAAGGCCTAACAATTCAGCTAACCAAAGGGGATTACACGCCTTAACAGGACATGTAAAATTCCGCCCCACAAATTAATACGAAACTAGTTCCATATTTAAAGCCATTCTTGACTAAACATATACAACAACACAAAGTCCTTTTCCAATTCTTTTTCAATCCAACTTCTTAGGTCTAACATGTTATATTGTCATAAACAACTTAACAATTATAATTCCTTCCTTATATAACATGTGACGATTAAACTAATAATCCAATTGAATTGAAATCTCAAGGCTAAACATACTAGTTTTCGGATTAGGGTTCCAATATCCATAACACTTATCAACTTCATAATATATATATCTCATACTTGCTAATATCCATAGCTACAACAATAAGTAATCTCAATTACTAAAACGACAAGAATTTTACCTTTACAAGCCCTTATAATTTCCAAGATTCAATGTCGCTCCTTAGCAATTCTTAGCTCCTTTCCTTTACGCTCCAATCCGCTATTTAAAGCCTTTAGAAGCTCAAAACCAACTTCTCTTCCATTTCCAATCAAAACCTATGAAAATGCCTTATGTTTTCGCCTTGCGACTAACGTGAAAACGTCGTTTTTTCGAAATCTTTCTATTGAGATATCCTTAAAATACCCTTAGGGACCTTGGGTTAAAGTCTTGTGGCTAAAGAACCACAAACGAAAATATTTTCTTGCTCAAAAGGAGCAAACCCGAGAGCAACTAAGAGGGACAAAAATGTAGTGAAATTTTTCTAAGTGTTCAAGACTTGGTCTTGCTACTAGAGTGCTTATATAATACATTGGAGGGTCTAGATTACAACACATGCTAAATTTGGATGAAAGAGATCAAGCCAAGTGGCTCTTGACTTAGTCAACAATGTCAAGCTCAAGCTTAGCAAGACTTTCTCATCTTTACAATGGTCAAATGACCCTTTTGCCCTTGCATTAATTCGACCAAGCCATGTGGGAGGGGTGCCACGTGTCGCCCTCCCATTCGTCCATAAAATTCCGTAAACCTCGTGGGCCCCACAAAACGTAAAATTCCTCGTGTGGGCCCCACATGACCAAATCCGTACAAATAAATTTCCATAATGATAATACATTCCATAATCCTCACTTAATGCATTTTGAGAATCCAATTCTCTTCAACGAACATTTTTCCTTTCCGACGTTCGGAAGATTTTCCGTCGGAAAAACAATTCTTCCTTTCGTACCCTTTTCAAGTCTTGTGTTCCTTACATACATTCTCTTAAACATGTCCTTGAACTACGGGGTGTAACATTCTTCCCCCCTTAGAAACATTCGTCCTCGAATGTTCTTTCGGAGTCCAATCTAATTAGATAGCGACATAGTCTCCTTTTACAACAACCTTCATACAACATATGCCACCCATGGCCACACAACAATACTTATACTAAAATGTCTACCTTGGCACTCACGAAGCCAACTAGCCCATACTCATAATGACCTCAAAGTCCGTCATAATCATCTCTACTAGGTCTACTAGGGTCTGACGACTGTATCATCACCGGGAAAACCTCATATTCCCGCTCAGCTACCACCCCAAACACTCTTTTAAACAACATAAGGCCATTTCTGGCTCTCACAACCTGGTTCCGGTGGAATGTGTCCACGAACCCGTAAAACAATTAACTAGACTTGGGCCTTGCACCCTCGTGACCCTGTCACGTAGCGGAACTACTACCAACTGATCCCACTCTATTTCAGGCTATGGGGCGACCGTAATAGGTCCTCAACCCGACTCAGCGTCACACTTAATTCTTATCATTGGTCTGACTTAAAATCTTATTGCCAGAGAAAGCCTTATATATCTAAGGTCTCGGCAGTTATCAATATTCTTAGGCTTGCAATTTCCATGCTCCAAGCCTACCTTACATCCCTTCAGAACGGGTACAAAAACTTCTCATAATACCATAATCGTGTCGTCTTGATCACAACAACCATTACTTACTCTATACGGACCTCATCCGTACAATTCTCTTAAGCCTACCACGTAGCTTAATACATATACATGGTATTCCATTAAGTTTCTTAACATGACTTCTTAAGGGTTCACTGCCCTATCAGACAACTCATCTTTTCCCAATTATCTCAAAGTAATACGTAAAACCTCGATGAGAATTCTTTAACTGTTTCATACCTTCCCGGTATCTAGTTAGTCTTTACCAACTCTTGGTAATCTAAAATCATTCTAGGCAACACGCGTCTGACCCTCATACATAACTCCGTATAGATGTATGTCACAATACCAACTATACTATAATTATTACCAACCTGGATACGCAATCCACATAGTCCTTCCCGGTCATCGCTTTCTCGTAATGCAATCAACATAACTCGTTGGAGAGGCGACCCTAACAACACGCTCTATCGCACGATCTCGTGAGTGAGAAGAATGGAAACCAATCCTAAATGTCCCGCACCTCACGATTATAGATGTGGTACACAACACACCGATAATCAAGACTCTACTAGACACGGTCTGTAGACACTTTCCGAGGACTAACTGCTCTGATACCACTTTTGTCACGACCCGACCCCGGGCCGCGACTGGTGACCTACCTGGGAACCCTTCTAATCATACAATATAATAAACTGCGGAAGATAAATAACATTTTTTTTAAACCAAAGCCAAGCCGATAAGGCTGCCATAACCTAAAAATTACCCGAAAGGGTCTACACTATTTAACAATGTAAAAACAACTCTAGCCAGTCCAGCCCACAGATGAATACAAACCTCTAAGATTTGAACAACTACTATGACGGGACAAGGCCCCGCCGTAACCCTGAATATACATAGCCATGACAACTCTAGAACATTGGAGCCATCTCAAATCTTGAACCGTGATCCTAAGCTCATGATCCACAATCGTACCTAAACATGCGGACATTTAACGCAGCCCCGGCGGGGTCGACAATGAATACCGAATATGGAGCGGAAAATAAGGTGCGATAAATAAATCATAATCAGCATAAAAGAATGACAGGGCAAGTATAAAAAGTGGTACATACCGGATCCTACCGTGTCATTACCATCTCGTGAACTTAATCGCACTTATTATCTTTTCCCATTTTTCAATAAAAGTTATAGTCACATTCTTACGTATATGCTTAGGAAACACCGTCAAGTTCATTACCATATAACTTACTTACCTTACATAACATAATCCGCCTTTATGGAGGACGCTATATCGCCTACCAACTGGGACGCGATAAAGTCACATAGTGCGCCCATAAAGGTATACTGCCGGCCCAACACGGGGCGCGTAAGATCACATAGTCGCCCATAAAGGTATACTTCCGGCCCAACTCGACGCGTAAGGTCACGTAGTCTGCCCATAAAGGTATACCGCCCCATTCTCGACGCGTAATGTCATATAGTGCGCCCGTAAAGGTATCTTGCCCGCCCATTCACGACGCGGTAATGTCATATAGTCTGCCCATAAATGTATATTGCCCGACCCATTCCTAGGACGCGGTAATGTCATATAGTCTACCCATAAGGTATACGCCTACCATTCTCGACGCGTAATGTCATATAGTTCGCCCATAAAGGTATCTTGCCGGCCCATTCACGGGACACGGTAATGTCATATAGTGCGCCCATAAAGGTATACCGCCGGCCCATTCCTAGACGCGTAATGTCATATAGTCTGCCCATAAAGGTATCTTTGCCGGCCCATTCACGGGCGCGGTAATGTCATATAGTCTGCCTGAAGGTATCTTTGCGCCCGTTCACGACGCGATAATGTCATATAGAATACGGGAATTTAACCCAACGTACTACGTGCCTCTACTCCTTTAAAATGATTCTCTTTCAAATAAAACTTCCAAGATACTAACTACCGTAGTATCAAGTCATATCTACTTTCCAAGACAATTCACAATACCTTTTAGAAATACATTTATAGGCTTCTAAATCAAGTGACTTCTTTCTTTAAAACCTTAAGCAATTGGTACCTTTAAAACAATTTGCCCTTCTTTATTTCAAATCATTTCTTTGCTTACATTACTGAAGAAAACCATTATTTTAATCTTCCATAAAGTTGTTTTAACCAACTTACCGTAAAGCCGTTATAACTCTTTATGTCTTAGACAAATTCATTCATTTTATAACCAAGAGACTTATACTTTCAAATCAAATCACATAGCTTTCAAAATACTTCAAGTCTATTAACTTTTAAGAAAACAAGTTTCTTAACTTTAGAATGGCAAGAAATCAATAATTTCCAAATCAAGTATTCTTTACTTTTAAATCAATTCATTTCTCCCTTTAAGAATCAAGTCTAATAACTTGAAAAATAAAGTCCCTTAACCTTTTAAAAAATTGAGGTTCATAGTCTTAAAACTTCATACGTAAATTCTTATAAATTAAGTAACATATACTTTGGTGCGTTGTGAATAAGTTATACTTATTTATAACGATCTTAATCGAGTAGCCATGATCTAGAAAATGTAATACAATTTTGTCTTATCTTAGCTTCTATGCAGATGGAGAATTCTACTCATTTTAACTTAATTGATTGTCATTACATTTTCCTTTATTAACGCTGCAGTGGCTTGTTCGATTCTTATTCTCATTTGTGTCGTAACTTAGCCAAGTCAACTTGGCTCCACATACCTCCTAACGACTCTTACCAACATCCCCCATAAGACTTGGTAAGAACTTAGGATAACTTAGACATAACCTTTACGTAGAGTAAATCAACATACATACTTCTTAACTTCTAAGAGTAGAAGGAATCATGAAATAATACCACGTGTGTCACGACCCGTTCCGGGGCCCGTGACTGGTGCCTTACCCGGGCACCCAAGTAGCCATACATCAGAGTAATCAGCGGAATATAAAAACAAGACATGAAACAAGTGTAAAATGAGACACAGTTTATCTGAGAAAAGTCGCCGGCGTATATATATAACCAAAATCTGGCGATTCATCCCAACTGCATAACAGACTACGCACTTAAGAAGATAAGCAACTATGGCGGGACAGGGCCCCGCCATACCCTGAATGTACAAAACTATCTACAACAACAGGGAGATCATACCCAAAAGTCTAGCCTCCGGAGAAGATGGAGCTCCTGACACCAAAGAAAAAGATCCTAAGGATGCGGATCTAGCACCTGATTTCCCTTACCTGCGGCATGAACGCAGGCCCCCGAAGGAGGTCAGTACAACAGGTACCAAGTATATGAAACTATAAAGTACTGAAACGAAATCAAAGCTTTTTTAAAACCACTTACCAATACAATCAATTAAACCGCACATAGTGCCACAATATAAACAAGACCAAACTAGGTATAAGGTAATTGGTCTTTTCTAGGCCGCTAATGATCGAAGCAAGACCAATCGCCCATAGTATCATTATGCATGCCTAATCCTGGAACTCCCGCAGTCCGCATAGTCACATGCACCGCATGAGGTATTCTCGTGACGGATAGCTAACCCCGGCGTCGCCCCGACCCGAAGTCCGCATAGTCACACGCATCGCGTAGTCACACGCATCGCGTGAGGCATCCTCGCGACGGATAATACCGGAATGATCAATCATGGAACTCGCAGCCCGCATAGGTCACGCACGCGCACGAGGTATACTCGATCGAGGCGGCTAACCCTGCATATCAAGTCGAGGGTGTAAGTGATATACTATCGCATAACCGCTACCGTAAACAACATAAGCACAACAAGTGGAACCCCTTTACACAAACATTACAAGACGCTAACACACGTAGCATCATCATATGTCTACTTATCAAACTAACTTACTACACCTTCGTAAATCATTTTATAAGGTTTTTGTAAGCAAATAAGTAAACTGTTTCTTCTTATCTTTCTTAAGTCGTTATACCTAACTTCCCATAAAGCTAGTATAACACTAAAGCTTGTTAAAAACCAAGTATTCCTTTTTCTTTCAAAAATGATTTATAATTCTTTTGTAAATACTTCAAGATTCTTTTATTTAAAACTCAAGTCAAAGGACGTCAAGTAAAACCATGTTCAGTTAACACAAGTACGTCTACCGTACTATATATATATTTAAACTATCATGCTCAAGAGGATAGGAAGAATCACATACCTTCTCGGCGAAATCCACCTGCCAAGTCGAATATGTCGCGCGCAGAGTATCAACCTATAATAGTCAATACGCCTATCAACGTCTAGACTACTCAGAGGACATTCTGCGAAGGTTCTTAATTCTACGGAAAATTGGGCGACTTCCTACCACAAACTACTCAAGTTCATCAGAATACTCACATGTAAGTACAGTTCAATTCTTCATTTATATTCTTCTGATGTGATTCAGTTTAATTCTATTCTTTAATACCCTTCTATGTATCTTATACTTAGTTCTATACTTCTACAGTATGCAATCTCTAATTACAATAGAAGGATAAGATATTTACCTCGGTAAGCCCAAAATTATCCAAGATATAAGTCGATCCTGAGCAAGGTTTAGCTCCTAATCTGAACGCTCCAAGAAACCCTTAGAAGTTTCTACACAACTTCTACTTACTACTTCAACCAACTATGAAGATTTCCCCAGGGTTTCGTTTAGTGACTAATGGAGATAAGATGGTATTTCTGGGCTTTTAGTATAGAGGTGACTTTGGAATACTACTAGATATACGGCTAGGGTATTTTGGGGATAGTAACAATACTTTGGAGAGTTTTTTCTACCAAGGGGGCTTTGTCGAGACTACTAGGAAAGTGGGGAGGGTGTTTGGCTTAGCTCTCGAGAGGGAGAAGTGAGGCTTGGACGAAAGCTCTCTAGAGGGGGAAGGGAGTTTTAAGACTTGAAAAATGATTTGTGGATGAAGAAGTCTTCAACTCAAGGGGGGTATTTATAAGACTTTCAAGGGTCAAGATGAAGGCAAGTGGAGGGCAAGTGGAGGGTGTGGATTTGCACAAGTGCACCCTATCCCTACTCCACAAATCACTCACAAACATTGACCCTTGGTTTAGGCCTTGAAATCGTACAACCAAGCCCTTCTTTGCCCACTCGAGGTGACAAGTGTCACCCTCTCGTTGGTCCAAAATATTTCATCTCTCGGAAAAATCCGCAAAAATTATAAATGTTGCTGCCGTAATTTTCCCTTCGCAAGCTTTGGAAGACGTTTCGTCGGAAAAAAATTATTTTCGTGGGTTGTGCACAAATTTTCGTCCCTATGCCTACTTTAAAGCTTAAACTTTTGTACGTACGCCCTTACGTACATACTCTGGAAATACGGGGTATAACATTCTCCCCTCCTTAGAAACATTCGTACCAAATGTTCCTTTCCAAGACATATAACGATAAAGTTCCTCATAACTTAAACAGTTTGCAAATGTCACACATGGCCACAATACAACACTTAAGCAAATATGACAATGAAAATTTACAAGTAGGAAAGTGAGTTACCTGGAGGTGTGGGGAATAGGTGAGGATACTTCTGCCTCATGTCCTCCTCAGCTTCCCACGTCATCTCCTCCCTGAGCTCGTTCCGCCACAAGACTTTGACTAAGCCACGTCCGTCCGCAGACGCTAACTCGACGATCGATTATCGCTATGGGAATCTCCTCATACGATAACCCTCACACCGACATCGTCAATCGGTGCACCCTAGATGGATCCCCGATACATCTCCTCGATAGAAACATGAAAAACGGATGCATCGCCTCCGGACGGACGACGATCCAACTCATAGCAACCTTGCCTACCTCGGACAATCGATACGCCCAATGTACTGGCCGAGTTTCCTTTCTTCCCGAATCTCATCACACCTTCATGGGTGACACCTTCAGAAAACCCAATCATCAACCTCGAACTCGGATCTGCGACGACGATGATCTACATATGACTTTTATCGACTCGAGTATCAAGAATCGCTTCCCGGATAAGCTTCACCTTATCCATCGCTCACGACGTCCGGTCCCACTAATCGCACTCTCGCCACATCAAACCAGCCTATCGGGCGATCTGCACTTCCTCCCATACAAGGCCTCATAAGGCGTCGTCCGAATCTTTGGAGTGGTAGCTATTATTATATGCAAACTCAACTAGAGACAAATGATCCTACCCGTGAAGTCAATAACACGGGCTCGTAGCATATCCTCGAGTGCGGATAGTGCGCTCTGCTGTCCGTCTGCTCGAGGATGAAATGCAGACTCGTGCTCACCAAGGCCCCTAGACCCTTCTCGAAAGACCTCCGAAGTTAGCCGTCGCAGGCTCCTCGCCGATATGATAGAAATAGGGACCCATGCGATCGGCGATCTCTGATGTAAAGTCGGCATAATCCTCACTAAAAGTCGTCTGACGGAAGAAAGTGGGCTGATTTCGCCACTTATCGGCGATAACCGGATAGAATCATGCTTCCTCCGAGTGCGAGGTAATCCTGTGATAAAGTCCATGTTGATCACCTCCCACTTCGGTCGGGATCTCTATCGCTGCAACAAACCACCGGGCCTCGTGCTCTACCTTCACCGCCGACAACACGGGCGAGCCACAAACTCGCAACGTCCCTCTTCAAGCCATCCCACCAATACACGGATCTAAGGTCGTGGTACATCTTGGTCGACCGGATGGATAGAGTAGCGCGCTACCGTGTGCTTCCCTAGAACTCTGCCAAGTCCTGCAATATCTGGAACACACAACCTGCCTCAAACCTTAGCACCCATCGGTGCTACTCAAAGGACCCTTCTCCTCACGAAGAGTCGATCACCTGCGTCAAAACCGAATCCTCAAATTGCCTCTTCACCTCCGACGATGGAAGACTCGGCAACCCTCGAACTCGAACTACACTACTATCATAATCAATCAATCGGACTCGAGGCTCGCTAGGCGATGCAACTCGCGGACCATGCCCTACTCTCGGTCAGACATCCGATAGACTCCCATCGACCTACGACTAAGGGGCATACGCCACAACATTGGCTTTCCCTGGGTGGTACAGGATGTCGACATCGTAATCCTTGAGCAGCTCTAACCACCGCCTCGCCGTAAGTTCGGCTCCTCTGGTGAAGATATACCTGAGGCTCTTGTAGTGCGTATAAATATCCATGAACCCCATCAAATAGTGCCTCGGATCTTCGGCGTGAATCACGCCGCCAACTCCAAATCATGGGTGGGGTAGTTCCTCATGCTTCTTAAGTCGCCGGGATGCGTCGCTATAACCTTACCAGATGCATCAACACACATCCGAGCCCGACGCCGACGATCACAATACACTACATAACCGTCGACCCTCCGGAAGAGTAAGAACGGGCGTCGTCGCCTCCTTGATGAATCGAAACCCCGCCACAAGCATCACCATCAAACTTAGCCGCTTACGAGTCGGCTAGTCAATGGTGCGAGATAAGCAAACTTCTCCACGAACCGCGATAGTAACCTGCGAGGCCAGAAAGCCGCGCACTGCCGGAGTAAGAGGTCTAGGCCAACTCACGATCGCCTCGATCTTGGTCGTATCCACCAATACCATCGGCCCCGACAATATGCCCAAGAAAAGCCACCGAAGCCAACGAAAACTCACATTTGGAAAACTTGGCGTATAACTGCTGGTCCTGGAGAACTCTCAGCACAGTCCTCAAATGTTCCGCATGCTCGCGCTCTGGCGAATAAACCAAGATGTCATCAATGAACACTATCACAAACGTGTCCAAAATGGCTTGAACACTCGGTTCATCAAATCCATGAATACCACGAGCATTCGTCAACCCGAAGACATAACTCGAACTCATAATGCCCGTGAGTCCGAATGCGATCTAGGGACATCCGCCTCGACTGCACTGATGATAGCCCGATCGCAGATCAATCTTGAGAAACATCTCGCGCCTCGCAATCGTCGAACAAATCATCAATCCTGGGAAGGGGGTATCTGTTCTTAATGGTCACATTGTTCAGCTGTCTGTAATCAACACACATGCGCAGCGTCCCGTCCTTCTTCTTCACGAACAATACCGGCGCTCCCCAGGGAGAAACACTAGGCCCGATGAAGCCCTTCTCCAGCAAATCTCTCAGCTGGTCCTTCAACTCTCTCAACTCGGCAGGTGCCATTCTGTATGGCGGAATGGAAATAAAGCCGAGTGTCCGCAAAGACATCGATACAAAACTCTATCTCCTCTCGGGAGGATACCCGGAGGTCGTCTGAAACACATCTGGGAACTCTCGACTATTGAATCGATCAAAATCGTACCGCACTCGTGATCAAACACCCGAATGAGATGGTAGATATACCCCTTCTGCACCATCTTCCTGGCCTTGAGGTAGGAAATAAACCTACCCCTCGGTGACACAGTGTTCCCCTCCCACTCAATAACCGGATCCCCAGAAAGCGAACCGTACCACTCTCTCCTGCAGCCTACACCGGGCGTAGCAAGAGGCTAACCAATCCATGCCCATGATCACATCGAAATCAGTCATGTCCAACTCTATCAAGTCGGCTAGGGTCTGACGACTGCATAAAGTCACTGGGCAAGCTCTATATACCCGCCGAGCTACTACCGAATCACCCACTGGCGTAGCTACCTCGAAAGGGTCTATGGACACAGGCTCTATCCATATCCTACTAGCAATAAGGGGAGATATATAGGACAGAGTAGAACCCGGATCAATCAAGGCATACACATCACAACCAGAAACCGATAAAGTACCGCGGATTTACATCAGCGACGCCCCGTCCCGCTACCGACAAGGCATAAATGCGATTACGAGGACCGCTAGAATCGACCAGCGCCACGACTGCCGCGACTCATCGCCCATGGTACCACGCCCGGGCGAGTAATCAGGAGATGAAGAAGACCCGTGAAAAACTATGTAGCCGACTCTACTATTCGCGCGCCTTGGTGGACGGTCTCGCAAAGTGACCTTCCGCCGCAAGCATAACAAACTCCCGGAGAACCGCAACTCGTAATGGGATCCACCGCATCGCCCACACCGGCGGGGTGGTCTCGACGGTTAGTACCTCGCTACCCCGAAATCAAGCCACGGGCCACGACCGCCCCGAATACTGGGCCGCATCAAGGCGGTAGAGTGCTCGAGCCGGGCCGGGTGCAAATCTAGATGGCGATGATCGCCCACCGAGAACCACCAAAAGACCTGCCGTCCCGGCCTTCTTCTTGAAATCGACAACCCGCCGCCTCTACGCCTCACATCCTGCATAAGCTGCGTGCGGGCAATGTCCATGCCCGGCCGAGATACGCTGAGCAAGACTACGCCAAATAATCATCCAGCCTGACGTAGCGGTGCACTCGGTCCTCCATATCCGCTACTAACGCGGGACATATCAAGCCAACGAATCGAACTCAACGTTGTACTCCGGATGTGCCTCTCTGCCTCAAGATCAAGAGTCTGCCCGCGTGCCTCCTCATCTGCGGAGGCGAAGTGGCGAGAAAGCCTCCGAGAACTCGTCCCAGTAGCCGGGACGCGTGCTCTCCCGACAACTCCACGAGTCAAACGATCGGCTGCGGTATCACGCAGCCGATGCGAATCAAGATCACTTCGGTCTCGAAGCCTTGATCACTCGCGTGATCTCTGCTCAGAATCGACGGATGAACTCCTGCGGATCATCCTCGTGCCTCGACCGTAGAACTCGCGGCTACAACTCGTAAAATCTTGTAGCCTCAAACTATCCGATCTCGTGAACCACAGTGTATCTTGAATCGAATCACTGCGTCCGGCCTATCTCATGTTCGCCACGATCACGCCGAAATGGGCCATCTCTGTCAGAACCCGTCTCATCTCGCTCCGGTGTGGATCGAGGTGCAGTCTTGTGGTCTCATCGACCATCTGCTGCGGCCTAAACCTCGCTGGGCCGGCGTCGTGGAACTCGCCGTCGGGTATAGGCGGGCACGAGCCTCGTGACTCGGTGTCCTACTAGCGGCTCTCGGCCGCTTGCCATTCTGGGCGGGTTGCCTACGTGGAGGCATAATCATAAAGAAAGGAAATACGTTAGAGGGTCCAACTTATAACACATTTCTAAGGCACGATCTCGTGAGAAGAATGGAAACCAATCCTAAATATCTTATAGCCTCACGATTATTGGTGTGGTGCACAACACACCGATAATCAAGACTCTACTAGATACGGTCGTAGACACTTTCCGAGGATTAATCGCTCGATACCACTTTTGTCACGACCCGCCCGGCCCGTGATCGTGCCTTACCCGCACCCAAGTAGCCATACATCGTAGTAATCGTGAATATAAAAACAAGACATGAAACAAGTGTAAAATGAGACACGGTTTATTCGAGAAAAGTCGCTTTCGCATATATACATATAACCAAAATCGCGATACATCCCAACTGCATAACAGACTACTGCACCTAAGAAGATAAGCAACTATGGCGACAGGGCCCCGCCATACCCTGAATGTACAAAACTATCTACAACAACAGGAGATCATACAAAGTCGAGCCTCCGAGAAGATGAAGCTCACGACACCAAAGCAAAAGATCCTAAGGATGCGGATCTAGCACTGCTCCGTTACTGCGGCATTGAACGCAGCCCGGGCGAGGTCGATAACAGTACCAAGTATATGAAACTATAAAGTACTGAAACGAAATCAAAGATCTTTTAAAACCACTTACCAATACAATCAATTAAACCGCACATAGTGCCACAATATAAACAAGAGCAAACTAGGTATAAGGTAACTGGTCTTTTCTAGGCCGCTAATGATCGAAGCAAGGCCAATCGCCCATAGTATCGTTATGCATGCCTAATCCTGGAACTCCGCGATCGCATAGGTCACATGCACCGCATGAGGTATTCTCGTGACGGATAGCTAACCCCGACATCGCCCCGACCCCAAGTCCGCGTAGTCACACGCACCGCGTAGTCACATGCATCGCGTGAGGCATCCTCGCGTCGGATAATACCCGGAATGATCAATCCTAGAACTCCCGCAGCTCCGCATAGGTCACACAGACCCGCATGAGGTATACCTCGCATCGAGGGAGGCTAACCCTCGGCATATCAAGTCAGGGGGTGTAAGTGATATACTATCGATAAACCGCCACCGTAAACAACATAAGCACAACAAGGGAACCCCCTTTACACAAACATTACAAAACGCTAACACACGTAGCATCATCATATGTCTACTTATCAAACTAACTTACCACACCTTCAGAAATCATTTTATAAGGTTTTTGTAAGCAAATAAGTAAATTGTTTCTTCTTATCTTTCTTAAGTCGTTATACCTAACTTCCCATAAAGCTAGTATAACACTTAAGCTTGTTAAAAACCAAGTATTCCTTTTTCTTTCAAAAATGATTTATAATTCTTTTGTAAATACTTCAAGATTCTTTTATTTAAAACTCAAGTCAAAGGACGTCAAGTAAAACCATGTTCAGTTAACACACGTACGTCTACCGTACTATATATATATTTAAACTATCATGCTCAAGAGGATAAGAAGAATCACATACCTTCTCGGCGAAATCCACCTGCCAAGTCGAATATGTCGCGCGCAGAGTATCAACCTATAATAGTCAAATACGTCTATCAACGTCTAGACTACTCATAGGACATTCTAGCGGAAGGTTCTTAATTCTACGGAAAATTGGGCGACTTCCCTACCACAAACTACTCAAGTCTCATCTGTAAATACACATGTAAATACGTTCAATTCTTCATTTATATTCTTACGATGTGATTCATTTAATTCTATTCTTTAATACCCTTCTATGTATCTTATACTTAGTTCTATACTTCTACGATGCAACTCTAATTACAATAGAAGGATAAGATATTTACCTCGGTAAGCCCAAAATTATCCAAGATATAAGTCGATCCTAAGCAAGGTTTAGCTCCTAATCTGAACGCTCCAAGAAACCCTTAGAAGTTTCTACACAACTTCTACTTACTACTTCAACCAACTATGAAGATTTCCCCAGGGTTTCGTTTAGTGACTAATGGAGATAAGATGGTATTTCTGGGCTTTTAGTATAGAGGTGACTTTGGAATACTACTAGATATACGGCTAGGGTATTTTGGGGATAGTAACAATACTTTGAAGAGTATTTTCTACCAAGGGGTTTTCCGAGACTACTAGGAAAGGGGAAGGGTGTTTCGGCTTAGCTCTCAAGAGGGGAGAAGTGAGGCTTGGACGAAAGCTCTGTAGAGGAAGGAGTTTTAAGACTTGAAAGATGATTTGTGGATGAATAAGTCTTCAACTCAAGGGGGGTATTTATAGGACTTTCAAGGGTCAAGATGAAGGCAAGTGGAGGGCAAGTGGAGGGTGTGGATTTGCACAAGTGCACCCTATCCCTACTCCACAAATCACTCACAAATATTGACCCTTGGTTTAGGCCTTGAAATCGTGCCAACCAAGCCCTCTTTGCCGTCCACTTGAGGGTGACAAGTGTCACCCTCTCGTTGGTCCAAAATATTTCATCTCTCAGAAAAATCCGCAAAAATTATAAATGTTGCAGCCGTAATTTTCCCTTCGCAAGCTTTGGAAGACGTTTCGTCGGAAAACAATTATTTTCGTGGGTTGTGCACAAATTTTCGTCCCTATGCCTACTTTAAGGCTTAAACTTTTGTACGTACGCCCTTACGTACATACTCTGGAAATACGGGGTATAACAACGTGTATATTCCATACATAGAATCATGTCTAAAGAAAGAAGAGGTTCACATACCTCACGGCGATTATCGACAATTAGCAAAATGCTCCAAAGTACTTCAACCTTGATAGTTATTCCATCCTTCAAGTAGAATACGCTATACCTAGTACTTCAACCTATAATGGCCATAATACGTCCATTAACCTTTAGCTTCGAACGTAGAATATTCTAAGTGCAAAGTCACTAAATTCTACGGATAATCGGACAACACTTCCTTTGTTTCTACATACTTTGCCACCTTTTTCAAGGCCGAATTCAATAACCAAACACGCCACATTTAAGGCCCAACAATTCAGCTAACCAAAGGGGATTACACGCCTTAACAGGACGTGTAAAATTTCGCCCCACAAATTAATACGAAACTAGTTCCATATTTAAAGCCATTCTTGACTAAACATATACAACAACACAAAGTCCTTTTCCAATTCTTTTTCAATCCAACTTCTTAGGTCTAACATGTTATATTGTCATAAACAACTTAACAATTATAATTCCTTCCTTATATAACATGTGACGATTAAACTAATAATCCAATTGAATTGAAATCTCAAGGCTAAACATACTAGTTTTCGGATTAGGGTTCCAATATCCATAACACTTATCAACTTCATAATATATATATCTCATACTTGCTAATATCCATAGCTACAACAATAAGTAATCTCAATTACTAAAACGACAAGAATTTTACCTTTACAAGCCCTTATAATTTCCAAGATTCAATGTCGCTCCTTAGCAATTCTTAGCTCATTTCCTTTACGCTCCAATCCGCTATTTGAAGCCTTTAGAAGCTCACAACCAACTTCTCTTCCATTTCCAATCAAAACCTATGAAAATGCCTTAGGTTTTTGCCTTGCGACTAACGTGAAAACGCCGTTTTTCCGAAATCTTTCTATTGAGATATCCTTACAATACCCTTAGGAACATTGGGTTAAAGTCTTGTGGCTAAAGAACCACAAACTAAAATATTTTCTTGCTCAAAAGGAGCAAACCCGAGAGCAACTAAGAGGGACAAGAATGTAGTGAAATTTTTCTAAGTGTTCAAGACTTGGTCTTGCTACTAGAGTGCTTATATAATACATTGGAGGGTCTAGATTACAATACATAATAAATTTGGATGAAAGAGATCAAGCCAAGTGGCTCTTGACTTAGTCAACAATGTCAAACTCAAGCTTAGCAAGACTTTCTCATCTTTACAATGGTCAAATGACCCTTTTTCCCTTGCATTAATTCGACCAAGCCATGTGGGAGGGGTGCCACGTGTCGCCCTCTCATTCGTCCATAAAATTCCGTAACCCTGGTGGGCCCACAAAACGTAAAATTCCTCGTGTGGGCCCCACATGACCAAATCCGTACAAATAAATTTCCATAATGATAATACATTCCATAATCCTCACTTAATGCATTTTGAGAATCCAATTCTCTTCAACGAACATTTTTCCTTTCCGACGTTCGGAAGATTTTCCGTCGGAAAAACAATTCTTCCTTTCGTACCCTTTTCAAGTCTTGTGTTCCTTACATACATTCTCTTAAACATGTCCTTGAACTACGGGGTGTAACATTCTTCCCCCCTTAGAAACATTCGTCCTCGAATGTTCTTTCGGAGTCCAATCTAATTAGATAGCGACATAGTCTCCTTTTACAACAACCTTCAAACAACATATGCCACCCATGGCCACACAACAATACTTATACTAAAATGTCTACCTTGGCACTCACGAAGCCAACTAGCCCATACTCATAATGACCTCAAAGTCCGTCATAATCATCTCTACTAGGGTCTGACGACTGTATCATCACCGGGAAAACCTCATATTCCCGCTCAGCTACCACCCCAAACACTCTTTTAAACAACATAAGGCCATTTCTGGCTCTCACAACCTGGTTCTGGTGGAACGTGTCCACGAACCCGTAAAACAATTAACTAGACTTGGGCCTTGTACCCTCGTGACCCTGTCACGTAGCGGAACTACTACCAACTGATCCCACTCTATTTCAGGCTATGGAGCGACCCGTAATAGGTCCTCAACCCGACTCAGCGTCACACTTAATTCTTATCCTTGGTCTGACTTAAAATCTTATTGCCAGAGAAAGCCTTATATATCTAAGGTCTCGGCAGTTATCAATATTCTTAGGCTCGCAATTTCCATGCTCCAAGCTACCTTACCAGTCCCCCCGTAAACGGGTACAAAAACTTCTCATAATACCATAATCGTGTCGTCTTGATCACAACAACCATTACTTACTCTATACGGACCTCATCCGTACAATTCTCTTAAGCCTACCACGTAGCTTAATACATATACATGGTATTCCATTAAGTTTCTTAACATGACTTCTTAAGGGTTCACTGCCCTTCCCGATATCTAGTTAGTCTTTACCAACTCTTGGTAATCTAAAATCATTCTAGGCAACACGCGTCTGACCCTCATACATAACTCCGTATAGATGTATGTCACAATACCAACTATACTATAATTATTACCAACCGGATCGCGATCCACATAGTCCTTCCCGGTCACTGCGCTTTCTCGTAGTTGCAATCAACATAACTCGTTAGGAGAGACGACCTAACAACACAACTCTATCGCGCGATCTCGGAGAGAGAAGAATGGAAACCAATCCTAAATGTCCTGCACCTCACGATTATAGATGTGGTGCACAACACACCGATAATCAAGACTCTACTAGACACGGTCTGTAGACACTTTCCGAGGACTAACTGCTCTGATACCACTTTTGTCACGACCCGACCCCGGGCCGCGACTGGTGACCTACCTGGGAACCCTTCTAATCATACAATATAATAAACTGCGGAAGATAAATAACATTTTTTTTAAACCAAAGCCAAGCCGATAAGGCTGCCATAACCTAAAAATTACCCGAAAGGGTCTACACTATTTAACAATGTAAAAACAACTCTAGCCAGTCCAGCCCACAGATGAATACAGACCTCTAAGATTTGAACAACTACTATGACGGGACAAGGCCCCGCCGTACCCCTGAATATACATAGCCATGACAACTCCGGAACATTGGAGCCATCTCAAAATGCTGAACCAGGATCCTAAGCTCGCGGATCCACAACTGTGTACCTAAACCTGCGGACATGAACGCGGCCCGAGAAGTCGATAACAAAAATTTAATATGGAGCGGAAAATAAGGTACAATAAATAAATCATAATCTGCAAAAAGAATGACTGGGGCAAGTATAAAAAGGGTACATACCAGATCCTATCGTGTCATTACCATCTCGTGAACTTAATCGTACCTTATTATCTTTTCCCATTTTTCTATAAAAGTTATAGTCACATTCTTACGCATACGCTTGGAAACAACGCAAGACCGATCCGGGCCGTGGTGGTGCCTTACCGGGCACCCTAGTGATACAACATCAGAGAAAACCAGCTGAATATAAAATTTAAACAAGAAGCAAGATATATGATCATAAACAGTCAACCAAGCGGTTACCTTCAAATAAAATATATATAAACAACTCTTTCAAAGCGAGCAGTTTAATCCTTTTACAAACCACGCCACAACGATTACAGCACTCTAAGAGTTTTTATACAACATGACGGACAGGCCCCGCCATACCCGATCAGACAAGAACCTACAACTCAGGGTACATACCAAAGATAAGCCTCCGGAGAAACGGAGCTTCCCAACGCTGAACTGTGACCACTAAGGCGAGAATCAACAACGGTGTACCTCTACTGCGGCATGAACGCGGCCCCGGAAGAGGTCGATTACAGTACCAAGTATGTGAAATCAAAATCTGCGGTTAAATCATAACATCATATAAAGCAGAGACATGTATGATAACCAATATACAAGACGCAACATAAAAGCGAAGTCAAGTCGTGACTCGCGCCTCAAGCCATTACTCAAATATAACTATGGGTCTCACGCCCACCACATCAATCATGTTCGCATCACGGCGCATGCCCCGGTGTGCATCGGTGTAGACATGTCCATGATGCAACAAGATAACAATGCCGCGTGGCCACATGCCCCGAATTCTACCTCGGTGTAGACATGCCCATGCAACCTCAACAACAATATACTGGGTGATCAAGCCCGCCACATGACCACATGCCCCCGGAATTCTGCGTCGGTGTAGACATGTCCCTGTGACCTCAATAACAATATACCGCACAACCAGGCTATCACAAACAAGCTCAAGCAAATTACCATACTTCTAGACTTTCATAAAAGATCCACTCCTTCCCGAAGTCACCGATATCAACACTTGCACAACAAAGGCTATCACAACAAGCATAGGCGAGTTACACAATAACAAGCTTAGGCAAGTTAAACACAACTCAAGGTACTTCCATTTTGTATCAAAGTCTGGGTTTTAACCCTAAAGTACTACGTACGTTAAATTCCTTTTTGAGAGATCCATTCCTTTCATAAAGGTCACCCGATACCGTAGTATAAAAATAGAGTGACTCGCATTTTTAGGTAAACCAAAATACTCCCTTTTGTAAAATCAAGTAACAACATTATTTTCCAAGCGTTCAAGTTTGCCTAATTTCAAATGCTCCAGTTCTTATTTAAAAAGGTTTCATAACTCATAGTTTTAATCTCTTTTAAAACAATTGAGTAACATAAGTCTTGTACGTGAGCCGTTTATTCTTGTTTACAACAATCTTGTTACATCAGCCATGATCTAGGAAATGTAATACAATTTTGTCTTATCTTAGCTTCTATGCAGATGGAGGTTTCTACTGGTTTTAATAACAATTAGTTATTTGTCAATACACTTTCCTTTATTAGCTTTGTGGTTTGTTAAACACTTATTCTCATTTCAAATCAATAAAACATTATCCTTTTTAAAACCAAGTACTCATTACTCGCGAATGAGGTTTCACAACACATTTAACAAAATGTTAATAACCAAGTAAAACAAGTTAAGTCTCTTATCTTTCAAGATCAAGTCTCTTAACTTCTACAATCAATAAACCAATCTTTTACCTACATAGAGTCGTTATAACTAACTTCCCATAAAGCTATTATAACACCCTATGTTTTAAACCAACCAACCCGTTTAACACATGTACGTCTACCGTACTACATAGTTTACAAAGCATCATGCGATAAGGATAGGAAGAGGTTCACATACCGCGGCGATTATCGACAATAAGCAAAATGCTCCACGATCTGTAACGCTGGCTGCTTTCCACTCTTTAAGTAGAATACGCTACTCGCGATTTCCACCTATAAGGCCACAAACGTCTATTAACTTCTAACCGCACGGTTCCATATTCTACGTAAAATTCGATTCTCCCGCAATGCAGCGTAAATCTCCTCTCTATCGAGGCGGCTGCCAAGCCAACCGGGGTTTGCACGTCTAACCGGCCGTGTACAATTCTACAACACAAAGAATGCTACACAAGTCTCATCTGAATATCCTATGTAATTACGATTCGATTTCTTTAAATTGGGCTTAAGTCAAAAGACATTGCCGCAAGCTATGTTCAGTTCTATATATAGTATACTTCAACTATATAATCCTACAACATGTAATCTCCAATTACAATAAGGGGACAAGAATATTTACCTCGACAAGCCCAAAATTATCCGAGATAAAAGTCGATCCTGAGCAAGGTTTAGCTCCTACTCCGTGCGCTCGATCCGCTCCAAACAACCCTTAAGTTCTAACCAACTTCTACCTACATACTTCAACCAACTATGAAGATTTCCTTAGGGTTTCGGTTTGAGACTTAAAAGGACAAAAGGTAGTATTTCCGGGCTCTACGTATAGAGGTAACTTTTGGAAAACTATAAGGTAAAGGCTAAGGTATTTTGGGCATTATAACAATACTTGGAGAAGTATTTCAATACCACAAGGGAGGGGTATTATACGAAAACAACTAGGCTAGGGGGGGGGGGTACCCCACGGCTAGCACCTCAAAGGGGGGAAGGGGGAGGCTCTCGGCCACAAGGCCACTCAAAGGGGGAGGGGGGAAGGCTTTGGACGAGAACACTCAAGAGGGGAGAGAGAGTTTTCAAGGCTTAGACAAAGTGAGGAGTGGATGAATAAGTTCATCACTAAGGGGGGGTATTTATAGGAAAACCAAAAGCCAACCAATGGCCAAGATTAAGCCATGTGCAAGGCAAGTGTAAGGCCAAGATCAAGCCAAGTGCACCCTAACCCTACTCCACAAATCCCTCACAAATATCTACACAAATATCTACCACAACTTGCCCATCCATTCGGCCCTAATTCCGCCCTCAAGTCCACCAATGAGAGGGTGCCAAGTGTTGCCCTCTCGTTGGTCCAAAACATTTCGTCTCTCGGAAAAATCCGCAAAAATACTAAATGACATAGCCGGAATTTTCCCTTCGTAAGCTTAGTAAAACGTTTCGTCGAAAAACGACTCTAATCGGGTGTTGTGCACAATAAATATTTCGGCCAAGGGTGCCACATGGGGGTGACACGTGTCGCCCCCCGATTCGCCCAGAATATTTCGTCTTCCGAAAATATCCAAAATACCGGAAATCTCAAAAACAAAGCGGGCCCCACAAAACCGTAAATTTCTCCCGTGGGCCCCACGTGACCATTTCCGAAAATAAAATCTCAAAATTCTAATATAATTTAAGAAGCCCATATACCAAATCTGGGAATCCAATTCTCATTAACGAACCTTTTTCTTCACAAAAAAACCGGAAACTTTACCGTCGAAACTCACATCTTTCTTTCTTTTCAAAATTCTGCCGTACTCTCGTACGTACGTCCTCACATACATACCCTGCAACTACGGGGTATAACATTCTCCCCTCCTTAGAAACATTCGTCCCGAATGTTCCTTCTCAAGACGGATATCGATGAAGTTCCTCTAACAAGTTGCCAACGCCACCGGCCGCGAAAATAACACACGTTCCCTTCCTTCCTTACTCGTCGTGCGATACCACTTTTGTCACTTTGCCGCGAGGTTCTAGTGTCACTCAGGACGTGCCATACTTCAGTCATTGCTTCAGTTCTCAAAACTGTGGAGTCACTACCTCCAAACTTGGTCATCTTACTAACCTCAATCTTCTTTAAGGCCATTCCCGGCCTTCACGAACCGCTTCGGTCGAACATATTCACGAACTCATACGATGGTGAACTAAAGCGGGGCCTAGCACCTCGTGACCTACCACCGCGGACCACCCAAACTGACCACCTAAAACCGGGTTGCGGGTCGACCATGGCGCAATAAACCCGACCCACAATCGCGCCAATACTTGCTCGCCGAAACGGAACAATCTTACCTAATCAAGTCATGAAAGCTACCACTTCCATCTCACACTACCCGTGGACTTATCACACAAATAATTCCCACGCATACTACGGACTGATAAAGATCAAACATGAAATAAATCTTTTACTCGAGACGACCTTACCTCTAAGGTCTCAATCGTGAAATAGTCTAAGGTTCACACTACCATGCCCCATACTTATCCTTCCAACAACCATGTTTTCTAACTTGCATTAACACAACGCTATCCGCATAGCTCACAATAACAAGATCATAATAACAAGCATACCAAAACTCTAGAGGGTTAAGGATATACCTGTCTCTACCGCTTAATCACGATCACGCCTGCAGTATGCGCATACTAGTGAAGGTGATGAACCACCATCGATCACGGCGTGAGTCGTAACATCCGTGCTACCCTTGGTCGGACAGTTCCTCGCAAAATGGCCCCTGGCCGCAAAGTAACAAGCTCCTCGCACCACGACACTCCGAAAATGCGGTCTACCACATCGACCACACCGAGGTAGGGGTGACGCGTCCGCCAACACCCTTACTTCCGCGAAACACGAACCGCGAGCCACGACCGCTCCGAATACTGGATGCTCACGAAGGTTGTGGAGGACCACTGCACCGGGCGGAGGTACAAAACTAGCATCTCGCCGAGGTTGTCCGCCTCGAAAGTCACCAAAGGACCTGCATTGTTCGCCTCTTTTGCGATCTGGTCAATCCGTCGACCTCTCCGTGCCTCGCGTCCGGTCGTGAGCTGCGTGCGGCAATGTCCATGCGGTGAAGAGCTACACCAACAAGCCTCTGCAAGTAATCATCTAGCCCTGACATAGCGGCACTCTATCCTCCATATCGGCTACTACAATGGAACATACCGAGCTAATGAGTCGAACTCACATTGTACTCTCTAACCGCCCGCCCGCCCCGCCTCAGCGTCAAAAATCTGTGCCGAGCCCTCCTCATCTGTGGGGCAAGAAATGTGCAAGAAAAGCCTTGAGAACTTGTCCCAAACGGCTGAAGCGCATGCTCTTCCGGGACAGCTCCTATGAATCAAACGATCAATCGCGGTATCACGCGGTGACGCGAACCCAATACCACTGATTACGCCTCGAGACTCGATTGTCACGACCCGATCCGGGCGTGATCGTGCCTACCGGGCACCCTAGTGAAACAACATCGAGAAAACCGCGGAAAATAAAACATAAACATGAAACAAGATATATGATCATAAACAAAGCAACCAAAAGCGATTTGCCTTAGATATATACATAAAACCGAGCAGTTTAATCCTTTTTACAACTCGCCACAACGATTACTGCACCTCTAAGATTTACAACAACCATGACGGACGAGGCCCCGCCATACCACGAATGTACAAGAACCTACAACTCGGGAACACATACCAAATAATAAGCCTCCGAGAAACGGAGCTTCCCAATACGCCGAATCAGTGATCCTATGGCGAGGATCCACTACCGATGTACTCCTACTGCGGCATGAGCGCAACCCCCCGGAGAGGTCGATGCAACAGTACCAAGTATGTGAAAGCGTAAAATTATCAGAAATGAAATCATACTAGTCTATATAAAGCGAGAGACATGTGATAACCAAACTACGATCACAATAATAGCGATCATGTCGATCGAGGACTCGCGCCTCAAGTCATCACTCAAATATAACTATGGGTCTCACGCCCGCAACATCAATCATGTTCGCATCACGGCCGCATGCCCCGAATTGCGCCGGTGTAGACATGTCCATGATGCAACAATAATACCAATGCCCCATGGCCACATGCCCCCGGAATTCTGCATCGGTGTAGACACGTCCAAGTGACATTATCAACAATAATACTGGGTGATTAACCCCGCCGCATGGCCACATGCCCCCGAATTGCGTCGGTGTAGACGTGTCCATGTAACCACAATAACAATATATCGGTAATCAACCACGCCGCAGCCACATGCCCCTGAGTCTGCGCCGGTGTAGACATGTCCATGACATCAACAACAATATACCGCACAACCAAAGCTATCACAAACAAGCTCAAGCAAATTACCATACTTCTAGACTTTTATAAAAGATCCACTCCTTCCCAAGAAGTCACCTGATATCAACACTTGCACAACAAAGGCTATCACAACAAGCATAGGCGAGTTACACAACAACAGGCATAGGCAAGTTACACACAACTCAAGGTACTTCCATTTTATATCAAAGTCCGGGTTTTAACCCTAAAGTACTACGTACATTAAAATCCTCTTTAAGAGATCCATTCCTTTCACAAAAGTCACATAATACCCGTAGTATAGAGTGACTATCTTTTTAAGTAAACCAAAATACTTCCTTTGTAAAATCGAGTAACAACATTATTTTCCAAACGTTCAAGTTTGCCTAATTTCAAATGCTCCAGTTTCTTATTTTAAAAAGGTTTCATAACTCATAGTTTTAATCTCTTTTAAAACAATTGAGTAACATAAGTCTTGTACGTGAGCCGTTTATTCTTGTTTACAACAATCTTGTTACAGCAGCCATGATCTAGGAAATGTAATACAATTTTGTCTTATCTTAGCTTCTATGCAGATGGAGGTTTCTACTGGTTTTAATAACAATTAGTTATTTGTCAATACACTTTCCTTTATTAGCGTTGCTGTGGTTTGTTCGACACTTATTCTCATTTCCGAAATCAATAAAACATTATTCTTTTTAAAACCAAGTACTCATTACTCGAATGAGGTTTCACAACACATTTAACAAAATGTTAATAACCAAGTAAAACAAGTTAAGTCTCTTATCTTTCAAGATCAAGTCTCTTAACTTCTACAATCAATAAACCAATCTTTTACCTACATAGAGTCGTTATAACTAACTTCCCATAAAGCTATTATAACACCCTATGTTTTAAACCAACCAACTCATTTAACACACGTATGTCTCACCGTACTACATAGTTTACAAAGCATCATGCTAGGATAGGAAGAGGTTCACATACCTCGCGACGATTATCGATAATAAGCAAACGCCTCAAGATCAGAATCGCCTTAGCCGCTTTCCACTCTTCAAGTATAATACGCTACTCGCCGTACTTCCACCTTTACGGCCACAAACGTCTATTAACTTCTAACCGCACGGTTCACATTCTACGTAAAATTCGTGACTCTCCCCGCAACGGCGTAAATCTCCTCTCTATCGAGGCCGCTACCAAGCCTACGGGGTTTATACGCCTAACCGGACGTATACAATTCTACTATCTGATAATACCACAAGTCTATTGTAATACACCCCTATGTAATTACTGATTCTTTTCTTTAAATTGGGCTTAAGTCAAAAGACATTGCGCACAATAATGTTCGATTCTATATATAGTATACCTCAATTATATATTCCTACAACATGTAATCTCCAATTACAATAAGGGACAAGAATATTTACCTCGACAAGCCCAAAATTATCCAAGTTATAATGTCGATCCTGAGCAAGGTTTAGCTCCTACTCAAAGTGCGCTCAATCCGCTCCAAACAACCCTTAAGTTCTAACCAACTTCTACTCAAATACTTCAACCAACTATGAAGATTTCCTTGGGTTTCGGTTTGAGACTAAAAGGACAAAAGGTAGTATTTCCTGCTCTACGTATAGAGGTAACTTTTGGAATACAACAAGGTAAAGGCTAAGGTATTTTGGGCATTATAACAATACTTGTAGAATACATTTCTACCAAGAGGGTGTATTATACGAAACAACTAGGCTAGGGGTACCCACTGGCTGGACACCACCAAGGGAGGGGAACCTCTCGCCAAAGGCCACAGGAGGAGGGGAGAGGCTTTGGGCGAGAGCCACGAGAGGAGGAGGGAGAGTTTTCAAGGCTAAGACAAAGTGAGGAGTGAATGAATAAGTCTTGACAAGGGAGGGTATTTATAGGGAAACCAATGGCCTTGATCAAGCCAAGTGCAAGGCAAGTGTATGGCCTTGATCAAGCCAAGTGCACCCTAACCCCTACTCCACAAAACAAGGCACAAAACATGGCACCAAACAAGCCACAAAACAAGGCCAAAACAAGGAGCCAATAGGCCTCAAACCCGTGACCAACCGGCCAACCCATTAACGCCCGAATGAGGTGACAAGTCTCACCCGCCCGTTGGTCCAAAACATTTCGTCTCTCGGAAAAATCCGCAAAAATCAAAAAGGACATAGCCGGAATTTTCCCTACGCAAGCTGTGGAAACGTTTCGTCGAAAAACGACTCCTTTCGGTAGTTGTGTACAAATTTCGAAACTAGCCAATCCTTAAGGCTTAAATTATAATACGACGTCCTCACGCATACTCGAAATACGGTATAACATCGATCACTTACGATCCGTCAGCCTGTCGGATAAACTCACGAGGGTCATCTCGGCTCTCGATCCATAGAACACTGGCGGCTACAACTCGTAAAGTCCCGTAGCCTCAAACTATTCGCTCGGGGTGAACCATCGTGCTCTGAATCGAACCGCCAGATCCGACTATCTCATATCGCCACGACTCGCCAGAATCGCCATCTCCTTGTACCCGTCTCATCTCGCCGGTGCCGGGTGAGGCTCGTCTATGTGGTCTCGGCAGCCATCTGCTGCGTTCTAAACTCTGCTGGCCGTGGCGTCGCAAAACTCGCCGTCTGAAGCACAACTCAGTCTTGACGGGCTCGCGCTCGTATTCTCCTCAGATCTCACTAGCGGCTCCTCGCTGTCTTGCCCTTCCAGGCTCGGTTGCCTGCGCGGAGGCATAACGGTAAAACGAGATCGTCGAGAGGTCCAACTTACAACACAGCTCTAAGGCACGATCTCAGAATGAGAAGAATGGACACCAATCCTAAATGTCCTGCAGCCTCCTGATTATACATGTGGTGCACAACACAGCGATAATCAAGACTCTACTGACACGGTCTCAGACACTTTCCGAGGATTAACTGCTCTGATACCACTTTTGTCACGACCCGATCTCGGGCCCGTGACTGGTGCCTTACCCCGGGCACCCTAGTGATACAACATCAGAGAAAACCAGCGGAATATAAAATTTAAACAAGAAGCAATATATATGATCATAAAACAGGTCAACCAAACGGTTACCTTCAAATAAAATATATATAAACAACTCTTTCAAAACGAACAGTTTAATCCTTTTTACAAACCCCGCCCACAACAGTACTACAGACCTCTAAGAGTTTTTATACAACATGACGGGACAGGGCCCCGCCATACCCCGACAGCATAAGAACCTCTACAACTCGAGTACATACCAAAGATAAGCCTCCGAGAAACGAGCTTCCCAACGCTGAATCAGTGACCCTAAGGCGAGAATCAACATGGTGTACCTCTACTGCGGCATGAACGCGGCCTCCAAGGAGGTCGATAACAGTACCAAGTATGTGATCAAAATATCGCGGTTAAATCATAACAGTCATATAAAACAGGAGACATGTATGATAACCAATATACAGTACGCAACATAAAAGCAGTCAAGTCAAGTCAGGGACTCACGCCCTCAAGCCATTACTCAAATATAACTATGGGTCTCACGCCTACCACATCAATCATGTTCGCATCATGGCGCGTGCCCCGGACTCTGCCGGTGTAGACATGCCCATGATGCAACAATAATAACAATGCCGCATGGCCACATGCCCCCGGAATTCTACCTCGGTGTAGACATGCCCATGCAACCTCAACAACAATATACTGGGTGATCAAGCCCGCCACATGACCACATGCCCCCGGAATTCTGCATCGGTGTAGACATGTCCCTGTGACCTCAATAACAATATACCGCACAACCAGGCTATCACAAACAAGCTCAAGCAAATTACCATACTTCTAGACTTTCATAAAAAGATCCACTCCTTCCCAAGAAGTCACCTGATATCAACACTTGCACAACAAAGGCTATCACAAAGAACATAGGCGAGTTACACAATAACAAGCATAGGCAAGTTACACACAACTCAAGGTACTTCCATTTTGTATCAAAGTCTGGGTTTTAACCCTAAAGTACTACGTACGTTAAATTCCTTTTTAAGAGATCCATTCCTTTCATAAAGGTCACCCGATACCCGTAGTATAAAAATAGAGTGACTCACATTTTTAGGTAAACCAAAATACTCCCCTTTTGTAAAATCAAGTAACAACATTATTTTCCAAACGTTCAAGTTTGCCTAATTTCAAATGCTCCAGTTTCTTATTTTAAAAAGGTAGCATAACTCATAGTTTTAATCTCTTTTAAAACAATTGAGTAACATAAGTCTTGTACGTGAGCCGTTTATTCTTGTTTACAACAATCTTGTTACAGCAGCCATGATCTAGGAAATGTAATACAATTTTGTCTTATCTTAGCTTATATGCAGATGGAGGTTTCTACTGGTTTTAATAACAATTAGTTATTTGTCAATACACTTTCCTTTATTAGCGCTGCTGTGGTTTGTTCGACACTTATTCTCATTTCCGAAATCAATAAAACATTATCCTTTTTAAACCAAGTACGCATTACTCGCGAATGAGGTTTCACAACACATTTAACAAAATGTTAATAACCAAGTAAAACAAGTTAAGTCTCTTATCTTTCAAGATCAAGTCTCTTAACTTCTACAATCAATAAACCAATCTTTTACCTACATAGAGTCGTTATAACTAACTTCCCATAAAGCTATTATAACACCCTATGTTTTAAACCAACCAACCCATTTAACACATGTACGTCTACCGTACTACATAGTTTACAAAGCATCATGCTAGAAGGATAGGAAGAGGTTCACATACCTCGCGACGATTATCGATAATAAGCAAAACGCTCACGATCAGAACACGGCTAGCCGTTCCACTCTTAAGTAGAATACGCTACTCGCGATTTCCACCTATAAGGCCACAAACGCTATTAACTTCTAACCGCACTCGCCCATATTCTACGTAAAATTCGGCGACTCTCCCGCATGACGGCGTAAATCTCCTCCTCTATCGAGGCCGCTACCAAGCCAACCGAGGGTTTGCACGTCTAACCGACGTACAATTCTACAACACAATGCTACACAAGTCTCATCATACACCCTATGTAATTACATTCGATTCTCTTCTTTAAATTGGGCTTAAGTCAAAAGACATTGCCGCAAGCTATGTTCATTCTATATATAGTATACTTGACTATATAATCCTACAACATGTAATCTCCAATTACAATAAGGGACAAGAATATTTACCTCGACAAGCCCAAAATTATCAGAGATAAAAGTCGATCCTGAGCAAGGTTTAGCTCCTACTCCGTGCGCTCAATCCGCTCAAACAACCCTTGAAGTTCTAACCAACTTCTACCTACATACTTCAACCAACTATGAAGATTTCCTTAGGGTTTCGGTTTGAGACTTAAAAGGACAAAAGGTAGTATTTCCGGGCTCTACGTATAGAGGTAACTTTTGGAAAACTATAAGGTAAAGGCTAAGGTATTTTGGGCATTATAACAATACTGGAGAAGTATTTCAATACCACTGAGGGGTATTATACGAAAACAACTAGGCTAGGGGTACCCGGCTAGCACCTCAAAGGGGGAGGAGGCTCTCGCCACAAGGCCACTCGAAGGAGGAGGGGGAAGGCTTTGGGCGAGAACACTCAAGAGGGAGAGTTTTCTAGGCTTAGAAAAAGTGAGGAGTGGCTGAATCAGTCCATCACTACGGGCCCTTATTTATAGGAAAACCAAAAGCCAACCAATGGCCAAGATTAAGCCATGTGCAAGGCAAGTGTAAGGCCAAGATCAAGCCAAGTGCACCCTAACCCTACTCCACAAATCCTCACAAATATCTACACAAATATCTACCACAACTTGCCCGTCCATTCGCCCTAATTCCGCCTCAAGTCCACCAATGAGAGGGTGCCAAGTGTTGCCCTCTCGTTGGTCCAAAACATTTCGTCTCTCGGAAAAATCCGCAAAATACTAAATGACATAGCCGAAATTTTCCTTCGTAGCTTAGTAAAGCGTTTAGTCGAAAACGACTTAATCGGGTGTTGTGCACAATAAATATTTCGCCAAGGGTGCCACATGGGGTGACACGTGTCGCCCGATTCGCCCGAATATTTCATCTTCCAAAATATCCAAAATACCGAAATCTCAAAAACAAAGCGGGCCCACAAAATCAGAATTTCTCCGTGGGCCCACGTGACCATTTCCGAAAATAAAATCTCAAAATTCTAATATAATTTAAGAAGCCCATATACCAAACGGGAATCCAATTCTCATTAACGAACCTTTTTCTTCACAAAAAAAACCGGAAACTTTACCGTCGAAACTCACATCTTTCTTTCTTTTCAAAATTCTGCCGTACTCTCGTACGTACGTCCTCACATACATACCCTGCAACTACGGGGTATAACAAACACCGTCAAGTTCATTACCATATAACTTACTTACCTTACATAACATAATCCGGCCCTTTATGTAGGACGCTATATCTTGCCCGCCAATGGGGCGCGATAAAGTCACATAGTTCGCCCGTAAAGGTATCTTGCCGGCCCAATCTCGGGGGCGGTAAGGTCACATAGTCTGCCCATAAAGGTATCTTGCCGGCCCAATCTGGGGCGCGGTAAGGTCACATAGTACGCCCATAAAGGTATCTTGCCGGCCCATTCTCGACGCGGTAATGTCATATAGTCTGCCCATAAAGGTATACTGCCCGGCCCATTCCGGGGACGCGGTAATGTCATATAGTCTTCCCATAAATGTATACTGCCCTGCCCATTCTCGACGCGTAATGTCATATAGTTCGCCCATAAAGGTATCTTGCCCGACCATTCACGACGCGGTAATGTCATATAGTCCGCCCATAAAGGTATACCGCCGGCCCATTCACGACGCGGTAATGTCATATAGTCTGCCCATAAAGGTATACTGCCCGGCCCATTCCTGGGACGCGGTAATGTCATATAGTCTGCCCATAAAGGTATACTGCCCGGCCCATTCCTGGGACGCGATAATGTCATATAGAATACGGGAATTTAACCCAACGTACTACGTGCCTCTACTCTTTTAAAATGATTATCTTTCAAATAAAACTTCCAAGATACTAACTACCGTAGTATCAAGTCATATCTACTTTTCAAGACAAGTCACAATACCTTTTAGAAATACATTTATAGGCTTCTAAATCAAGTGACTTCTTTCTTTAAAACCTTAAGCAATTGGTACCTTTAAAACAATTTGCCCTTCTTTATTTCAAATCATTTCTTTGCTTACATTACTGAAGAAAACCATTCTTTTAATCTTCCATAAAGTTGTTTTAACCAACTTACCATAAAGCCGATATAACTCTTTATGTCTTAGACAAATTCATTCATTTTATAACCAAGAGACTTATACTTTCAAATCAAATCATATAGCTTTCAAAATACTTCAAGTCTATTAACTTTTAAGAAAACAAGTTTCTTAACTTTAGAATGGCAAGAAATCAATACTTTCCAAATCAAGTATTCTTTACTTTTAAATCAATTCATTTCTCCCTTTAAGAATCAAGTCTCATAACTTGAAAAATAAAATCCCTTAATGTCACGACCCGAACCCGGGCCCGTGACTGGTGCCTTACCCCGGGCACCCTAGTGATACAACATCAGAGTAATCAGCGGAACATAAAACACAATACATGATACAATGTAAAGAAGACACATGTTTATCTGAAGGAAAGTGGCCTCTCGGCATATATATAAATAACAACTCTTTCAAAATGAACAGTTTTATCCCTTTTACAAACCCTGCCCACAACAAGATTCTGCACTCTACGAATGATGTGACCACAACGACGGGACAGGGCCCCGTCATACCCCTGAATGTAAGCACCTACAACAACAGGGGACTATACCAAGATAATGTAAGCACCTACAACAACAGGGGACTATACCAAGATAAGCCTCCGGAGAAACGGAGCTTTCCCAAACGCTGAACTGTGACCCTAAGAGCGAGGATCAACGACTGGTGTACCTCAACCTGCGGCATGAACGCAGCCCCCCGAAGGAGGTCAGTACAACAGGTACCAAGTATGTGAAACTGAAAATATTGTAAATGAAATCATAATAGTCTATAAAGCAGGAGACATGTATGATAACCAAACTATAGTTCACAATAAATAGGCAGTCATGTCAAGTCAGGGACTCACGCCCTCAAAGTCATCACTCAAATGTAACTATGGGTCTCACGCCCATAACATCAATCATGCCCGTGGAATACCTTCCTCACTGCCGGCAGTTTATGATATAAAAGCACCAAGAAATACACATGAACACCAGGTCCCACCTGTGTCCTAATAAAATAGTGCGAGGTAAATGCGAAGGCATAACCGACTACTAACACCCACGATTTCTAGTGGTCATAAAGCGTATCATGATATCTGTCAGGCCGTCGCATGATCCAAGTGGTCACTCGCCCGCGATATCAAATGCGCGTCTAGCCTGGAACTCTCGTAGCTCGCGTAGGCCAACCTCATAGGCCCGCGTGAGGTATTCCTCGCGTCGAGGGTAGCTACTCCCGCATCGTCCCGGACTCGCGATCCGCGTAGCCACAAAGACCGCATGACCACAAGGGCCGCAAACTAACCGGAACTCCGTAGTTCGCATGGATCCTGGACCCGCATGAGGTATTCTCGAATCATGGTCCCAGACCGCCTGAGTCTACCCCGCATCGGAGGGCAGCTTAACCTCCGGAGACAAGTCAAGGTGAGTGGTACAATACCAACATAACGGCTGAGAGTCAAACAACTTTAAGCGCAGTCGAGGGAAAACCCCCTTTACACAAAACATCACAAGATACTAACACACGTAGCATCCTAGCATGTTTACTTATCAAATCAACAAGAAAGTATTACAAGGCTATCACAAACCAACACAACCATGTTATACACACAAGGTACATTCTAATATATGATTAACAAGATCGGGTATCTATTCCCAAAGTACTTCATACATTATCTTTTAAAAGATACGTTACGTTTACAAAAGTCACATAATACCCGTAGTATATGAAAATAGAGTGATTATCTTTTGAAGTAAATCAAAACACTTACTTTTGTAAAATCAAGTAACAACATTATTTTCCAAACGTCCAAGTTTGCCTAATTTCAAATGTTCACGGTTCTTTTTTTTTAGAAAGGTTTCGTAGTTCATAGTCTTATTCATTTAAGAATATAATTCTCTTTTAAACCATCTGAGAAAACATAAGCCCTATATGTGAGTAGGATATTCTTGTTTATAACAATCTTATTACAAACCGTGATCTAGGAAATATCATTTTGTCTCATCTTAGCTTCTATGCGGATGGAAGTTTCTCTTGGTTTTAATAATACTTAATCACAAAATATTTCCTTTTATTAACGCTGCGATGGTTTGTCGATACACATTCGATTTCAAATCAAGAATCATTCTTAAGCCGTTATACCTAACTTCCCATAAAGCTAGTATAACTCTTAAGTTTTCAAAAACCCAGTATTACTTCTTCTTTCAAAATGATTCAAAAATCTTTTGAAATACTTCAAGTTCTTTATTATCACATAACCAGCCAGTTATAGTTCAAATCAGTTACCTTTTAAAAATCACAAATATTTTCTTATATACATAAAGATGTTATAACTAACTTCCCATAAAGCCGTTATAACACTTTGTGGTTTAGACCAATCAAATACATTTAACACATGTACGTCTACCGTACTACATAGTTACACACATATCATGCTAGAAGAGATAGGAAGAGGTTCACATACCTCGCGACGAGTATCGACTAATAGCAAAACGCTCCAAGTACTTCCAACCGTCGGCTACTCCTTAAGCCAAGTAGATCGCGCCACACGCGATCTTCACCCTAGAAGGCCACCAGGCGCTTATTAATATTTAGATCTCTTCAGAACATTCTACGTAAAATTCGGCGACTCTCCCCGCAACCGCGTAAATCTCCTCCTCTATCGAGGCCGGCTATCAAGCCAACCAGGGGGGGGGTTTTATATATCTAACCGGACGTGTACAATTCTACCTCACAGAAAAGCTACACAAGTCTACTGTAATACAGTCCTATGTAATTACAGTTCAGTACTCTTCTTTCGAAAAGGTTTCTTATTATTCAGGCTTAAGTCAAAAGACATTGCCGCACAATTATGTTCAGTTCTATATATAGTATACTTCAACTATACATTCCTACAACATGTAATTTCCTATTACAATAGAAGGTCAAGAGTGTTTACCTCGATAAGCCCAAAATTATTCGAGTTTAAATGTCGATCCTGAGCAAGGTTTAGCTCCTACTCCGTGCGCTCCGACCCGCTCCAAACAACCCTTAGAAGTTCTAACCAACTTCTACTTATACTCCAACCAACTATGGAGATTTTCCTTAGGGTTTCGGTTTTGTGACTGACGTGAAGTATAATAGTATTACGGGGCTTTTCGTATAGGTATAACCTTAGAATACTACAAGGTATACGGCTAAGGTAATTTGGGCATTATAACAATACTTTTGAGAGTATTTCTACCAAGAGAGGGGGGTATTTATACGAGACAACACCACAAGGGGGGGGGTATACCCCTTGGCCAACCCTACTAGGAGGGGGGGGAAACTCTCGGCCAAGGGGGGGAAAAGGGTGCTCTCGGCCAAAGGCCTTCCCAAAGGGAGAGGGGAGGGACGAAACACTACAAGGAGAGGGGGGGAGGATTTTAGACTTAGGAAAGTTTTTGGATGAAGAAGTCTTCAAAGGAGGGAGGGTATTTATAGGCTAAGCAAAGGCCAACCAATGGCCAAGATCTTGCCAAGTGCATAGCAAGTGTAGGGCCAAGATTCACCCATGTGTCCTTAACCAACTAACACACAAATATCCTACCTAACCCTTGACAAAAGTGGCGCCCTCTTGTTGGTCCAACACGTTTCGTCTCTCGGAAAAATCCGCAAAAATTAGAAATGACATAGCCGGAATTTTCCCTTCGCAAGTTATGTAAAACGTTTCGTCGAAAAACGACTCTAATCGGGTGTTGTGAACAAATAATTTTCGGCCAAGCCACTTTAAAGCCCAAACTTTTCTACGTACGTCCTACGTACATACTCTGGAAATACGGGGTATAACATTCTCCCCTCCTTAGAAACATTCGTCCCGAATGTTCTTTCTAAGTCTCGAAACAAACGCGCGCCAGTATAGTCTTCACTACTATACTTACGAGAACGATCCTGCCACACCTGGCCACAGAAACATCTGCGCAAATTCTTACATCCAAGTCCACGAGGAATCACCTCTAACATCACCACAAACACCTCTCTCCGGGGTCTAAAATATACTTCCTTCGCACCTTCTCCTTACAAAAGAAATGATCACATCTATGCTCGCCATACATGCTCGCTTCTCCCTTTACTCGTCGTGATACCACTTTTGTCACTTTGCCGCGAGGTTCTAGTGTCACTCCGGCGACCCAACAAATGGTACCGGGCTGCATGCGATCCCTGAGGCTGTCGTACACTCGAACTCTTACCACATTTCTGATACTGCTTCAGTTTCCAAAACTCGAGGTTACTATCTCTAACGTGGTCATCATTAACTGGGAACACTCTGGATGGATCTCCGATACTTTCCCGATCATAACAATACGAAAGACCGGACGTACTGCCTCCTAAGTCGGACGACAAATGCTATCATATAGGCAACCTGGCCTATCCCGCACATGAACTCAAAAGGCCCAAAGTAACTCGGGCTAAGTTTCCTCTGTTTTCCAAAGCTCATCGCACCCAATCCGGGGTGGTACCTTCAAGAAGACCGACCGTCAACCTGAACTCTAAGCGTCGTCGCCGATTATCCGCACGATTTCTCTGAGCTGCCAGAACTTCTTCTAGACAAGCTTTACCCTATCCACAGTCTGCTGGAACAAGCCTGAACCAACTATCTGAATCTTGCCAACATCGAACCAATCGACCGGCGACTTACACATCCGCCTTGCAAGGCGTCATAAAGCGACATCCGAATACTGAAATGGTAGCTACTAAAACACTCCTTCACAGGAGACAACAATCCTTACAGCTACCCCTGAAATCTACACACTGGCCCGAGGGCGAATGCGATTCTGAGACTCACCTGAGTTCTTAACCCTGCTTGGTAAAACTTCCAGAAACAAAAAACAGCCGTACCCTGGGCTCCACTGTCTGTCATAAGGTGAAGGTAGGCACCCCGTGCAGCCTTACAACCTTTCTGATAAATCAACACTGCCGAGTAAACGGTCTTTGCTAGAAGACAAGACGGCTGACCTCCTCGGCCCGACTCATCGGTCGATTCGTCCACGAACTCAGACTGTTGGTTAACTAAACTTGGGCCTAACACCCTCATAACCCTAACCCAAAGCGGGACCACCACAAACTGACCCCACCACCATACAGGCCGCGGGTTGACCCGCAACGTGGCCTCAACCCGACCCGGCAACGCGCAAGACATTAGCTCCCCGATCCGGGACAATCTCTCAATCATGTTACGAAAACCTAGCGGTATTCTTAGCTCAACTACCCTCTTTCATTCCACACTACTAAGGGACCTATCCCAAACATAGCTCACGTGCACTATGCACTCCGACAAGGGTCAAACATAAAATACTTCTTTACTCGAGATGGCCTTTCCTCTAAGGTCTCTACGTATAAAGCTCTAAGGCTCACACCTTCTCTATCCCCCAAATCTTACTTGGTTAACTAACCAAGATTTCTAATTACAATTTACACACTGCTATCAGAACATAGCACTTACGATATACTCATCTTATCACACATACTAATCTCTAGAGGGTTAAGGATATACCTGTATCTACTGCTTCACTCCCCTTAGTCGTTCTAATCAAAATCTACCCCGTAGGGCGCATAGTTAGGGAAGATGACGAACTACCCACCGATCCTGAAGGCTGAGTCCTCCTACTAGGACATCCTTTCGACACATGGCCCTGACGGCCGCAGGTACAACAAGTACCAACTAAAAAGACGACATTCCCCGGGATGACGTCACACATCGCAACACTGGGGAAAATCAATCCGGTGGCCGAACCTACGTGTAGCTGTGAACCGGAAACTCTGGAGTTCTGACCAACTCCTGCATACCCCGAACGTCCTGAACCCTGTGGAGGACCTTTCTGCACTGGTGGATGTGCATAATCTAATCTGCTGGTGAGGTGACTCGACTCGAAAGTTGCCAAAGGACCTTTCTCGCCCCGCCCTTCTCGTGGCCGTTAACGTCGATCTCTACTTTTCTTGGCTCGCCGCGCAAGCCCGCATACGTGCCATGCTCAAGCCTAACTGAAGAATTACTCTCGCACAACCCTTTCTAAGATATTCATCAAGACTCGCGGTACATCGGTATACTCTCTGGTAGCCAAATCCATAGCTAGTAACAGGGTTGTCTCTTCGCAATCTATATTATCTGTTTCCGGTCGTGGAACTGAAGGTTCAAATGTCATGGCCGCAGTAGGAACTGTTGCCGCCGTGCTAAACTCTGCTGGGGCTGGTGACGTAGCATAACTCCCCGAACGAAGCACCTAACTCAGGTGATGGTTGGGTCTGTGCCCTCGTAACCCTCTATACTCTACTCGCAGCTCCCTCGGCTGCCTTGCCCTCCTGGGCCCGGGTTTGCCCTACGCGGAGGCATAACGGTAAGGGAAAGAAATACGTTAGAGGGTCCAACTTACAACACAGCTCTAAGGCACGATCTCTGAGTGAGAAGAATAGAAACCAATCCTAAATATCCTATAGCCTCCTGATTATTGGTGTGGTGCACAACACACCGATAATCAAGACTCTACTGGATACGGTCTGTAGACACTTTCCGAGGATTAACTGCTCTGATACCACTTTTGTCACGACCCGAACCGGGTGGATCGTGCCTTACCCCGGGCACCCTAGTGATACAACATCAGAGTAATCAGCGGAACATAAAACACAATACATGATACAATGTAAAGAAGACACATGTTTATCTGAAGGAAAGTGGCCTCTCGGCATATATATAAATAACAACTCTTTCAAAATGAACAGTTTAATCCCTTTTACAAACCACGCCACAACGATTACTAGCACTCTACGAATGATGTGACCACAACGACGGGACAGGGCCCCGTCATACCCCTGAATGTAAGCACCTACAACAACAGGGGACTATACCAAGATAATGTAAGCACCTACAACAGAAGGGGACTATACCAAGATAAGCCTCCGGAGAAACGGAGCTTTCCCAAACGCTGAACTGTGACCCTAAGAGCGAGGATCAACGATCGTGTACCTCGACTGCGGCATGAACGCAGCCCGAGGTCGATAACAGTACCAGTATGAAATCAAAATATCAGAATGAAATCATAATAGTCTATAAAGCGAGAGACATGTATGATAACCAAACTACGATCACAATAAATAAGCGATCGTGTCAAGTCGTGACTCACGCCCTCAAAGTCATCACTCAAATGTAACTATGGGTCTCACACCCATAACATCAATCATGCCCGTGGAATACCTTCCTCACTGCCGACAATTTATGATATAAAAGCACCAATAAATACACATGAACACGTGTCCCACTGTGTCCTAATAAAACGATGCAGGTACGAAGGCATAACCGACTACTAACACCTACGATTTAACGGTCATAAAGCGTATCATGATATCTGCTCTGTAACGTCACATGATCCAAGCCGTCACTCGCCGCGATATCAAATGTGCGCGTCTAGCCCCGAACTCTCCGTAGCTCGCGTAGGCCAACCTCATAGCCCGCGTGAGGTATTCCTCGCATCGAGGGTAGCTACTCCCGGCGTCATCCTGGACTCGCACCGCGTAGCCACAAAGACCGCGTGACCACAGGGCCGCAAACTAACCGGAACTCCCGTAGTTCCGCATGGATCCCTTGGACCCGCATGAGGTATTCTCGAATCATGGTCCCAGACCGCCTGAGTCTACCCCGCATCGGAGGCAACTTAACCTCCGGAGACAAGTCAAGGTGAGTGGTACAATACCAACATAACGGCTGAGAGTCAAACAACTTTAAGCGCGATGAGGAAAACCCCTTTACACAAAACATCACAAGATACTAACACACGTAGCATCCTAGCATGTTTACTTATCAAATCAACAAGAAAGTATTACAAGGCTATCACAAACCAACACAACCATGTTATACACACAAGGTACATTCTAATATATGATTAACAAGATCGGGTATCTATTCCCAAAGTACTTCATACATTATCTTTTAAAAGATACGTTACGTTTACAAAGTCACATAATACGTAGTATATGAAAATAGAGTGATTATCTTTTGAAGTAAATCAAAACACTTACTTTTGTAAAATCAAGTAACAACATTATTTTCCAAACGTCCAAGTTTGCCTAATTTCAAATGTTCACGGTTCTTTTTTTATAGAAAGGTTTCGTAGTTCATAGTCTTATTCATTTAAGAATATAATTCTCTTTTAAACCATCTGAGAAAACATAAGCCCTATATGTGAGTAGGATATTCTTGTTTATAACAATCTTATTACAATGACGTGATCTAGGAAATATCATTTTGTCTCATCTTAGCTTCTATGCGGATGGAAGTTTCTCTGGTTTTAATAATACTTAATCACAAAATATTTCCTTTTATTAACGCTGCGATGGTTTGTCAATACACGTTCGATTTCCAAATCAAGAAACATTCTTAAGCCGTTATACCTAACTTCCCATAAAGCTAGTATAACTCTTAAGTTTTCAAAAACCAGATTACTTCTTCTTTCAAAATGATTCAAAAATCTTTTGAAATACATCAAGTTCTTTATTATCACATAACCACGGTTATAGTTCAAATCAATTACCTTTTAAAAACCACAAGTATTTTCTTACATACATAAAGATGTTATAACCAACTTCCCATAAAGCCGTTATAACACTTTATGGTTTAGACCAATCAAATACATTTAACACATGTACGTCTACCGTACTACATAGTTACACACATATCATGCTAGAAGAGATAGGAAGAGGTTCACATACCTCGCGACAGTATCGACTAATAGCAAAACGCTCAAGTACTTCCAACCGTCGGCTACTCCTAAGCCAAGTAGATCGCGCCACACGCAAGATTTCAACCTATAAGGCCACAAGGCGCTTATTAATATTTAGATCTCTTCGTAGAACATTCTACGAAAATTCGACAGACTCTCCCCCGCAAATCGCGTAAATCTCCTCCTCTATCGAGGCCGGCTATCAAGCCAACCAGGGGGGGTTTATATATCTAACCGGACGTGTACAATTCTACCTCACAGAAAAGCTACACAAGTCTACTGTAATACAGTCCTATGTAATTACAGTTCAGTACTCTTCTTTCGAAAAGGTTTCTTATTATTCAGGCTTAAGTCAAAAGACATTGCCGCACAATTATGTTCAGTTCTATATATAGTATACTTCAACTATACATTCCTACAACATGTAATTTCCAATTACAATAGAAGGTCAAGAGTGTTTACCTCGATAAGCCCAAAATTATCCGAGTTTAAATGTCGATCCTGAGCAAGGTTTAGCTCCTACTCCGTGCGCTCCGACCCGCTCCAAACAACCCTTAGAAGTTCTAACCAACTTCTACTTATACTCCAACCAACTATGGAGATTTTCCTTAGGGTTTCGGTTTTGTGACTGACGGGAAGTATAATAGTATTACGGGGCTTTTCGTATAGGTATAACCTTAGAATACTACAAGGTATACGGCTAAGGTAATTTGGGCATTATAACAATACTTTTGAGAGTATTTCTACCAAGAGGGGGGTATTTATACGAGACAACACCACAAGTGGGTATACCTTGGCCAACCCTACTAGGAGGGGGGGGAACCTCTCGGCCAAGGGGGGGAAAAGGGTGCTCCCGGCCCCAGGCCTCCCCACAGGGAGAGGGGACGGCCGACACACTCCCCGCAGAGGGGGGCAGGATTTTAGACTTAAGAAAGTTTTTGGATGAAGAAGTCTTCAAAGGAGGAGGGTATTTATAGGCTAAGCAAAGGCCAACCAATGGCCATGATCATGTCAAGTGCATAGCAAGTGTAGGGCCAAGATTCACCCATGTGTCCTTAACCAACTAACACACAAATATCCTACCTAACCCTTGACAAAAATGGCCACACTTTCGGCCACCTTTACCGCCCACACTCCACCAATGAGAGGGTGCCGTGGCGCCTCTTGTTGGTCCAACACGTTCGTCTCTCGGAAAAATCCGCAAAATTAGAAATGACATAGCCGGAATTTTCCTTCGCAAGTTATGTAAAACGCGTTCGAAAAACGACTCTAATCGGGTGTTGTGAACAAATAATTTTCGGCCAAGCCACTTTAAAGCCCAAACTTTTCTACGTACGTCCTTACGTACATACTCTGGAAATACGGGGTATAACACTTTACCTTTTAAAAAATTGAGGTTCATAGTCTTAAAACATCATACGTAAATTCTTATAAATTAAGTAACATATACTTTGGTGCGTTGTGAATAAGTTATACTTATTTATAACGATCTTAATCGAGTAGCCATGATCTAGAAAATGTAATACAATTTTGTCTTATCTTAGCTTCTATGCAGATGGAGAATTCTACTCATTTTAACTTAATTGATTGTCATTACATTTTCCTTTATTAACGCTGCAGTGGCTTGTTCGATTCTTATTCTCATTTGTGTCAGTAACTTAGCCAAGTCAACTGCTCCACATACCTCTAACGACTCTACCAACATCCCCATAAGACTTGGTAAGAACTTAGGATAACTTAGACATAACCTTTACGTAGAGTAAATCAACATACATACCTCTTAACTTCTAAGAGTAGAAGGAATCATGAAATAATACCACATGTATATTCCATACATAGAATCATGTCAAGAGAAGGAAGAGGTTCACATACCTCGCGACGATTATCGACAAATAACAAAATGCTCCAAAGTACTTCAACCTTGATAGCTATTCCATCCTTCAAGTAGAATACGCTATACCTAGTACTTCAACCTATAATGGCAATAATACGTCCATTAACCTTTAGCTTCGAACGTAGAATATTCTAAGTGCAAAGTCACTAAATTCTACGGATAATCGGACATCACTTCCTTTGTTTCTACATACTTTGCCACCTTTTTCAAGGCCGAATTCAATAACCAAACACGCCACATTTAAGGCCCAACAATTCAGCTAACCAAAGGGGATTACACGCCTTAACAAAGCCGTAAAATTCCGCCCCACAAATTAATACGAAACTAGTTCCATATTTAAAGCCATTCTTGACTAAACATATACAACAACACAAAGTCCTTTTCCAATTCTTTTTCAATCCAACTTCTTAGGTCTAACATGTTATATTGTCATAAACAACTTAACAATTATAATTCCTTCCTTATATAATATGTGACGATTAAACTAATAATCCAATTGAATTGAAATCTCAAGGCTAAACATACTAGTTTTCAGATTAGGGTTCCAATATCCATAACACTTATCAACTTCATAATATATATATCTCATACTTGCTAATATTCATAGCTACAACAATAAGTAATCTCAATTACTAAAACGACAAGAATTTTACAACACATGCTAAATTTGGATGAAAGGGATCAAGCCAAGTGGCTCTTGACTTAGTCAACAATGTCAAGCTCAAGCTTAGAAAGACTTTCTCATCTTTACAATGGTCAAATGACCCTTTTTCCCTTGCATTAATTCAACCAAGCCATGTGGGAGGGGTGCCACGTGTCGCCCTCCCATTCGTCCATAAAATTCCGTAACCCTCGTGGCCCCACAAAACGTAAAATTCCTCGGGTGGGCCCCACATGACCAAATCCGTACAAATAAATTTCCATAATGATAATACATTCCATAATCCTAACTTAATGTATTTTGAGAATCCAATTCTCTTCAACGAACATTTTTCATTTCCGACGTTCGGAAGAGTTTCCGTCGGAAAAACAATTCTTCCTTTCGTACCCTTTTCAAGTCTTGTGTTCCTTACATACATTCTCTTAAACATGTCCTTGAACTACGGGGTGTAACAGAAGTCTTGCAAGCCTCTATGTGTATATAATATGTCTCTAAGTGTGGATGCTTGACAAGTGTATGGACAATGTGTAGCAAGACAAGTGGTTGGTTGATACCGATGATAGTGGGGTACAGGTTCGAGAGGTTGCCGAGTCTTCCATCGTTGAGGAGGTGAAGAGGAGACAGTATGAGGATTCAGTTCTGATACGGTATCGAGATACGGCTCTTCGAGAGGAGAAGATTTTATTTGAAGTAGCACCTGATGGGGTGCTAAGGTACGAGGGCAGATTGTGTGTTCCCGATGTTGCAGGATTTCATCATCAGGTTCTAGGGGAGGCACACAGTGCCCGTTACTCTATTCATCCGGGGTCGACTAAGATGTACCATGACCTCAGATGTATGTATTGGTGGGATGACCTGAAGAGGGACGTAGCAGAGTTTGTTGCTCAGTGTCCGAATTATCAACAGGTCAAGGTTGAGCACCAGAAGCCCGGTGGGCTATTGCAGGTGATTGATATTCCGACATGGAAGTGGGAGGTGATCAACATGGATTTTATTACAGGGTTACCTCGTACTCAGAGGAAGTGTGATTCCATTTGGGTTATTGTAGACAGGCTGACGAAATCAACCCACTTTCTTCCAGTCAGGACTACGTATTCGGCTGAGGATTATGCTAGACTGTATATCAGGGATATTGTGAGACTACACGGAGTTCCTATATCTATTATATCAGACAGATGATCCCAGTTTACGGCTAACTTCTGGAGGTCTTTATAGAAGGGGTTAGGGACACAGGTGAGTCTCAGTACCGCGTTTCATCCTCAGACAGACGGACATGCAGAGCGTCTTATCCGCAACTCGAGGATATCTTTGCGGGCTGTGTTATTGATTTCAGGGGTAGCTGGGAGGATCATTTGCCTCTTGTTGAGTTTGCATATAACAACAGCTACCATTCTAGTACTCAGATGGCGCCATATGAGGCTTTGTATGGGCGGAAGTGTAGGTCGCCGATTGGTTGGTTCGACGTGGGCGAGGTTTAGTTAGTTGGCCCAGACTTGATTCAGCAGGTTGTGGATAAGGTGATGCTTATCCAGGAGAGGCTGTTAGCAGCTCAGAGTCGGCATAAGTCTTATGCAGATAATTGGCGTCGACACTTGGAGTTTCAGGTTGACGATTGGGTCTTCTTGAAGGTATCACCCATGAAGGGTGTGATGAGGTTCGGAAAGAAGGGAAAACTTATCCCAAGGTACATTGGGCCTTATCAGATCCTCCGTAGAGTAGGCAATGTTGCCTATGAGTTGGAACTGTCGTTCGATTTGGAGGCAGTACATCCGGTCTTCCATGTTTCTATGTTGCGGAAGTGTATCAGAGATCCATCGAGAGTTTTCCCAGCTAGTGATGTCCAGGTGACGGGGGGTTTATCATATGAGGAGAGTTCCATAGCGATACACGATCGCCAGGTCAGGCGACTGCGGACCAAGGATGTGGCTTCCGTCAAAGTCTTATGGCGGAATGATAATAGATAGGAGATGACTTGGGAAACAGAGGAGGACATGATGATCAAGTATCCTCACTTATTCCCTACACCTTCAGGTAATTCATCTCCCTTACTTGTCAGTTTTAATTGAAGTGTGTGTTTAAGTGTTGTTATGTGGCCAGATGTGGCATAATTGGTATGTAGGGGTTGTAAAAGGAAACTATGTCGCTATCTATTTGATTGACACCGAAAGAACATTCGGGGACGAATGTTTCTAAGGGGGGAAGAATGTTACACCCCGAAATTCCAGGACATGTATATAAGAACGTACGTAAGAAATCAGGACGTTAAGATTTGAGACTTGTAGAATTTATCGGAATTATGGAAATGTCGGGAAACGAAATATTATGGACGAATGGGAGGGTGACACGTGTCACCCCCCCACACTTGGGCTTGGACAAATTGACAAGGTCAATTGGTCAAGTCTTGAAATGCCAAGGCTTGACATTGTTGACCAAGTCAATAAGCCCACTTGATTCTTGATATTTAAATCTTCTTCATCATATCCCCACAAGTATTTTATTCTTGACCCTTCATTTAATTATATGTTCTTCCTAGTAGCAAGACAAGTCTCAAACACTTAGAAAAAATTAGAAAACTTGAGAGTGAGATAGAGAGCTCTCAAGAACAAGAAATTTTTTCGTTTGATGTTCATAAATCACAATACTTTAAACCAAGGTTCCTAGAGGTATTGTAAGGTTATCTCAATAGAAAGATCACGAAAAAGCTACATTTTTACATTAGTCGCAAGGTGAAAACCTAAGTCGTTTTCATAGTTTTGTTTAGGAATTGAATGGAAGTTGTTTATGAACTTCTAAGGGCTTCAAATGGTGGATTGGAGCGTGAAGGAAATGAGCTAAGTTGCTAAGGAGAGACTTTGAATCTTGGAGTTATATTAGGGCTTATCAAGGTAACAATCTTGTCGTCTTAGTGATTAAAGATTACATATTGTTGTAGTTATGGATATAAACAAGCATGAGATTTATATAATGAAGATTGATAAGTGTTATGGATATTCGAACCACTAATCCGAAACTAGCATGTTTAGCCTTGGAGATTGAAATTCAATTTGGTTATTAGTTAGTCGTCGCATGTTATATAAAGAAGGAATTATAGTTGTTAAAGTTGTTTACGACTATATAACATGCTAGACTTAACAACTTGGATTGAAAAGAATTGGAAAGACTTTGTGTTGTTGTACATTGTTAGCCGAGAATGGCATTGTCTATGGAACTACTTGGTATTAATTGTGGGGCAGAATTTTACACGTCATTTAAGGCGTGTAATCCCCTTTGATTGATTGATGTGTTGAGCCTTAAATGTGGTATATTGGTTATTGAATTCGGGCCTTGAAAAAGGTGGAAAAGTACGTAGAAACAAAGGAAGTGCTGTCCAATTTTCCGTAGAATAAGTGACCTTACACTTAGAATATTCTACGTTTGAAGCTAGAAGTTGATAGACGTATTATGGTCATTATAGGTTGACATACTACGTGCGGCATATTGGACTTAGCAAGTGGATTGAACCGAAGAGGTATATGGAACTTTTCTTATCTCTTGAGCATGAGTAGTTATAAATGTATAGTACGGTAGACGTACGAGATTTAAATGAATTTAGTTTCATTTGATATCCTTGACTTGTTTTAAGAATGTCCAAGTTGGTTGAGTTAGAGAATTAACTCACTTAGTTTCTAAAGCATAAAGTTAGTATAACGGCTTTATGGGAAGTTGGTATCAATTGCTTAAAGTTTTAAAGTAAGGGTAGGGTCACTTGGTTTAGAAGCCTAAAAATGTATTTCTAAAGGTATAGTGACTTGTTTGAAAAGTAGACAAGTCTTGATACTACGGGTGTTAGTATCTTGGGGGTTTTATACTAGAAAGAGTCATTTTTAAAAGGATAAAGGTATGTAGTACTTTGAGTTAAATTCCCGAATTTTTTCATGACATGTTAGTTCCTTAAGTTAAATAAAATGAGAGTGCATGATAATTAAGGCTAATAAGAAGTTAAGGGATTTCTTAACTTGCTTATGTTATGTATGTTAGCCGGTTGTGCTAGTGTTATGTTATTCTTGCGGGCCCCCGGGTTACTACTTATTCCATGGATTTGCTACCCATGATGCGAGTGCGGCGTTTGTACTCATTGCGGGTCCACTGGGCCTATGCGGGTGAAATAGTCCTATGCGGGTGAAATAGTCCCATGCGGAGCAAATTGCTCCATTACGGGTCCACAGGACCTATGCGGGTGAAATAGTCCCAGGAGTAGGATTGCTTAATGATACTACGGGCGAGTCGCCCTACTTTGATCATGAGCTTCCTATTTTTACGCAGTAAAGTATACTCTTGCTTACTCTCATTATTAGTGTCACGACCCGAGCCGGGCATGGCGGTGCCTACACAGGCACCTTACAGTATACATCAGAGATAATCAGCAGAACATATATCAAACTTATAAAATAAATCAACAAGAAATAAACAACAGGTTAGCCGATAAGGCTACCTCCCTGGACATACATATATATATAGCCAAAATCAGTTACATCCTTTTTCTTTTACAAGCTGACCCACAAGATATGACTACAAACCTCTAAGAATTTTTGACATAACAACTGCGACGGGACAGGTCCCCGCCATACCCCTGAATGTACATAAATCTACAACCTCAGGGAACTGTACCAAAAGACAAAGCCTCCGGAGAAATGGAGCTTTCCAAGGACTGAACAGAGATCCTAAGAGCAAGGATCACCAACCTGTGTACCTAACACCTGCGGGCATGAACGCAGCCCACCGAAGGGGGTCAGTACAACAGGTACCGAATATGGAACGGTAATAAGGTACAGTAACAAATCATAATTGTACAAAAGAATGACAGGGGCAAGTATAAAAAGTAAATACCAGATCCTACCGTTCCATTACCACTCATGAACTTAATCGCACATTATTATCTTTTCCCCTTTTTCAATAAGAGTTATATCAAATTCATACATACATACTTAGGAAAAATCATCAAGTTCATAAACACATAACTTACGTCTCTTGCATAACATAATCCGACCCTTTATGGAGGGACGTCTCATTTTGGAGTTCACTCTAATTATCCATACGTGATAACGTAACCCTGCCCATTTACGGGACACGGTGAAGTCATAAAAAGTCTTCCCACGAAGGTATACTGCCCGGCCCATTCTGGGACGCGGTAAAGTCACATAAGTCTGCCCATAAAGGTATACTGCCCGGCCCAATCTGGGACGCGGTAAAGTCACATAAGTCTACCCATAAAGGTATACTGCATAAAAATAGGAAGCTTATGATCAAATTAGGGCCACCCGCCCATAGTATCATTTGGCAATCCTACTCCTGGGACTATTTCACCCGCATAGGTCCTGTGGACCCGCAATGAGGTCATCCGCCTCGCATGAGACTATTTCACCCGCATAGGACTATTTCGCATAGGCCCGGTGGACCCGCAATGAGTACAAACGCCGCACTCGCATCATGGGTAGCAAATCCATGGAATAAGTAGTAACCCGGGGGTTTACCCCGCAAGAATAACATAACACTAGCACAACCGGCTATCATACATAACAATATAAGCACCACTGGCTTATCATAAATATCACAACATAAGCACTACCGGCCTACCATAAATATCATAAGCAAGTTAAGAAATCCCCTAACTTCTTATTAGACTTAATTAACATGCACTCTCATTTTATTCAACTTAAGACACTATCATGTCATCAAAAATCCGGGAATTTAACCCAAAGTACTACGTACCTTTATCCTTTCAAATATGACTCTTTCTCGTATAAAACCCCCAATATACTAACACCCGTAGTATCAAGGTTTGTCTACATTTCAAAACAAGTCACTATACTTTTAGAAATACATTTTTAGGCTTCTAAACCAAGTGATTTTCACTTTAAAATATTTAAGCAATTGATGCCTTTAAATCCAATTGTCCTTCTTCATTTCAAGTCATTTACCTTTTGTTTACCTTACTAGAGTAGACCCTTCTTTTAACTTTCCATAAAGCTGTTATAACTAACTTCCCATAAAACCGTTATAATTCTTTATGTTTTAGACAATTAAGGCAGTTTCATCTTTTAAAGACAAGTGAGTTAATTTTCTAACTCAACCAAACTTAGACATTCTTAGATTAAGGCAATGATATCAAACTGAAGTCAAATTCCTTTAAAACTCGTACGTCCACCGTACTATATATTTGTAAAACTCATGTTACATTCTCTTTTGAAATCAAGCCTCTTAACTTTTGAAATAAATCATGGAAACTATACTTTTTAAATTAAGTCTTTCCTTCCTTTAAGAATCAAGTCCCATAACTTGAAAAATAAAGTCCCTTAACCTTTTAAAAAATTGAGGTTCATAGTCTTAAAACTTCATACATAAATTCTTATAAATTAAGTAACATATACTTTGGTGCGTTGTGAATAAGTTATACTTATTTATAACGATCTTAATCGAGTAGCCATGATCTAGAAAATGTAATACAATTTTGTCTTATCTTAGCTTCTATGCAGATGGAGAATTCTACTCATTTTAACTTAATTGATTGTCATTACATTTTCCTTTATTAACGCTGTAGTGGCTTGTTCGATTCTTATTCTTATTTGTGCCGTAACTTAGCCAAGTCAACTTGGCTCCACATACCTCCTAACGACTCTTACCAACATCCCCCATAAGACTTGGTAAGAACTTAGGATAACTTAGACATACATTTTACATATAGTAAATCAACATACGTACCTCTTAACTTCTAAGAGTAGAAGGAATCATGAAATAACACCACATGTATATTTCACACATAGAACATGCCAAAAGAAGGAAGAGGTTCACATACCTCGCGACGACTATCGACAAGTAGCAAAATGCTCCAAAGTACTTCAACCTTGTTAGATATTCCACCCTTCAAGTAGAATACGCTATACGTAGTACTTCAACCTATAGTAATCATAACATGTCTATCAACTCCTAGCTTATCAACGTGGAATAATACTAAATGATAGGTCTCTTATTCTACAGAAATTTGGGCAGCACATCCTTTGTTTCTACGTACTTTTCCACCTTTTTCAAGGCCCGAAATCAATAACCAACATGCCACATTTAAGGCTCAACAATTAAGCTAACCAAAGGGGATTACACGCCTTAACAGGACGTGTAAAATTCTGCCCCACAATTAATACGAAACTGTCCAAAAATTAAGGCGAATTCTCGGCTCAAAATGTGTAACAACATAAAGTTCATTCCAATTTCTTTTCAATCCAAATTGTTATTCTAACATGTTATATAGCCTCAAACGATTATAACAACTATAATCCCTTCTTTCTATAACATGCGACGATCGTAACTAACAATTAAATTGAATTACAATCTTAATGGCTAACATGAACTTTTCAGATTTAGGCTTCCAAAATTCCATAACACTTATCAATCTTCATAATATATATCACATGATCATTTCTAACTTATCATAACATGAAATCTTCAATCACAATAGTAAGACGAAGATGTATACCTCAAAAGCCCAAATCCAATCCAATATTCAAAGTCGATCCTTAGCAACTTTAACTCCTCTTCTTGACGTTCCAATCCGCTATTTGCAACCCTAAGAAGCTTGTGAAGAACTCCTCTTCCATTTCCAACTTCAAAGTTGAAGAACACCTTAGGTTTTCACCTTGCGACTAACGTAAAAACATAGTTTTTCCGGGATTTTTCTATTGAGATATCCTTGTAATACTCCTAGGAACCTTGGTTTAAAGTATTGGGATTATTGAACCACAAACGATTTTTTTTCTTCTTCTTCTTCCTTAGCTTAGCCGAGAGCTCCTAATGTGCACACAAGATTTCTCAACTTTTCTCTAAGTGTGGAATTTGTCTAGTCTTGCACTAGTAGTGTGGATATATACTACAACCAATGGCTAGGATTAAAACATATGGATGACTAGGATTGGGTTAATAATGTCAAGCTCCACTTTTCTAGTTGACTTGGTCCATTTTTATTCATCCAACAAGCCCATGTGGAGGGTGACACATGTCGCCCTCCCATTGGTCTAAAATATTTCATTTTTCAAAATTTCCATAATTGGTCAAAATACCGGAAATCTCGTGGGCCCCACAAATACGTAAAATTTCCCGGGTGGGCCCCACGTATCCAACTCTGAAAATAGAATTCCATAATTCCGATAAACTTCAACAGTCTCAAATAAACAGTTCTGAGAACCCAATTCTCATTAACGAACAATTTTTCCTTCCCGAGGTTCGGAAGATTTTTCCTTGGAAAACAATTCTTTCTTTCGTTCAAATTTTTAAATCTTGTTTCCTTACGTACATTCTCTTAAACATATCTTGGAATTACGGGGTGTAACATTCTTCCCCCCTTAGAAACATTCGTCCCCGAATGTTCTTCAGAGCTCAATCTAACATTTCTCGGTATAGTCTCATTAAAACTACACTTAATGAAACCTAATTATGCCACATATGGCCCTAATATATCGCACATGCATATCCATCCATCATAAGCCAAACGAGGAATCAAATCCAAAGTGTGCATCATCACTATTTACTCCCATTCATGGCCAAAAAGGATTCTCTTTTCGAACTTTTCCTTAGTCATAACTATAAACACTTCAATTCTTTCAATTCTTGTTCTCTCCTTTTCTTATGTATTGTATTCTTCTCGTACTTCCAAACTTATTCTAGCATACGTATATAATCTCAATCATCGCTTATGTTTTCAATTCCTTGGGGTTACAATATCCAACTTGGTCATTTTTTTGTTCTCTCAACCCGGTTCCGGTGGAACGCATCCACGAACTCGTACAACGACTAACTAAACTTGAGCCTTACACCCTCGTAACCCTATCACATAGAGGGACTACTTCCAACTGACCCCATTCTATTCCGGGCTACGGGTTGACCCGCAACAGCCCATAAACCGATCCATTGTCGCACTTAATTCTCATTCTTGGTCTGAAATAAATCTTACTGCCCGAGAAGGCCTTATACATCTAAGGTCTCAGCGGTCATCAATATTCAAAGGTTCACAATTATTCTATGTCCTTAGCCTACATTATCAGTCCCCACATACAGGAAATGTAGCTTCTTAATATCTCATAATCACGTTGTCTCACTCACATCAACTCTAATTTCTCCATACCATTATTATTCACATAACCACTTAAGCGTACAACACAACTTAATCTAACAACATGGTATGCTCTCAAATCAATAAAACATGATCTCTTTTAAGAGTCTATCACAATCTCAGACCGTTTATTACCTTCTGACTATTCCAAGTCAGTACATACATAAAGCCTAGGTGTGGATTAAATAAACTGTTTCACACCCTCCAAGTATTTATCAAGCCTTTACCAACTTATGGTAACTCATAGTCATTCTAGGCAACATACATATGAACCCAAGTAAATACGCTCGTGCAAATATACATCATCATAACACCATCTATACGACAATTTTTTTACCAACATGGATACGCAATCCATATCATCCTTCCTGGGTCACTGCTGCCTTTCTCATAACTGCAATCAACATAACACGTTAGGGAGAGACTACCCTAACGACACAGCTCTATTGCACGATAATAGAGTGGGAAGAAGGGAAACCAATCCTAAATGTCCTGCAGCCTCCTGGTTATAGATGTGGTGCACAACACACCAATAACCAAGACTCTACTAGACACAGTCTGTAGGCACTTTTCGAGGACTAACTGCTCTGATACCACTTTTGTCACGACCCGACCCCGGGTCGCGACTGGTGCCCTACCTGGGCACCTTACAGGTATACATCAGAGATAATCAGCGGAACATACATCAAATTATAAAATAAATCAACAAGAAATAAACAACAGGTTAGCCGATAAGGCTACCTCCTTGGACATATATATATATATATATATATATATATATATATATATATATATATATATATATATATATATATATATATATATATATATATATATGTAGCCAAAAGCAGTTACATCATTTTTCTTTTACAAGCTGACCCACAATAAATGACTACATACCTCTAAGAATTCTTTACATAACAACTGTGACAGGACAGGGCCCCGCCATACCCCTGAATGTACATAAATCTACAACCTCAGAGAACTGTACCAAAAGACAAAGCCTCCGGAGAAATGGAGCTTTCCAAGGACTGAACAGAGATCCTAAGAGCAAGGATCACCAACTTGTGTACCTAACACCTGCGGGCATGAACGCAGCCCCCGAAGGGGGTCAGTACAACATGTACCGAATATGGAATGGAAATAAGGTACAGTAACAAATCATAACTGTACAAAAGAATGACAGGGGAAAGTATAAAAAGTAAATACGAGATCCTACCGTGCCATTACCACTCATGAACTTAATCGCACATTATTATCTTTTCCCCTTTTTCAATAAGAGTTATATCAAATTCTTACATACATATTTAGGAAAAATCATCAAGTTCATAAACACATAACTTACGTCTCTTGCATAACATAATCCGACCATTTATGGAGGGACGTCTCATTTTGGAGTTCACTCTAATTATCCATACGTGATAACGTAACCCTGCCCATTTACGAGACACGGTGAAGTCATAAAAAGTCTTCCCACGAAGGTATACTGCCCGGCCCATTCTGGGATGCGGTAAAGTCACATAAGTCTGCCCATAAAGGTATACTGCCCAGCCCAATCTGGGACGCGGTAAAGTCACATAAGTGTCACGACCTGACCCCGGGCCCGCGACTGGTGCCCTACCTGGGCACCCTTACAGGTATACATCAGAGATAATCAGCGGAACATACATGAAACTTATAAAATAAATCAACAAAAAATAAAAAAAAATACAGGTTAGCCGATAAGGCTACCTCCCTGGACGCATATACATACATAACAAAATACAGTTACATCTTTCTTCTTTACAAACCGACCCACAAGATATGACTACAGACCTCTATGTGTTTTAACATAACAATTGTGATGGGACAGGGCCCCGCCATACCCCTGAATATACATGAATCTACAACCTCAGGAAAACCGTACCAAAAGATAAGCCTCCGGAGTAAATAGAGCTTTTTCCCAAAACTGAACCGAGATCCTAAGAGCAAGGATCACCAACCTGTGTACCTAATACCTGCGGGCATGAACGCCGCTTCAAGAAGTCGATAACAGTGCCGTGTATGGAATGTAAATAAGGTCTGATAAACAAATCATAATCATGCAAATGTAATGGCGATGGCAAGTATAAAAAGAAAAGTAAATACCAGATCCTACTGTGTCATTACAATCTCGTGAACTTAATCGCACTTTATTATCTTTTCACATTTTCCAATAAGAGTTATAGTCAAATTCTTACGTACATACTTAGGAAAAATCATCGAGTTCATAAACATATAACTTACGTATCTTTCATAACATAATCCGGCCCTTTATGGAGGGACGCCTCATTTTGGAGTTCACTTTGATTATCCATACGTGATAATGTAACCCGGCCCATTTGCGGGACACGGCGAATTCATAAAAAATCTTCCCACGAAAGTATAATGCCCGGCCCATTTGCGGGACACGGCGAATTCATAAAAAATCTTTCCACGAAAGTATAATGCCCGACCCATTCTGGGACGTGATAAAGTCATGTAAGTCTGCCCATAAAGGTATACTTCCCGGCCCATTCCTGGGACGCGATAAAGTCATATAGTCTGCCCATAAAGGTATACTGCCCGGCCCATTCCTGGGACGCGATAAAGTCATATAGTCTGCCCATAAAGGTATACTGCCCGACCCATTCCTGGGACGCGATAAAGTCTTATAGTCTGCCCATAAAGGTATACTGCCCGACCGATTCCTGGGACGCGATAAAGTCATATAGTCTGCCCATAAAGGTATACTGCCCGACCCATTCCTGGGACGCGATAAAGTCATATAGTCTGCCCATAAAGGTATACTACCCGGCCCATTCCTGGGACGCGATAAAGTCATATAGTCTGCCCATAAAGGTATATTGCCCGGCCCATTCCTGGGATGCAATAAAGTCATATAGTCTGCCCATAAAGGTATACTGCCCGGCCCATTCCTGGGATGCGATAAAGTCATATAGTCTGCCCATAAAGTTATACTACCCGGCCCATTCTTGGGACGCGATAAAGTCATATAGTCTGCCCATAAAGGTATACTGCCCGGCCCATTTCTGGGACGCGATAAAGTCATATAGTATGCCCATAAAGGTATACTGCCCGACCCATTCCTGGGACGCGATAAAGTCATCTTTACATAACATTTTAAATCATCTTTTCCATTTTTCTTAAGTCGTTATAACAACTTTCCATAAATCTATTATAACAACCTTTCACTTTAGAAAACTTAAGGCACTTTTATTTCTTTTTACATTAGGGAAAATTAAACCCAAAAGTACTACGTACATACATACTTAAAAAGAATCATAAACTCCTTCTCTTTTTAAATCCATAAACTTCTTCTTTTAAAAACTCATGTTACATTCGCTTTTGAAATCAAGCCGCTTAACCTTTGAAATAATTCATGGCAACCAAACTTTTTAAATCAAGTCACTCCTTCCTTTAAGAATCAAGTCCCATAACTTGAAAAATAAAGTCTCATAACCTTTTTAGAAATCAAGGTTCATAGTCTTAAAACTTCATAACATAAACTCTTTTAATTTAAGTAACATATAATTTTATGAGTTGTAAATAGGTTATACTCATTTATAACGATCTTATTAAAGCAACCATGATCTAGAAAATGTAATACAATTTTGTCTTATCTTAGTTTCTATGCAGATGGAGAATTCTACTCATTTTAATATAATTTGTTACACTCCATAATTACAGGACATGTTAAGAGAATGTACGTAAGGAATCAAGGCTTGAAAGATTGGTACGAAAGGAAGAATTGTTTTTCCGACGGAAAATCTTCCGAACGTCGGAAAGGAAAAATGTTCGTTGATGAGAATTGGATTCTCAAAATGAAGTATTTGAAGAATATGTTACTTATTATCATTATGGAAATTTATTTTTTACGAATTTGGTCACGTGGGGCCCACCCGAGAAATTTTATGTTTTGTGGGGCCCACGAGGGTTACGGAATTTTATGGACGAATGGGAGGGCTACACGTGTCACCCCCCCCCCCACATGGCTTTCTCGAATTAAGACAAGGGTAGTATGGTCATTGACCTATGTGGAAGATCAAGTCTTCAAGCTTGAGAAAATTGACCAAGTCAACTTGTCCACACGGCTAAGTATTTAATGTTCTTCATCCTAGCCACTCAATTGTTGCAATATAAGCCCTCAATTATGTTATATATACTATACTAGTTCAAGACTAAGTCTCCAACACTTAGAAAAATTAGAGCCCTTGTTCTTCACTTGAGATAGCTCTCGGGTTTGTCAACTTTCCCACACAAAATTTTTGCAATTGTGGTTCATTATTCACAAGACTTTAACCCAAGGTCCCTTAGGGTATTGTAAGGATATCTCAATAGAAAGATCTCGGAAAAACGACGTTTTCATGTTAGTCGCATGGCGAAAACCTAAGTCGTTTTCATAGTTTTGGATTGGAAATGGAAGAGAAGTTGGTTGTGAACTTCTAAAGGCTTCAAATAGTGGATTGGAGCGTAAAGGAAAGGAGCTAAGAATTGCTAAGGAGCGACTTTGAATCTTGGAATTTATAAGGGCTTATAAAGGTAAAAATCTTATCGTTTTAGTAATAAAGATTACTTATTGTTGTAGCTATGGATATTAGAAAGCATGAGGTATATATTATGAAGTTTGATAAGTGTTATGGATATTGGAAACCCTAATCCGACAGTTGCATGATTAACCCTAAGATTGTAATTCAATTTGGTTATTAGTTTTAGTCGTCGCATGTTATATAAAGAAAGGATTATAGTTGTTTGAATTGTTTGCGACTATATAACATGTTAGGAAGACATTATGGATTGAAAGGAATTGGAAAGAAATAGATATTGTTGTTGTCCTTGATATTGCCGAATATTGCCTAAGGTTATTGGATTGTTTTTGTATTATTGTGGGGCAGAATTTTACACGTCCTATTAAGGCGTGTAATCCCCTTTAAATTGTTGGATTGTTGCACCTTAAATGTGGCATGTTGGTTATTGATTATCGGGCCTTGAAAAAGGTGGAAAAGTATGTAGAAACAAAGGAAGTGCTGCCCGATTTTCCGTAGAATAAGAGACCTTACACTTAGTATTATTCTACGTTTAAAAGATAGGAGTTGATAGACATGTTATGATTAATATAGGTTGAAGTACTACGAGTAGCGTATCCTACTTGAAGGGTGGAAAAGCTAGCAAAGATAAAGTACTTGGGAGCATTTTGCAACTTGTCGCTAGTCGTCGCGAGGTATGTGAACCTCTTCTTTCTTTGGCATGATCCTACGTATGAAATAGCCATGTGATAGTATTTCATGATTTCTTCTACTCTTAGAAGTTAAGAAGTATTCACGTTGTTGATTCTAAGTTAAAAGTATGTTTAAATTGTCCTAAGTCCTTACCAAGTCTTATGGGAGATGTTGGTAAGAATGGTTATGAAGTTATGAGATTTGATTTAAAGCTATGTGTCTTGATTTATTTAAAGTAAGCAAGTTGATTTTATGTTTGAAAATGACTTGAATTTATATGTGAAAAGGGGATTGATTTTAAAAGTCGAAGTTATATGATTTTAAAGAGAATAAGTTACTTGGTTTTGGAAGTGTATGAAACTTTATTTTTCAAGTTATGAGACTTGATTTCTAAAGTATAGATGACATGATTTTATAAGTATAAGTAAAGGGACTTTAAAGAATGTATGTTATGAAGTTTTAAGACTATGAACTTTGATTTTCTTTAAAGGATTATGAAACTTTATTTTTTTTCAAGTTATGGGACTTGATTTCTAAAGTATAGAGGACATGATTTTATAAGTATAAGCGACATGATTTTAAAGAGTGTATGCTATGAGGTGTTAAGACCATAAGCCTTGATTATAAGTGGAAAGGACTAAATTTTAAAAAGTAGGCTTCTTAATTTATTTCAAAAGTTAAGAAGATGGTTTTCAAAAGAGTATGCGACTTGAGCTTTAAAAAGAAAGGAGTTTTATGATTGTTTCTAAGTATGTATGTACGTACGTAGTATTTTTGGGTCTAGTTTCCCTAATGTTGTAAGAATAAAAGTGTCTTAAGTTCTCTAAAATGAAAGGTTGTTATAATATCTTTATGGGAAGTTGTTATAACGACTTAAGAAGAAGTGAAAAGATGGTTTAAAAAAATGTTATGTAAGGAAAATCACACCGAGCCTACAAATAGGCCGGATTATGTTATGAAATACACCGAGCCTACAAATAGGCCGGATTATGTTATGAAATACACCGAGCCTACAAATAGGTCGGATTATGTTATGAGATACACCGAGCCTACACATAGGCCGGATTACGCCATATTACCCCGAGCCTACACATAGGCCGGGTTACGTCATCATACACCGAGCTCCACAGGCGGGCCGGATTATGCTACATGATTCCACAGTACACCGAGCTCCACAGGCGGGCCGGATTATGCTACATGATTCCACAGTACACTGAGCTCCACAGGCAGGCCGGATTATGCTACATGATTCCACAGTACACCGAGCCCCACAGGCGGGCCGGATTATGCCACATGATTCATCAGTACACCGTGTCCCGCAAATGGGCCGGATTACGTTATCACGTATGGATAATCAAAATAAGCTCCCAAATAAGAAGTCCCTCCATAAAGGGCCGGATTATGTTATGTAAGATATGTAAGTTATGTGGAAAACTTGATTGAATTATTAAGTATGTATGTAAGAATATGATGATTAATTCTTAGTAAAAGAAGGAAAAGAATGGTTAATGTATGATGGATTTCAGGAGTTAAAATGGCACGGTAGGATCTGGTATTTCATTTTTATACTTGCCCCTGTCATTCTTTTATACAGTTATGATTTGGTTACCGTACCTTATTTTTGTTCCATACTTGCACTGTTGTGACCGACTTCGGGTTGCGTTCATGCCCGCAGGTGTTAGGTACACAGGTTGGTGATCTCTGTTCAGTTTTTGGGAAGAAGCTCCATTCACTCCGGAGGCTTATCTTTTGGGTACGGTTTCCCTGATATTGTAGATTATGTACATTCAGGGGTATGGCGGGCCCTGTCCCGCCACATTTGTAATTCTTTGTCACGACCCGTTCCCGGGCCCGCGACTGGTGCCTTACCCCGGGCACCCTAGTGATACAACATCAGAGAAAATCAGCGGAAATAAAATCAAAGACATAAAACAATAGATTAACATAAGAACAGGCTAACCAAAACGGTTACCTTTCTGTATATAAATTAAAAACTTTAACATTTAAATCCTTTTTACAAACCTTGCCCACAACAGTACTACAGACCTCTGAGAGGTTTTATACAACTATGACGGGACAGGGCCCCGCCATACCCCTGCATGTACAAGTACCTACAATGACAGGGAACCATACCAAAAGATAAGTCTCCGGAGAAACGGAGCTTCCCAAAACGCTGAACTGCGATCCTATGAGCGAGGATCAACAACTGGTGTACCTCTACCTGCGGCATGAACGCAACCCTCCGAAGGAGGTCGATAACAGTACAGTATGTGAAACGAAAATACTGTAATGAAATCACATTTCATCATTTTATAAAACCATTTCGCAATAAGTGAACAGTTATGTCAAGTAAGGGACGCATGTCCTCAAAATCATCACTCACACATAACTGTGGGTCTCACGCCCACAATATCAATCGTGCCCGTGGAACTCCTTCCTCACTGCCGGCAGTACATGATGTACAACAACACCCATATGTGAACCGGAACACTAGTGTTATACCCCGTAGTTCCAGGGTATGTATGCGAGGACGTACGTACGAGAATACGACAGAAAGATTGGAAAGGAAGAAAGAGGTGATTTTTCCACGGAAAAGTTTCCGGTTTTTGTGAAGGAAAAAGGTTCGTTAATGGGAATTGGATTCCCAGATTTGGTATTCGGACTTCCTGGAATATTAGAGAATTATGGAATTTTATTTTCGGAAATGGTCACGTGGGGCCCACGGGAGAAAATTTCGGTTTTGTGGGGCCCACTTTGTTTTCGAGATTTTGGCCATTGTGGATATTTTCGGAAGATGTTTTATTTTGGGCCAATAGGAGGGTGACACGTGTCACCCCCGCCTAGGTGGCTTGGCCGAATGACATTTGTGCACAACACTTGGTTAAGTCGTTTTGACGAAACGTTTTACATAACTTGCGAGGGAAATTTCCGGCTATGTCGTTTCTTATTTTGCGGATTTTTAGAGGCGGAACATTTTGGACCAGCGGGAGGGTGGCGTGTGTCACCTCACATTGGAAACAAGTGGGGCGCACTGGGCGATTTGGGGTGTCAGTGGGTAGATATTTTTGGTAGATATTTGTGAGGTTTTAGGAGTAGGGACTAGGGGCACTTGGGCATCTCTTGGCCCTACACTTGCCTAGCACGTGGCGAGATCTGGGCCATTGGTTGGCCTTTGCTTGACCTATAAATACCCATCCCTTGTGAAGACTTCTTCATCCCAAAATCTCTAAGTCTTGAAATCTTATTCCTCCCCCCTTATTGTAGTGTATTGTCCGAGAGTCCTCCCCTTTGTGAGGCCTTTGGCCGAGAGCACCCCCTCGCCGAGAGTTTCCCTAGTGGGGTAGGTAGAGGGTATACACCCCCCCTTGTAGTGTTGTCTCGTATAAATACCCCTTCTCTTGGTAGAAATACTCTCAAAAGTATTGTTACTATACCCAAATTACCTTAGCCGTTTACCTTGTAGTATTCCAAAGAAACCTCTATACGTAGAGCAGGAAATACTCAGTATGTCCTTTGTCTCAAACCGAAACCCTAAGGAAATCTTCATTGATTGATTGAAGTATTTAAGTAGAAGTTGGTTAGAACTTCTAAGGGTTGTTTGGAGCGGGTTGGAGCACCCGGAGTAGGAGCTAAGCGTTGCTAAGGATCGACATTTATACTTGGATAATTATGGGCTTATCGAGGTAATTATCTTGTCCCTCTAATTGTAATTGGAAATTACATGTTGTTAGAATATATAGTTGAAGTATACTATATATAGAACTAAGCTTAATCACGGCAATGTCTTTTGACTTAAGCTGAAGAATAAAGAAAAGAAGCGAATTGTATTTACATAGGTGTATTGCGATGAGACTTGTGTAGTTTCTTGAGTAGAATTGTACACGTCAGGTTAGGCGTATAACCCCCGGTTGGCTTGGTGGCCACCTCGTTAGAGAGGAGATTTCTGTTGTTGTGGGGAGGTCTGCCAATTTTCTGTAGGGAATGGAACCTTGTGTTTTGAATTTAATAGACGTTTGTGACCTTTTAGGTGAAAGTACTAAGAGTAGCGTATTCTACTTGAGGAGTGGAAAGGGCTAGCAAGGTTGTAGTACTTGGAGCATTTTGCTTATTGTCGATACTCGTCGCGAGGTATGTGAACCTCTTCCTATCTCTTCTAGCATGATATGTGTGAACTATGTAGTACGGTAGACGTACATGTGTTAACTGTGTTTGATTGTTTTTAAAACATAAAGTGTTATAATGGCTTTATGGGAAGTTAGTTATAACAGCTTTATGTAGGTAAGAAAATACTTTGTGGTTTTAAAAGGTAACTGATGTGAATTATAACTGGCTTGTTATAATAAAGAACTTGATGTATTTCAAAAGATTTATAAATCGTTTTGAAGGGAGAGTAATACTTGGTTTTTGAAAACTTAAGAGTTATACTAGCTTTATGGGAAGTTAGGTATAACGGCTTAAGAATGTTTTACTGATTTCGGAAATCAGAATGTGTATCGCCAAACCACTGCAGCGTTAATAAAGGAAAATGTACTGACTAATGAGTTGTATTATTAAAACCAGTAGAAACCTCCATCTGCATAGAAACTAAGATGAGACAAAATGATATTACATTTTCTAGGTCATGGTCAGTAGTAAGATTATTATAAACAAGAATAACCTATTCACTCATAAGACTTATGCTACTCAAATGTTTTAAAAGAGATTAAGACTATGAGTTATGAAACCTTTCTAAAATAAGTAACTTGAGCATTTTTGAAATTAGGCAAACTTGGACGTTTGGAAAATAATGTTGTTACTTGATTTTACAAAGGTAAGTGTTTTGGGTTTACTTAAAAGACAAATACTCTATTTTATACTACGTATTGTGTGACTTATGTGGAAGGAACGGATCTTTTAAAGATTTAATGTATGAAGTACTTTGGGGATGGATACGAACTTGTTAATAAAGTACCTTGTGTGAATAACTTGATTGTATTGGTTTGTGATAGCCTTGTAATACTTTCTTGTTGATTTGATAAGTAAACATGTTAGGATGCTACGTGTTAGTATCTTGTGATGTTAGTGTAAAGGGTTTTCCTCCATTGCGCTTAAAGTTGTTTGACTATCACCGTTATGTTGGTATTGTACCACTCACCTTGACTTGTGTCCGGAGGTTAAGGCGCCTCCGTCGCGGGTAGACTCGGCGATGCAGGACCATGATTCGAGAATACCTCATGCGGGTCCGAGGATCCATGCGGAACTACGGAGTTCCGGGTTAGTTTACGCCCTTGTGGTCATGCGGTCGCTTGTGGCCGTGCGGATCGCGAGTCGGGGCGATGCGGGAGTAGCTACCGATGCGGGTTATACCTCATGCGGGCCTATGAGGTTGGCCTATCGCGAGTCGCGGAGAGTTCAGGCTAGACGCGCACATTTGATATCTGCGGCGAGTGACCGGCTTTTATCATGTGATGCAGACAGATATCATGACACGATTTATGACCTTGTTGATGCGTAGGTGTTAGTAGTCGGCTATGCCTTCGCATTTACCTGCATCGTTTTATTAGGACACAGTGGGACACGGTGTTCATGTGTATTCCTTGGTGCTTGTATATCATAAAGCTGGCGGTGAGGAAGGTATTCCAGGCACGATTGATGTTGTGGGCGTGAGACCCGTTGTTAAATTTGAGTGATGACTTGAGGCGTGAGTCCACGACTTGACATGATCGCTATTTATAGTGAATCGTAGTTTGGTTATCATACATGTCTCCTGCTTTGTATAGACTACTCTGATTGCATTTACGATTTATTTTCGATTCACATACTTGGTACTGTTAGATCGACCTTCGGCTGCGTTCATGCCGCAGTAAAGGTACACCGTCATTGATCCTCGCTCTTAGGGTCACATTCGGCGTTGGGAAAGCTCCGTTTCTCGGAGGCTTATCGATGGTATAGTCCTCGTTGTTGTAGGTATTTACATTCGAGGTATGGCGGCCCTGTCCCGCCATTGTTGTCGTATCATTTCTTAGAGCATGTCTGTTGTGGCGGGGTTTGTAAAAAGGATTAAACTGCTCGTATTAAAAAGTTGTTATTTATATATATGCCGAAGGCAAGTTTTCTCGACATCGTTGTACTTCATTTGTTTCATGTATGTGTTTTATGTTCCGTGATTACTCGATGTTGTATCACTAGGGTGCCCGGTAAGGCACGATCCACGGGCCGAACAGGTCGTGACAAAAGTGGTATCGAGCGATTAATCCTCGGAAAGTGTCTGATGCATCGTATCCGAGAGTCTTGATTATCGGTGTGTTGTGCACCACACCAATAATCGTGAGGCTATAGGATATTTAGGATTGGTTTCTATTCTTCTCACTCGAGATCGTGCCTTAGGCGGTGTTGTAAGTTGACCCTCCGACGAAATTCTTTCCCTATCGTTATGCCTCGCGTAGGCAACCCGCCCAGAGAGCAAGGCCGAGGAGCTGCGAGTAGAGTTCAGAGGGTTACGTGGCATAGACCAATCATTACCTAGGTAATACTTCATTCGGGATTTCTGGCGTCGCTAGCCCCGAAAGTTTAGCACGGCGGCGGTTCCTGCGGCCATGATATTTGAACCTTCGCCCACGACCGAGCAATGATATTATGGATTACAAAGAGGCGACCACATTAGCTATGGATTTGGCTACCGGAGAGTATACCGATGTACTGCGAGTCTTGATGGCTATCTAAGAGAGGGTCGCAAGAGTAATTCTTGATTAGGCTTGAGCATGGCACGTATGCTTATGCGCATCAGGTAGAAACATAGAAATCATGGTGGGTTAGCAGGTAAGATTTTGGGGATAGAGAAGGTGTGAGCCTTAGAGTGTTATACGTAGAGACCTTAGAGGTGAGGCCGTCTCGAAAAGGTGTAGTGTTATGTTTGATCTTATCGAAGTGCATAGTGCACGTGAGCTATGTGTGGGATAGGTCCCTAGTAGTGTGGAATGAAAGGGTAGTTGAGCTAAGAAGACCGCTGGTTTTCAAACGTGATTAGTAAGATTGTTCGGATCGGGAGCTAGTATTGTGCGCGTTGCTGGTCGGGTTGAGGCCCCGTTGCGAGTCAACCCGCGTAGTTTTGGTGGTGGGATCAGTTGTGGTGGTCCCGCCGTGTTAGGGTTGTGAGGGTGTTAGGCCCGTGTTTAGTTAACCAACGTCTGAGTTCGTGGATGCGTTCGACCGGTGGTCGGCCGATGGGGCAGCCCATCGTGTTCTTCGGCCGACCGTTCACTCAGCGATGTTGATTTTATCAGAAAGGTTGTAAGGCTGCACGGGGTGCCTACTTTCACCTTATGGCAGACAGTGGAGCCAGTGCGGCTGTTTTGTTTGGAAGTTTTACGAGCGGGGTTAAGAACTCGGGTGAGTCTCGAACCGCGTTCGCCCTCGGGCGCTTGGATTTGAGGATAGTTGTGGGATTGTTGTCTCCTGTGGAGAAGTGTTTAAGCTACCATTTCGGTTCGGATGTCACCTTTTGAAGCCTTGTAGGGCGGAAGTGTAAAGTTGCGATCGATTGGTTCGATGTTGGCAAGGTTCGCATATTAGTTCGAGCTTGTTCCAGTGATTGTAGTTAGTGAAGCTTGTCTAGAAGAAGTTACGGCGGCGGAGGAATCGTGCGGATAATCGGCGACGTCGCTTAGAGTTCAGGTTGACGGTCGGTCTTCTTGAAAGTACCACCGGACAGGTGTGACGAGCTTTGAAGCAGAGGAAACTTAGCGAGTTACTTGGGCCTTTTGAGTTCAGTGAGAATAGGCGGGTTGCCTATATGTTAGCATTTGCCGTCCGGCGTAGGAGGCAAGCGCGTCCGGTCTTCGTATTGTTATGTTCGAAAGCAGGAGATCCATCAGTATCGATTAATGATGACCACGTTAGGGATAGTAACCGAGTTTTGGAAACCAAGCGATGTCGAATGTGGTAAGAGTTCGAGTGTCGACATCCTCGGGGATCGCAGCAGCCCGGTACCATTTGTTGGGTCGTCGAGCAAGGCTCGCGACAAAGTGACAAAAGTGGTACCATTTGTTAGGTCGCTGAGAAGGTTAATGCCTCGAGCAAAGTGACAAAGTGGTATCTACGGGTAAAGAGAGAAGCGAGCATGTATGGCGGCATAGATGTGATCATTTCTTTTGTAAAGAGAAGGTGCGAAGGAAGTATATTTTAGACCCGGTGAGAAGTGATTTGTGGTGATGTAGAGGTGTTTCTCGTGGACTTGGATGTAAGTTTTGCGAGTGTTTCCGGCGGTGTGGCGAGATTGTTCCGTAAGTATAGTAGTAGAGACTATATCAAGCTTGTATGTTTGGGGACTTAGCAGGAACATTCGGGACGAATGTTTCTAAGGAAGAATGTTATACCCGTAGTTCCGTGGTATGTATGCGAGGGCGTGCGTGCGAGAATCTGACAGAAAGATTGGAAAGGAAGAAAGAGGTGATTTTCCACGGAAAAGTTTCCGGTTTTGTGAAGGAAAAAGGTTCGTTAATGGAATTGGATTCCCAGTTTGGTGTCGGACTTCTGGAATATTAGAGAATTATGGAATTTTATTTTGGAAATGGTCACGTGGGGCCCACGGAGAAAAATTTCGTTTTGTGGGGCCAGCTTTGTTTTGAGATTTTGGCCATTGTGGATATTTTGGAAGATGTTTTATTTTGGGCCAATAGGAGGGTGACACGTGTCACCCGCCTTAATGGCAAGTAGAATGACATTTGTGCCTGGCACGGTTAGAGTCGTTTTTCAGAAGCGTTTTACATAACTTGCGAGGAAAATTCCGGCTATGTCTTTTCTTATTTTTGCGGATTTTTCGAGAGGCGGAACATTTTGGACCAGCGGGAGGGTGGCATGTGTCACCTGCATTGGAAACAAGTGGGCGGCACTTGGGCGATTTGGGGTGTCAAGTGGGTAGATATTTTTGGTAGATATTTGTGAGGTTTTAAGGAGTAGGGACTAGGGAACTTGGGCATATCTTGGCCCTACACTTGCCTAACACTTGGCTAGATCTTGGCCGTTGGTTGGCCTTTGCTTGACTATAAATACCACTCAGTGAAGACTTCTTCATCCCAAAATCTCTAAGTCTTGAAAGCTTCTTCCTCACCTTAGTGTAGTGTCTTGGCGAGAGTCCCTCCCACTGTGAGGCCTTTGGTGAGCACCCCCACAGCTGGTAGAGTTTCCCCACAGTGGGGTAGGCGAGGGTATACACCACATGTGGTGTTGTCTCGTATAAATACCCCCTCTTGGTAGAAATACTCTCAAAGTATTGTTCTTATACCCAATTACCTTAGCCGTTTACCTTGTAGTATTCCAAAGAAACCTCTATCGTAGAGCAGGAAATACTCTTAGTATGTCCTTTTGTCTCAAGCCGAAAACCTAAGGAAATCTTCGTTGATTGATTGAAGTATTTAAGTAGAAGTTGGTTAGAACTTCTAAGGGTTGTTTGGGCGGGTTGGAGCACCGGAGTAGGAGCTAAGCGTTGCTTGGGATCGACGTTTATACTTGGATAATTATGGGCTTATCGAGGTAATTATCTTGTCCTCTAATTGTAATTGGAAATTACATGTTGTTAGAATATATAGTTGAAGTATACTATATATAGAACTAAGCTTAATCTTTTGCAATGTCTTTTGACTTAAGCTGAAGAATAAAGAAAAGAAGCTGAATTGTATTTACATAGGGGTGTATTGCGATGAGCTTGTGTAGTTTCTTGAGTAGAATTGTACGTCAGGTTAGGCGTATAAACCCCACGGTTGGCTTGGTGGCGGCCTCGTTAGAGGAGGAGATTTACTGTTGTTGGGGGAGGTCTTTCTTGAATTTTACGTAGAGAATGGAACCTTGTGTTTTGAAGTTAATGAGCGTTTGTGACCTTTTTAGGTGAAAGTACTAAGAGTAGCGGATTCTACTTGAGGAGTGGAAAGGGCTAGCAAGGTTGTAGTACTTGGAGCATTTTGCTTATTGTCGATACTCGTCGCGAGGTATGTGAACCTCTTCCTATCTCTTCTAGCATGATATGTGTGAACTATGTAGTGCGGTGAGCGTCGTGTGTTAAGCGTGTTTGATTGTTTTAAAACATAAAGTGTTATAATGGCTTTATGGGAAGTTAGTTATAATGACTTTATGTAGGTAAAAAAATACTTTGTGGTTTTAAAAGGTAAGCGATGTGAATTATAAGCGGCTTGTTATAATAAAGAACTTGATGTATTTCAAAAGATTTATAAATCGTTTTGAAGGAGAGTAATACTTGGTTTTGAAAACTTAAGAGTTATACTAGCTTTATGGGAAGTTAGGTATAACTTGGCTTAGAATGTTTTCTTGATTTGAAATCGAATGTGTATCGCCAAACCAACTGCGGCGTTAATAAAGGAAAATGTCTTGACTAATGAGTTGTATTATTAAAACCGGTAGAAACCTCCATCTGCATAGAAACTAAGATGAGACAAAATGATATTACATTTTCTAGGTCATGGTCTTTGTAGTAAGATTATTATAAACAAGAATAACCTATTCACTCATAAGACTTATGCTACTCAAATGTTTTAAAAGAGATTAAGACTATGAGTTATGAAACCTTTCTAAAATAAGTAACTTGAGCATTTTTGAAATTAGGCAAACTTGGACGTTTGGAAAATAATGTTGTTACTTGATTTTACAAAGGTAAGTGTTTTGGGTTTACTTAAAAACGATCGCTCTATTTTATACTACGGGTATTGTGTGACTTATGTGGAAGAGCGGATCTTTTAAAGATTTAATGTATGAAGTACTTTGGGGATGGATACGAACTTGTTAATAGAAAGTACCTTGTGTGAATAACTTGATTGTATTGGTTTGTGATAGCCTTGTAATACTTTCTTGTTGATTTGATAAGTAAACATGTTAGGATGCTACGTGTGTTAGTATCTTGTGATGTTAGTGTAAAGGGGTTTTCCGCCATTGCGCTTAAAGTTGTTTGACTATCGTAGTTATGTTGGTATTGTACCACTCGCCTTGACTTGTGTCGGAGGTTAAGCGCCTCCGTCTGCGGGGTAGACTTCGGTGATGCAGGACCGTGATTGAGAATACCTCATGCGGGTCGGGGATCCGTGCGGAACTCGGAGTTCGGGTTAGTTCTGACGGCCGCGTGGTCATGCGGTCCTTGTGGCCATGCGGTGCGAGTCGGGGCGATGCGGGAGTAGCTACCCTCGATGCGGGGTTATACCTCATGCGGGCCTATGAGGTTGGCCTATCTTGGCTGCGGAAGTTCGGGGCTAGGCAGCGCACATTTGATCTTTGGCGAGTGACGGCTTTTATCATGTGTGATGCAGGCGGATATCATGACACGATTTATGACCTTGTTGATGCGTAGGTGTTAGTAGTCGGCTATGCCTTACGTGCCTACCTGTCTTGTTTTATTAGGACACAGTGGGACACGGTGTTCGTGTGTATTCCTTGGTGCTTGTATATCATAAGCGGCGGTGAGGAAGGTATTCCACGGGCACGATTGATGTTGTGGGCGTGAGACCCGTTGTTAAATTTGAGTGATGACTTGAGGCGTGAGTCACGACTTGACATATTTGCCTATTTATGGTGAGCGTAGTTTGGTTATCATACATGTCTCTGCTTTGTATAGACTACTATTATTTCATTTCTGATGTTATTTTGATTTCACATACTTGGTACTGTTATCTTGACCTCGCTTGAAGTGCGTTCATCTGCGGTAAAGGTACACCGATCATTGATCCTCGCTCTTAGGGTCAGATTCAGCGTTTGGGAAAGCTCGTTTCTCGGAGGCTTATCGGTGGTATAGTCCACTGTTGTTGTAGGTATTTACATTCGGGGTATGGCGGGACCACATCCGCCATTGTTGTCGTATCATTTCTTAGAAGTGCAGTAATCTTTGTTTTGGGCAGGGTTTGTAAAAAGGATTAAACTATTCATGTTAAAAAAAGTTGTTATTTATATATATGCCGAAAGGCAAGTTTTCCTCAGATTACTGTTTGTACTTCATTTGTTTCATGTATGTGTTTTATGTTCGTGATTACTGCGATGTTGTATCACTAGGGTGCGGGGTAAGGCACGATCCACGGGCCGGGCGGGTCGTGACAACTAGATCACTGCGACATCAAGCCGATCGGGCAGTAGAGTAGCCAACTACGGATCGAAGGCTAGTCATAAAACTTCACGGGCCAAATGCGGAAGCCAACTACGGATCAAAACTAGCCACGCGGCGAGGCAAGTAACTTAAGCTAGCGTGCGAGCCTACCGTCTCACGAGATATGGCCGTGGCAAGTATTTTAAGCCATCTACGAGCACGCGATACGAGAAATGACCGGGACAAGTATCTAAAGTGCGCTGTAACCACGTGTACAAATCAAGCCCGTGATTGTTCGTCACCTCGACAAACTTCATGGATTAGCGGTCCGTGGACTAATAACATAACGAGGATTAATCCTCACAATGACCGCGTGCCGGCATCTTACCTCGGTATAAGCATGGCCATGAAACCATCCTCTTTGGGCGTACCCGTGGGCCACCCATCGTGTCGGTATGTCAGGAAATAACAAGATAATACTCAAGTGGGCGCGTACGTGGGCCACCCAGCGTGTCGATATGTCGAAGAAATAACCGGATAATACTCAAAGTAGACACATACGTGGACCATCCAGCGTGTCGGTATTTCCAACAATCAATCAAATAGCCGCCCTCCACCGAGAGACACGGTAGCACAAAATCAAACAACACGCAATAAGCTATCACAACAAGCATAGGCAATTTTTAACGTACTTTTATTTTCATGTCAACTAACCGGGTTTCAACCCCAAAATAATACATACTTTCATTCTTTCATAAAGACCTCTTTTTACGTAAAAGCCATACGATACTATCACTCGTAGTATCAAACACGTTTTCTTTTCAAACCAAATTACTACATCTTCCGAAAATCTTTACAAGACTTTTTAAAATCAAGTGATTTATAGTTTTAAGATAACATCAAGTATACTTTTAAAACCCCGTAACTTACTCTTTTTTTAAAACAAGTAACCCATACTTAAATCCAGTTTCTTCTCCTTTTCCAAAATCAAGTCGTTTATAAGTAAAGTCTCTTATCTTTCAAGATTACGTCGTTTATAAGTAAAGTCTCTTATCTTTCAAAATCAAGTCTCCATTTTATCTTCGCCAAAGTCGTTATAACTAACTTCCCATAAAGCTATTATAACACTTTATGTTTTAAATAAACCAAATTCATTTTACACACGTACGTCTACCGTACTATATATATTTCACAAATATCATGCTCAAGAGTATAGGAAGAATCACATACCTCCTCGGCTAAATCCACTTGCCAAGTCGGATATGTCGCGCGTAGAGTGTCAACCTATAATAGTCAAAACACGCCTATCAACTTCTAGTTTTACGTAGGATTCTTCTAAGTAAGACTTCTCTTAGTCTACGAAAAATTGGGCAGCACTTCCCCCGTTTCTACTCAATTCTCCACATTTATCAAGGCCCGATAATAGTAACCAACATGCCATAAATAGGCGTAATAATTCCGAATTTTAAAGAAGGGGAACACACGCCCAAACGGAACGCGATTAACAATCTCTCCTTAACAACAACAATAATTAAAGAAGGGGATAACACGCCCAAACGGAACGCGATTAACAATCTCTCCTTAATAACAACAATAATTAAAGAAGGGGATAACGCCCAAAGCGGAACGCGATTAACAATCTCTCCTTAATAACAATAATAATTAAAGAAGGATCACGCGCCCAAGCGGACGCGATTTAACAATCTTCCTTAACAACAATGTAAATCTGATCCAAAGTAAATACGGTCCAAAGTAAATACGGTCCTTAAGTTGGGGTCCTTGGCCAACTTTTACAATTTTACTTATCCAATTACTTCATTAGTCTTCCAACTTATATTCCAATCTTAATATAAGTTATAGTTCCTTTGTTGTTAACTTCTTAGCAAGTAATGGATACATTTACCATTTTAATGGCTAATATGCCAATTCTCCTTTTAACATCTTAACAATATCCAAATCTTTCCTTATATCTTATAGTCCATAATATACTTCTAATATATGTATAATATCCAATATACATAATAATCAACTTCACAAATAGGTTAAGGTTCATTACCTCAAAATAGCCCAAAAATTTCCAAGAACATAAAGTCGTTCCTAAGCAAGTTTTAGCTCCAAATCTTTGTGTTCCAAACCACCACAAGTCACCCTTAGAAGTTCCTAACCAACTTCTATTCAAGAATTAACTCCAAAAAAGTGAAGAACACTAAGGTTTCACTTAGGAAAGCTCTCGGCCAAGGTGTGGTTTTTGAGGCTAGGGTGTGAAATCTTATCTAACTCTTGGTTAATAATCTTCCTAATACATAAAGGAAGAACACTTAGAAGTTTAAGAATTATTGGACAACAATTGCTCAAAAAATGGGCTTTGGACGAGAGCAACTAGGAAACGGGAGAGAAAATATTTTCAAGTCTTGAAATGTTCTAAGTGTGGAAGATTTTCATCAACTAGAGGGGTTTATATAGGACAACCAAGGGTTAGGATTGAAACACGTGTATGGTATAGATTGTTTGTGTAGGTTCCTTTCTCCACTTGTCCCACAAATGTCATGCAATACTTTGACCATTTGACTTGCCCACTAACCTTGCAAAAAACGTCCCACCCATGCAAATGCCATGCAAGACTTTTGACCACTTGTCTTGCCCACTAATCTTGAAAAAACCATCCACTATGTCTACTTGGGGTGACATGTGTCGCCCTCCTATTGGTCCAAAATATTTTATCTCTCGGAAAAATTTCATAATTGGAAAAAAATAATATTGAAACCGTAAAATTTCCTTCACAAGGTTCGGAATATTTTACGTCGGAAAACAATTCTTTCATTCTTACCCTAATTAGGGTTTATACATTCGTACGTACGTCCTTACATACATATTCCGGAACTACGGGGTATAACATTCGCCCCCCCCCCTTAGAAACATTCGTCCCGAATGTTCCTTGAATTCAATTAACTCGGATAACGGCATAGTCCCCATGCTTGAAGAATTTGCAAAATGCCACCTATGGCCACCATAGAACACTACTATCGTCTTAACACAGCTTCGCCTCTTTGCCTACTCGTCGTAACCTCCTCGTATACTCGAACTCTTTCTAGTATCGTGCCATACTCGATCGTCGCGGTTTCCAAAACTTTGGAGTTACTACCTCCCAACTTGGCCATTTTACTAGCCTTTCATTCCTCTAAGGCCATTCCCGGCCTTCACGATCCGATTCTGGTCGAACACATCCGCGAACTCGTACGATGGTTACCTAAACTTGGGCTTAACACCCTTGTGACCCTACCATCTGGCGGGACCACCCCAAACTGACCCCACCTCATTCCGGGCTGCGGGTTGACCCGCGATCTTGCCTCAACCCGACCCATTATCGCTCTAAATTCTTGTTCCCATCCGGGACGATCTTACTTATTCTCGTCATGAAAATTACCACTTTTATCTTGCTCGACCTATGGAATTATCCCACAATACTTTTCACGCATGCCAAGTACTTCGACAAAGACTAACTGTAAAATCTTTTACTCAAGATGGCCTTACATCTAAGGTCTCAACTGTTATAATATTCTAAGGCTCACAATTTCCCTGCCCCTAAACTTACCTTTTCAACTAACCATGTTCTCTAAATCACAATTCTACACAGTGCTATCCAAACATAACACTTTAACATAAAATCATCATATCACGCATACAAATCTCTAGAGGGTTAAGGATATACCTGTAACTACTGCTTCACTCTAATCATAGTCACCTTACTGCAGTGCATAGCTAGAGAAGGCGATGAACCAGCCACTGATCCCGAAGGTCGAGTCTCTACATCCGCGCTACCTCTGGTCGGACAATTCCTCGCAAAATAGCCCTGCTGGCCGCATGTAAAACAAGCCCTATGAATACCGTGACACTCCCCCACATGGGGTCTACCACACTGGCCACACCGAGGTCGGGGTGGCTTTATCTGGCCAACACCCCTACTCCCCTGAAAACCTGAACCCTTGGAGCCCTGACCTGCTCCTGAATACTCTGGATGTCCTGAGGACTGTAGAGGACCACTCTGTACTGGCGGAGGCGTATAACTAGTCTGCTGCTGAAGCGGTCCACCTTGAAAGTTACCAAAGGACCCTGCTGTCCTGTCCTTCTTCTGCTGGTATTGGTCAATCCGTCGGCCTCTCCGTTCCTCACATCCAAGTCCATAAGCCTGCTGTTATACCCCGTATTTTCAAAGTATGTACGTAAGGACGTACGTAGGAAATTTCGAACTTGAGAATAGGCTTGGCCGAATTATTTTTGTACACAACACCCGATTAGAGTCGTTTTTGTAAGCGTTTTCCACGACTTTCGTAGGGAATTTCGGCTATGTCATTTTTAATTTTTGCGGATTTTTAGAGAGCGAAACATTTTTGGACCAACGGGAGGGTGACACTTGTCACCCTCATTGGACGGTAAAGAGGAGGCTTGGCCTTGGCCGATTGGTTCATGGTTTTGTGCCTTGTTTTGGCCTTGTTTTGTGGCTTGTTTTGTGCCATGTTTTGTGGAGTAGGGGTTAGGGTGCACTTGGCTTGATCTTGGCCTTACACTTGCCTTGCACTTGGCTAGATCTTGGCCATTGGTTGGCCTTTGGTTTTGCTATAAATACCCACTTATGTTGATGAACTCTTCATCTACAAATGAAACCTTCAAGCCTAAAATCCCTCCTCCTCTTGTGTTGTGTTCGTCCACACCCTCCCCTTTGAGTGGCCTTGTGGCGAGCCTCACTCCTTTGTGGTGCCTTGGCGTGGGGTACCCCACTGCCTAGTTGCTTTGGTATAATACCCTCTCTTGGTAGAAATACTCTCAAAGTATTGTTATAATGCCCAATTACCTTAGCCTTATACCTTGTAGTATTCAGGTTATACCTATCTGAAAAGCCGGATATACTATTATACTTCCGTCAGTCACCAAAGAAACCACAGGAAAATCTCCGTGGTTTGTTGGAGTAGTATGTAGAAGTTGGTTAGAACTTCTAAGGGTGGTTTAGAGCGGGTTGGAGCTAAGCGATTGCGGGATCGACTTTAACTAGGATAATTATGGGCTTATCGAGGTAATTATCTTGTCCCTCTATTGTAATTGGAAATTACATATTGTTAGAATATATAGTTGAAGTATACTATATATAGAAGCGAACGTAGTTATCGTGATGTCTTTTGACTTAAGCTGAATTTAAAGTAGAATCTTGAGTTGTAATTACATGAAATATTCTGATGAGACTTGTGTAGTTATGCAGTGGAGTAGAATGGTGCAGTTAGGGTTAGGCGTATAACCCCTCTGGTTGGCTTGGTAGCCGGCCTCGATAGAGGAGGAGATTTCTGTTGTTGCGGGGAGTCTTTGCCGAATTTTACGTAGAATGTTCTATGAGGATCTAAATGTTAATAAAGCGCGCGTGGCCTTATAAGTTGAAGTACTCGTGTGGCGCGATCTACTTGGCTTAGGAGTAGCCGACGGTTGGAAGTACTTGGGCGTTTTGCTATTAGTCGATACTCGTCGCGGTATGTGAACCTCTTCCTATCTCTTACAGCATGATATGTGTGAACTATGTAATGCGGTGAGCGTCGTGTGCTAAGCGTATTTGATTGGTTTAAAACATAAAGTGTTATAACGGCTTTATGGGAAGTTGGTTATAACGACTTTATGTTGGTAGAAAATACTTGTAGTCTTTAAAAAGGTAAGCGATTTGAACTATAAGCGGCTTGTTATGTGTTAATAAAGAACTTGAAGTATTTCAAAGATTTTGAATCATTTTGAAAGAAGAAGTAATACTTGGTTTTGAAAACTTAAGAGTTATACTAGCTTTATGGGAAGTTAGGTATAACGGCTTAAGAATGTTTCTTGATTTGAAATCGAATGTGTATCGACAAACCAACTGCGGCGTTAATAAAAATGTTTTGTGATTAAGTATTATTAAAACCGGTAGAAACTTCCATCTGCGTAGAAGCTAAGATGAGACAAAATGATATTTCCTAGATCATGGATCTTTGTAATAAGATTGTTATAAACAAGAATATCTACTCACATATAAGACTTATGTTTCTCAGTTGTTTAAAAGAAATTATATTCTTAAATGAATAAGGCTATGAACCACGAAACCTTTCTAAAATAAAGCGTGAACATTTGAAATTAGGCAAACTTGGGCGTTTGGAAAATAATGTTGTTACTTGATTTTACAAAGGTAAGAGTTTTAGTTTTCTTAAAAGGATCACTCTCTATTTTATACTACGGGTATTGTGTGACTTATGTGAAACAACGGATCTTTTTAAAGATTTAATGTATGAAGTACTTTAGTGGTAGATAACCGAACTTGTTAGCTTAAAGTACCTTGTGTGTATAACTTGATTGTGTTGGTTTGTGATAGCCTTGTAATACTTTCTTGTTGATTGATAAGTAAACATGCTAGGATGCTACGTGTGTTAGTATTTTGTGATGTTGTGTAAAGGGGTTTTCCTTTGTTGTGCTTATGTTGTAACGATAAGGTTGTTGTGTTAGTATTTTACATCACTCATCTCTTGAGATGATTAGGGGTTAGCGCCTCCGTCGGGGTAGACTTCAGGCGGGTCGATGGACCTATGATTCGAGAATACCTCAATGCGGTCCCGAGGGCCTATGCGGAGCTACGAGTTCGAGTTAGTGTGCGTCCTTTATGGGCATGCGGTCCGTGTGGCCATGCGGTGCGAAGTCTGGGCGATGCGAGGGTAGCTACCCTCGATGCGAGGAATGCCTCATGCGGGCGATGAGATTGGCCTATGCGGGCTGCGGAAGTTCGAGGACTAGGCCGCGCATTAGATCTGCGGGCAAGTGGCGGCTTTGATCATGTGACGGTGCAGGCGAGATCTTATAATCTGATTCGCGGCCTTGTTGAGTGCGTGGGTGTTAGTAATCGGCTATGCCTTACGTCTTACCGTCACGGTGTTATTATGCACAGGTGGGACACGGTGCTCATGTGTTCCTTGGTGCTTTTATATCATAAGCTGGCGGTGAGGAAGGTATTCCACAGGCACGATTGATGTTGTGGGCGTGAGACCCATAGTTACATTTGAGTGATGACTTTGAGGCGTGAGTCACGACTTGACATATTGCTTACTTGTGTGAGCGTAGTTTGGTTATCATACATGTCTCTGCTTTATAGACTATTATGATTTCATTCTGATATTTTCAGTTTCACATACTTGGTACTGTTGTCTTGACCTCCTTGAGCTGCGTTCATGCGCGGTAAAGGTACACGATCATTGATCCTCGCTCTTAGGGTCACGATTCGGCGTGTGGGAAAGCTCGTTTCTCGGAGGCTTATCGATGGTATAGTCCCTGTTGTTGTAGGTGTTTACATTCGGGTATGGCGGGAATACTGTCCGCCATTGTTATCGTATCATTTCTTAGAAGTGCATGTAATGCTTGTTGTGGCGGGGTTTGTAAAAAGGATTAAAGCTATTCATGTTGGAAAAAGTTGTTATTTATATATATCTTAGAAAAGCAAGTTTTCTCAGTTATTGTTTCATATTTCATAATATGTCTTGTATTGTTTTATGTTCGATTACTGCGATGTTGTATCACTAGGGTGCAGGGTAAGGCACGATCCACGGGCCGGAATCGGGTCGTGACACTGCGTCGAGCAATGTCCATACGGATGAAGAGTACACCGAGCAACTCTCTGCTAAGTAATCATCGAGCGGTGACATGGCGGTGCACTCTATCCTCCATGTCTTCCACTAAAGCGGGGGCGTCTGGGCGATGAGTCAAACTCTACATTGTACTCCCGGTCGCGCGCTCTGTCTCAACATCAAAAATCTACTCGGCGCTCTCTCCGTACGTGGCGGCAAGAAATGGGTGAAAATGCCTGCGAGAACTCGTCCCAAACGGCAGCGCGTGCTCCCAGGGCAGATCCGTAGATCAAACGATCATTGCGCGGTATCACGCGGCCGTGCGAACCTAAGACCACCGGCTTCGGTCTCCGAAGCCTTGACCACTCTCATGATCCGCTGCAACTGTCGGATGAACTCCTGCGGATCATCTTCAGGCCTCGACCCATAGAACTCTGGTGGGCTGCAACTCAGAAAATCCCGAAGTCTCAAACCATCCGATCTCGGGTGAACTACGGGTGCTACCGGAACTGTTGTCTCCAGCCTATCCTCGTGCCTAGATACGATCACGGCTAAAGCGGGCCGTCTCGCGCCAACCCGTCTCTCCTGCTGCTCGGTGTGGTGGAGGCTCAGTCTGCGTGGTCTTAGTATCCACTGCTGCGGCTCTAAACCCTGCTGGGGCCGGCGGCGTCGTGGAACTCTCCGCCTGAGGTATTACCTCGGGTAATGACCGGGCATGCGCCATCGTACTCCTCTGTGTTCTACTCGCATGACTCCTCTTTGCGCCTTGCCATACAGGCCACAGTTTGCCTTCGCGAGCATGGCGGTAAAAAGAAATGCGTCGGAGGGTCGACTTATACACGGCTCTAAGGCACGATCTCGAGTGAGAAGAATGAAACCAATCCTAAATGTCCTCTGACCTCACGATTATAGATATGGTGCCTGACACGATAATGTCAAGACTACTGAACACGATGCGTAGACACTTTCAGAGACTAAGCGCTCACGATACCACTTTTGTCACGACCGTTCCGGGCCACTCGGTGCGCTTACCGAGCACCTAGTGATACAACATCGAGAGAAAATCAGCGGAAATAAAATCAAAGACATGAAACAATAGATTAACATAACGGACTAACAAGCGGTTACCTTTACGTATATAAATTAAAAACTTGAGCGATTAAATCCTTTTTACAAACCTTGCCCAATGATTACTCTGGACCTGCGAGAGTTTTTATACAACTATGGCGGGACGGGGCCTGACATACCCTGCGTGTACAAGTACCTACAATGGCGGGAACCGTATCAAAGATAAGCCTCGGAGAAGCGGAGCTTCCGCAATGACTGCGATCCTTGGCGAGAATCAACAAGCGGTGTACCTCTACTGCGGCGTGAGCGGCCCGAAGGAGAGTCGATCTGACATGTACCAGTATGTGGCGAAAATCGTAATGAAATCACATTTCATCATTTTATAAAACCATTTCATGATAAGTGAATAGTTATGTCAAGTAAGGGGCGCGTGTCCTCAAAATCATCACTCGCGCATGCGTGGGTCTCGCCTGATATCAATCGTGCGTGGAACTCCTTTCTCATGCCGACAATACATGATGTACAACAACACCCGTATGTGAAGCGGAACACTAGATCACACTGCGATATCAAGCCGATCGGGCGAGTAGAGTAGCGACTACGGATCAGAAGGCTAGTCGCTAAAACTTCACGGGCCGTCACGGAAGCCAACTACGGATCAAAACTAGCCACGCATGGCGGCGAGGCAAGTATCTTAAGCTAGCGTGCGAGCTCTGAGTCTCACGAGATATGGCCGTGGCGAGTATCTTAAGCCATCTGCGAGCACTGCCGATACGAGAAATGACCGGGACAAGTATCTAAAGTGCTTTGTAACCATATGTACAAATCAAGCGTGATTGTTTGTTACACCCGTATTCTGAGGACATGTTTTAGAGCGTCGTAAGAATTCACGATGTTAAGATTTGAGACTTGTAAAAATTTATCGAATTATGAAATTGTGGAAAGCGTACTATTGTGTGAATGGGAGGCGACACGTGTCACCCCCTTAATGATGCCTTGGGCCGAAATTGCGAGGCAAAAGGGTCATTGGACCACTTGTTAGCAAGACAAGTCTTGCAAGTAGTAGAACTTGAGATAATTGGCGTGGTCGATGGGACCTGAGCTTGATATTTAAGTGAAGCACATTCAAGCCACCCAATTTTTCACATCTTGACCCTCAGTTGCACTATATTATACTACTAGTAGCAAGACTAATGCCAACCTTAGAAAATTTTCAAGAGAAATTGAAAACACAAAGCGATGCTCTGGGTTTGCCACTCTCTGCAACAAAATATTTTTGTTTGTTATCCATTTAGCTCACACTTTAAACCAAGGTTCCTAAGTGTATTGTAAGCATATCTCAATAGAAAAATCTCGGAAAAGATAGTTTTTGGATTAGTCGCAAAGTGAAAACCTAGTTGCTTTCTAGGTTTTGGATTGGATGTTTGAAGGAAGTTGTTGGTATGGTTCTAAGGGTCTCAGTAAGCGGATTGAAGTGTATTGAAGAGGCTCTAAGTTGCTAAGGAGCGACTTGGTTGGAGTTGGATTGAGATTCGTTGAGGTATAATCTTGTCTCTTAATAGTGTTACAAGATTATATATATATTGTTGTTGTTAGCTTTACATGTTGCTAGCATGAAGTTTATATGTTGAAGTTCATAAGTATTATGGATTGCTTGTAGCTTAAATCAGAAATTTTATATTAGACACTTGATGTTGGTTTACTAATTTGTAGTTTATTAGAAATCGTCGCATGTTACTTACTTGAAGATTATAGTAGTTATAATCGATTGCGACTTGATATCATGTTATGCTAACAATTTGGATTGAAATGGAAATTGGATAAGATTTGGTATTGTTGTACTCAATTTGGCCGAAATTGGACTAGTAGTTGTGTTAGTTTGATATCTATTGTGGGGCGGAATTTTACACGTCTAGTAGGCGTGTAATCCCCTATTGTTGGTTGCATTGTTTGGGCCTTAAATGTGGCGTGTTTGGTTATTGTATTCGGCCTTGAAAAAGGTGGCAAAGTGAGTAGAAACAAAGGAAGTGCTGTCCGATTTTTTGTAGAATTTAGTGACTTAGCACTTAGAATATTCTACGTATGAAGTGAGAGGTTAATGGACGTATTGTGACCATTATAGGTTGAAGTACTAAGTATAGCGTATCCTACTTGAAGGATGGAATAGCTATCAAGGTTGAAGTACTTTGGAGCATTTTGCTGCTTGTCGATGTCGTCGCGAGGTATGTGAACCTCTTCCTTCCATAGGCATGATGCTATGTATGGAATATACCTGTGGTATCATTTCATGGTTCATTCTACTCTTAGAAGGTAAGAGGTAGTTGTGTGAGTTACTCTATGTAGAACTTTTCCTATCTTTTGAGCATGACTAGTTGCACGTATATAGTATGGTAGACGTACAACACCTTGATATCCTTTACTAGTTTTATAAATAGCCAAGTCGGGTGAGTTAGGAGATTGACTCACTTCTTTGAAAGAATAAAGGATGACTTAAGTTTTATTAAGTTAAGGGACTTGAAGAGTTTTAAAGTATGTGATACTTGTTCCGTTTTAAACGTATAAGTCCCTTGGATAGGAAATTATATTTTGGCTAAGGTATAAAGTGAATATAACGACTTTATGGGGAGTTGGTTATATTTGCTTTATGGAAGGATAAATGACTTGATTTTAAGGCATTAATTGCCTAAGGTTTTATAATAAAAGGAGTCACTTGAGTTCTAAAGGTTAAGAGACTAATTGTATTTTTGAAAGTTAAGAGAATTGATTTGAAAGTATATAATACTTGGTTTCAAAAAATAGAAGTCACTTGGTTATAAAAAGGAATGAGTTGGTCTAAAACCATAAAGGGTTATAACGGCTTTATGGGAAGTTGGTTATAACGGCTTTATGGAAGGTTAAGAGAATGGTTTTCTCTAATGATGTAAGCAAAGAAATGATTTGAAATAAAGAAGGGCAAATTGTTTTAAAGGTACCAATTGCTTAAGGTTTTTAATAAAGAAGACACTTGATTTAGAAGCCGGTAAATGTATTTCTAAAAGGGTATTGTGACTTGTCTTAAAAGGTGGATAGGACTTGATACTATAGTTGTTAGTATCTGGGAAGTTTTATTTGAAAAAGAGTCTTTCTAAAGAAGTAGAGGTCGTGAATCGTTGGGTTAAATTCGGATTCTATATGACATTGCTCGTCCATAAATGGGCGGGCGTTATACCTTATGCAGGCGAACTATATGACATTATCGTCGAGAAATGGGCGGGCGATATACCTTCTGAGCGGACTATATGACATTATCATCCCGAGAAATGGGTAGGCGGTATACGCTGCAGGCGGTATATGACATTATCGTCGAGAAATGGGCGGGCGGTATACCTTTGCGGGAAGACTATATGACATTATCGTCGAGAATGGGCGGACGATATACCTTCTGAGCGGACTATATGACATTATCGTCGAGAATGGGCGGTATACCTTCTGAGCGAACTATATGACATTATCGTCCCAGTTAGGCGAGCGGTATGGCGTCCCTCCGTAAAGGGCGGAGTAGGTTATGTAAGGTAAGTAAGTTATATGGTAGTGAACTTGATGATTTTCGAAGTAAATCGTAAGAAAGTGACTATAACTTTTATTGAAGCGGGAAAAGATAATAAGATGCGATTAAGTTCACGTGATGGTAATGGCGTGGTAGGTTCGGTATTTACCCTTTTATACTTACCAGGTCATACTTTTATCTGAGATATGTTTTGTTTAATGTACCTTATTTAGTTCCATATTAAATTTTTGTTATGCGACCCGCCCGGCTGCGTTAAATGCCGCGGTATTAGGTGCAGTTGGTGATCCTTGCTTTTAGGATCTCGGTTGATTTTGGGAAAAAGCTCCATTTGCTCAGGAGGCTTATCTCTTGTCTGGTTTTCCTGAGGTTGTAGATTCATGTATATTCGAGGTATGGCGGGGCCTGTGCGCCTGGTGTTATGTTAAAACTCTTAGAGTCTGTAGTCACATATTGTGGGTCGATTTGTAAAGGAAAGGAGGCGGCTACTTGGTTGTATATATATGTCGGGAAGGTAGCCTGTCGGCTAACTGTTGTTTTATTCTGTTGTTTTATTTTATAAGTTTCATGTATATTCCTTGATTATCACACGATGTATACATGAAGTGCCGGAGTAGGGCACGATCGCGAGCTTGGGGTAAGTCGTGACAAAAGTGGTATCAGTAGTTAGTCCTCGGAAAGTGTCTGGGCCAGTGTCTAGTAAGTCTTGATTATCGGTGTGTTGTGCGCCACGTCTATAATCGGAGTGCGAGACATTTAGGATTAGTTTCCATTCTTCTCTCTTTGAGATCGTGCGATGAAGTGTCTGGTAGGTTGAATCCTCTCGGCCCCTTCTTATGCGATTATGGCTCGCGGAGCGGCGAGGCCCGAGAAGGGAAAGCGGCGGCGAGGCGCTAGCGGTACTCGGAGGGTTACTCGGACTCGAACGGACTATGCACGAGGTAGTAAGCGGGTCGGCGAGTTCAGCCACGCCCGATATTAGAGGCGAGGCGGCGGTAGCTCGAAGGATTCGGCACGAGCCTCGATCCCGATCGTGGCGAGTATAGAGACTACGGGAAGCGGTCGGTTATTGACGATATAGTAGTAGGCGGCCGAGCGAGGAATGCGGCTAACCCTGGCGCGGTTTGCGGATCAGAGATTTTACGGTTGTCATCCGCGAGTTTTATGGTTGAGTGCGAGGAGGATCGCGAGGAGTTCGTTCGCGACTACGGACTATCACGAGTTCTTAGGGCTTGATGAGTGCATTATGCTAGCCTCTTCGATTCTGCGATATTGCGTTGAGCTGGTTTGAGTCATGGAGTCTTGGCGAGAGGATGATGCTCTTCCGGTGTTTGGGAGGAGTTCACGAGGCCTTTATGGATCACTTTTTGCTTCCGAGATGAGGAGGGCGTGTAGATAGATTTTTGACCTTGAGGCGAGAATGGGAGGACTATCGAGAGTATAGCACAGGTTTGACTCCTTGGCGAACATCGCACACCATTGTAGGCGACATGGCGGATAGAGTTAATCGTTATGTGTTGGGGCTAGATCGTCGTATGATTCTTGCATGCTTGGGGTGGCTCTTGGCCGGTATGGACATTGCTGAGATGCGAGCCTATCGCGGGGATAGAGGATAGAGAGAGGAGGATCAGTTGGCTCGAGGCCGGCTAAGAGGCGGGACAGCGAGGTCTCGAGGCGATTCGGCGGGCGGCCTCGGCGGCGAACTAGGTCTACATTGCGGCCCGGCGGAGTGCTCCTCCACGATTTTCGGCGGAGGTTTTACAACCGAGAATGCGAGGGCGGTCAGTCTCTAGATCTTGAGCCTCGGGGAGATGGGGTTCGGTCGGTCGAGGCCACGTGCCTCAATCGCCCGATGTGGTAGGTTACGTTACAGGGTATGTCGGCTGCGAATGGTGCTTGTTTTCTTGTGGTCGTCTAGGCCATATGTTAAGAAAGTGTCCTTATAGAGAGGTCTGGTGGGACAACACCGTCTCTTGGATCGATTGCGGGTTCTTAGCCTTCCATAGCTAGGCGGGATGTTTATGCCGGCGGTATGGTGTGAGAGTCGTGGGGGAAGTTCCCAGTTTTAGCGGTCCTTTGAACCGCCTATGTGATTTCAGGTATGTCTTTGGCCCTTTAGAAACTTGTATGCATGATAAAGTTGTGGTATGTTTAAGTGTCATGAACAGATTATTTTGAGACTGTGTATAAGTTAGAAGGAGTTGGAAGTACGAAAAGATAATCACTTTGTCACGACCCGAACCCGGGCCCGTGACTGGTGCCTTACCCCGGGCACCCAAGTAGACATACATCAGAGTAATCAGCGGAACATAAAGACAATACATGAAACCAGTGTAATAAGGCGGTGAAATAAGAAAGGCAGGCTAACCAAAAGCGGTTACCTTGATATATAATAAATAACAACTCTTTCAGCATGAGCAGTTTAATCCTTTTTACAAACCACACTTGCGCGATTACTACGGACCTCTAAGAATGATCGACAACAATGGCGGGGCGGGCCCGCCAACCCACGAATGTAAACACTACGGCGGCGGACTATACGGCGATAAGCCTCGGAGAAGCGGAGCTTCAACGCAGCGTGACCACGAGCTAGGATCAGCGGCTGGTGTACCTCGACTGCGGCGTGAGCGCGGCCCCGAAGAGTCGATCTGGCAGTGCAAGGTATGTGAAACTAAAAATCACGTAAATGAAATCATAATAGTCTATAAAGCGGGAGGCGTGTATGATAACCAAACTCTGATTCATAATAAGCGATCGTGTCAAGTCGGGGACTCGCGCCAAAGTAAATCACTCGAATATAACTATGGGTCTCGAGCCCATGCATCAATCATGCGTGGAATACCTTCCAGCTGGCGATCTATGATGAAAAGCACGAGGAATACCATGAACACGGTCCCGCTGTGTCCAAATAAAGCGATCTGAGGTAAATGCGAAGGCATGAGCTACTGCACCAGCGATCTAACAAGGTCATAAAGCGTATCATGATATGCTGTCTAGGCCGTCACATGATCAAAGCTGGTCACTCGCGCGAGTATCAAATGTGCGCGTCTAGCCACGGAACTTTCGCGACTCGCGTAGGCCAACCTCGTAGGCCGCGTGAGGTATAACCCGCGTCGAGGTAGCTACTCCGGCGTCGTCTGGACTCGCGATCGCGTAGCGCGTAGAACGCGTGACCGTAAAGGCCGCCTGCTAACACGGAACTCCGTAGTTCGCATGGATCCTTGGACCCGCGTGAGGTATTCTCGAATCATGGTCCCGGACCGCTGAGTCTACCCGCGTGGAGGCGACAACCTCGGAAATAAGTCAAGGTGAGTGGTACAATACCAGCATGGTGATAGTCAAACAACTTTAAGCCGCGATCGAGGAAAACCCTTTACACTAACGTCACGAATGCTAACACGTAGCATCTGGCGTGTTTACTTATCAATCAACGAAAGTATTTACAAGGCTATCACGAGCCAACACGATCAAGTTATACCGCAGGTACTTTCTACTATATGTCAGCAAGTTGGGTTTTATCCCCAAGTACTTCATACATTAAATCTTTAAAAGATCGTTACTTTCACAAAAGTCACACAATACGTAGTTATGTGAAAATAGAGTGATTATCCTTTTAAGTAAAACAAAACACTTACCTTTGTAAAATCAAGTATGACATTATTTTCCAAGCGTCGAGTTTGCCTAATTTCAAATGTTCACGTTTCTTATTTTAGAAAGGTTTAGTAGTTCATAGTCTTATTCATTTAAGAATATAATTCTCTTTTAAACTATCAGAAACATAAGTCTTATATGTGAGTAGGATATTCTTGTTTATAACAATCTTATTACAATGACCATGATCTGGAAATATCATTTTGTCTCATCTTAGCTTACATGCGGATGGAAGTTTCTCTTTGGTTTTAATAATACTTAATCTGTCAAAACATTTCCTTTTATTAGCACTGCGGTGGTTTGTCGATACACATTCGATTTCGAAATCGATAAACCATTCTTAAGCCGTTATACCTAACCTCCCGTAAAGCTAGTATAACTCTTAAGTTTTCAAAAACCAAGTATTACTTCTTTCAAAATGATTCAAAATCTTTTGAAATACTTGAAGTTCTTTATTAACACATAACAAGCGGTTATAGTTCAAACGATTACGCTTTCAAAACCACAAGTATCTTGCTTTACCAACAAAATTATAACGACTTCCCATAAAGCGTTATAACACTTTATGTTTTAAACAATCAAATACATTTGCACGTATGCGTCTACCGTACTACATAGTTCCACATATCATGCTAGAAGAGATAGGAAGAGGTTCGCGTACCGCGGCAGTATCGACTAATAGCAAAGCGCTCAAGTACTTCAAGCCGTCGGCTACTCCTTGCGATGGATCGCGCCATCGTAGTACTTGACTATAAGGCCGCAAGGCGCTTATTAACATTTAGATCCGCCGTAGAACATTCTCTGAAAATTGGCGGCACTCCCCACATGGCGTAAATCTCTCCTCTATCGGGTAGGCTACGAAGCCAGCGGGGTTATAAGTCTAAACCGGGCGTGCCAATTCTACCTCATGAAAAGCTACACAAGTCTCATGTCTGATCTATGTAAATCTGATTCGATTACTCTTCTTTCGAAAAGATTTCTATTTATTGGGCTTAAGTCAAAAGACATTGCGATAACTACGTTCGATCTTATATATAGTATACTTGACTATATAGTCTAACAATCATGTAATTTCCAATTACAATAGGGGACAAGATATTTACCTCGATAAGCCCGTAATTATCCAGAGTTTAAATGTCGATCTGAGCAAGTTTAGCTCACTGCAAGTGCGCTCAGGCCAGCTCAAACAACCAGAAGTTCTAACCAACTTACTTAATACTCGACTAACTATGGAGATTTTCCTTGGGGTTTCGGTTTTGTGACGGAAGGAAGTATAATAGTATTTACGGGCTTTTAGTATAAGTATAACCTTAGAATACTACAAGGTATCTGGCTAAGGTAATTTGGGCATTCTGTGATACTTTTGAGAGTATTTCTAACAAGAGGGTATTATCACGAGACAACTAGGCTAGGGGTACCCCGGCTAGCACCCGAGGAGGGTGTATGCCCACCGGCCTGCCAGCTGGGGGCTCTCGACGAGGGGAGGAGGGACTCTCGGCTAAGGCCTCTCGAGGGGAGGATTTTTAACATAGGAAATATTTGGAATGGATGAAGAAGCCATCCTAAGGGAGTATTTATAGTATAAGCCAAGTCGACCAATGGCGAGATCATGCCAAGTCTGAGGCAAGTGTAGGGCCGAGATCTTGCCAGTGCCCTTAACCAACTAACACAAATATCCTACCAACTCCATTGCCAAAATAGGCACACTTTGGCCACCGCCCTTGAGGTGTTCGATGAGAGGGTGACAAGTGTGTAAGCCCTCTTGTTGGTCCAAAATGTTTCGTCTCTCGGAAAAATCCGCAAAAATTAAAAATGACATAGCGAAAATTCCCTACGAAAGGTGAAAGCGTTTAGTCAACGACTCTAATCGGGTGTTGTGCACAAATAAATTTCGGCGAAGCTACTTTCTCAAGTTCAAATTTTCTCGTGCGTCCTTGCGTACATACTCTGGAAATACGAGGTATAACATTCTCCTCGCCGAAACATTCGTCGAATGTTCCTTCTAAATCTCAAAACAAGCGGCGGTATAGTTCTCAACTGCTATACTTACGAAAACAATCACCTTGCCACGCTGCCGGAACCAACTTGCGCAAAATACTTGCCTCGAGTCACGTGGAAACACCTCTAACATCGCCAAACACCTCTCTCAGGAGTGCAAACATACTTCCGCACGCCTCTTTACAAAGAAATGATACCACTTTTGTCACTTTGCGCGAGGTTCGCTCGGCGACCCAACAAATGGTGCCAGGGCTGCATGCGATCCACGAGGTGGCGTACCTCGAACTCTTACCACGTTTACGATCTGCTTGATTTCCAAAACTTCGGGTTACTATCTCTAACGTGGTCATCATTAGCGGGAACACTCTGGATGGATCTCGATGCTTTCGAACATAACAATCTGAAGGGCCGGACGTCTTGCCTCCTAAGTCGGACGGCAAAAGCTAACATATAGGCAACTGGCCTATTCTTCCATGAACTTAAAAGGCCCAAAACAACTCGGGCTAAGTTTCTCTGTTTTTCCAAAGCTCGTCACGCTTGTCCAGGGTGGTACTTTCAGAAGACCGGCCGTCACGAACTCTGGCGTCGTCGCCGATTATCCATACGATTTCTCTGAGCTGCGGAACCTCTTACAGACAAGCTTTACTCATCCGATCTGTGGAACAAGCTTTGAACCGACTATCTGAATCACTGCCAACATCAGACCAATCGGCCGCGACTCGCATCCGCCCTACAAAGCCGTAAGGCGACATCAGAACACGAAATGGTAGCTTAAACACTCCAGCGAGGAGACAACAATTCGCAACTATCACGAAATCGAACAACGGCGAGGCGAATGTGATCGAGACTTACGAGTTCCTAACCTTGCACGGTAAAACCTCGAAAAAGCGGTATGACACAGGCTCGACATGCGACATAAGGTGAAGGTAGGCACCTCGTGCGACCTTACAACCTTTACGATATATCATCTCGCGTAACCTGCCGAGTAAGCGGTCTTTGCTGAAAGACACGGTGACCTCATAGCCGACCAGACTGCGGTCGAATCGTCCGTGAAATCGTCGTTGGTTAGCGAACATGGGCTAACACCCTCGTGACCTACCACAGGCGGGACCACCGTGACCCCACCGCGTACATGCGCGGGTTGACCCGCAGCGTGGCCTCGGCAGGCGGCGACGCGCTAAGCGCTAGCTCTCAGAAGAAACTCTCATTAATCATGTTACGAAAACCTGGCGGTCTTCTTGGCTCAACTACCTCTTTCATTCCACACTGCTCGGGGACTAATCCCCTGAACATAACTCACGTGCACTATGCACTCCTATAAAGGGTCAAACATAAGCAATCATCTTTTACTCGAGATGGCCTTGCCTCTAAGGTCTCTGCGTATAAAACTCTAAGGCTCGCACCTTCTACATCCCAAATCTTACTTGGTTAACTAACGAGATTTCTAATCTGATAAACACTCATGCAATCTGAACATAACACTTAGGTATACTCGCTTATCACATACAAAGCTACAGAGGTTAAAGATATACGAATCTCTTCTTCGCTCCGTGTCGTTCTAACCAGCACGCCGTGAGCGCGCCTAAGGAAGATGACAAACTACCCGCGATTACGAAGGTGAGTCCTCTGCGGGACACTCGACATCAGACCACGGCGGTCGCCATGTGCAACGATTACCGACTAAAAGCGACATTCCGGGATGGCGTCACATCGCAATGACGGAAGCCACGGAGTTACGACCAACTCCTGCGCACGACGTCACGAACCACAGCGGAGGACCACTGCGCGGTGGATGTGCATAATCAAATCTCTTTGGTGAGGTGACTCGCCTCGAAAGTTACCAAAGGACCTTGCTGCTCGGCCTCTTACGCGTCGCCCGTTAACGTCGATCTCTACGTTTCTCGGCTGCTGCGCATAAGCGTGCAAGCCATGCTCGAGCCTAAGCGAAGAACTTACTCTTGCACGACGCTTCGTTGATAGTCATCAAGACTCGCGATGCGTCGGTACACTCTCTGGTAGCAAATCCATAGCTAATGCGAGGTTGTCTCTGAAATCTATATTCTCTGTTCGGTCATTGGGCGAAGGTTCAAATATCATGGCGCGATGGAGCGCCGCCTCCGTGCTAAACTCTGCTGGGGCTAGTGGCGTCATAAAACTCCCGAAGGAAGCACCCTCCGGTGATGATTGGGCTGTGCCAGCGACCTCTGAACTACTGCTCGCGACTCGCCGTGCCTTGTCCTCTGGGCGGGTTGCCTACGCGGAGGCATAGCGATAAGAAATAATTTCGTCGGAGGGTCGACTTACAACCACGACTCTAAGGCGCGATCTCGAGTGAGAAGAATGAAACCAATCCTAAATACCTATAGCCTCACGATTATTGGTGTGGTGCGCAACGCGATAATCAAGACTCTGCTGAATCTGATGCGTAGACACTTTCAGAGATTAAGCGCTCGATACCACTTTTGTCACGGCCGAACCGGGCGTGGTGCCTTACCGGGCACCCAGTAGACATCGTCAGTGTCGGTGAACGTAAAGACAATACATGAAACCGATTGTAATAAGGCGGTGAAATAAGAAAGGCAGACTAACCAAAAGCGGTTACCTTGATATATAATAAATAACAACTCTTTCAGCGTGAGCAGTTTAATCGCTTTTACAAACCACGCCTTGGCGATTACTCTGGACCTCTAAGAATGATACGACAACGATGGCGGGGCGGGGCCCACTTGACCACGAATATAGCGATTCACGGCGGCGGACTATACCGGCGATAAGCCTCGGAGAAGCGGAGCTTCCCAACCAGCTGTGACCACGAGAGCTAGGATCAACGGCGGTGTACCTCGACTGCGGCGTGAGCGCGGCCCGAAGAAGTCGATCTGGCAGTGCAGAGTATGTGAAACTAAAAATCACGTAAATGAAATCATAATAGTCTATAAAGCGGGAGACATGTATGATAACAAACTACTGATTCATAATAGCGATCGTATCAAGTCGGGGACTCGCGCCCTCAAAGTCGTTACTCGAATATAACTATGGGTCTCGAGCCCATAACATCAATCGTGCGTGGAATACCTTCCTCATGGCGATCATGATGAAAAGCACGAGAATACGCATGAACACGAGGTCCGCGTGTCCAAATAAAGCGATGCGGGGTAAATGCGAAGGCATGGCGAGCTACTAACGCCAGCGGTACTAACAAGGTCATAAAGCGTATCATTATATGCTGTCAGGCCGTCACGTGATCAAAGTGGTCACTGCGCGCGATATCAAATGTGCGCGTCTAGCCACGGAATTTTCGCGACTCGCGTAGGCCAACCTCGTAGGCGCGTGAGGTATAACCACGCGTCGGTGCTACTCCGGCGTCGTCACGGACTCGCGATCCGCGTAGCGCGTAGACGCGTGACCATAAAGGCGCGCACTAACACGGAACTCCGTAGTTCGCATGGATCCACGGACCGCGTGGTATTCTCGAATCATGGTCCCGGACCGCTGAGTCTACCCGCGTGGAGGCAGCAACCTCGGAAATAAGTCGAGGTGAGTGGTACAATACCAGCATAACGGTGATAGTCAAAGCAACTTTAAGCGCGATCGAGGAAAACCCCTTTACACTAACGTCACGAATCTTAACACACGTAGCGTCTGGCGTGTTTACTTATCAATCAACAGAAAGTATTTACAAGGCTATCACAAACCAACGCAATCAAGTTATACCACGAGTACTTTACTATATGTCAGCAAGTTGGGTTTTATCCCCAAGTACTTCATACATTAAATCTTTAAAAGATCGTTACTTTCACAAAGTCACCTGATACGTAGTTATGTGAAAATAGAGTGATTATCCTTTTAAGTAAAACAAAACACTTACCTTTGTAAAATCAAGTAGCGACATTATTTTCCAAGCGTCGAGTTTGCCTAATTTCAAATGTTCACGTTTCTTATTTTAGAAAGGTTTAAATTTCATAGTCTTATTCATTTAAGAATATAATTCTCTTTTAAACTATCTGAGAAACATAAGTCTTATATGTGAGTAGGATATTCTTGTTTATAACAATCTTATTACTGACCGTGATCTAGGAAATATCATTTTGTCTAAATCTTGGCTTACATGCGGATGGAAGTTTCTCTGGTTTTAATAATACTTAATCTGTCAAAACATTTCCTTTTATTAACTGCGATGGTTTGTCGATACACGTTCGATTTCGAAATCGATAAACCATTCTTAAGTAGTTATACCTAACCTCGTAAAGCTAGTATAACTCTTAAGTTTTCAAAAACCAAGTATTACTTCTTTCAAAATGATTCAAAATCTTTTGAAATACTTCAAATTCTTTATTAACACATAACAAGCGGTTATAGTTCAAACGATTTACCTTTCAAAACCACAGTATCTTCTTGCAACGTAAAGCTGTTATAACTTCTTCCATAAAGCGTTATAACGCATGTTTTAAACAATCAAATACATTTATGCACGTATGCGTCTAGTACTACATAGTTCCAGCGTATCATGCTAGAAGAGATAGGAAGAGGTTCGCATCGCCGCGGCAGTATCGACTAATAGCAAAGCGCTCAAGTACTTGACCGTCAGCTACTCCTTGCGATGGTCGCGCCATCGTAGTACTTCAACTATAAGGCCACAAGCTTATTAACATTTAGATCCCGTAGAACATTCTACAGAAAATTGTGACCTCCCACATGCGGCGTAAATCTCCTCCTCTATCGGGGCTACGAAGCCAGCGGAGTTATAAATCTAAGCGGGCGTGCACGATTCTACCTCATGAAAAGCTACACAAGTCTCTTTGTAATGATATGTAAATCTGATTCGGTACTCTTCTTTCGAAAAGGTTTACATTTATTGGGCTTAAGTCAAAGACATTGCGATAACTTCGTTCGATCTATATATAGTATACTTCAACTATATAGTCTAACAATCGTGTAATTTCCAATTACAATAGAGACAAGATATTTACCTCGATAAGCCCGTAATTATCAGAGTTTAAATGTCGATCTGACAAGGTTTAGCTCTGCAGTGCGCTCAGGCCAGCTCAAACAACCCAGAAGTTCTAACCAACTTACTTAATACTCAACTAACTATGGAGATTTTCCTTAGGGTTTCGGTTTTGTGACGGAAGGAAGTATAATAGTATTTACGGGCTTTTAGTATAAGTATAACCTTAGAATACTACAAGGTATCTGGCTAAGGTAATTTGGGCATTACAACAATACTTTTGAGAGTATTTCTAACAAGAGGGGGTATTATCTGAAGACAACTAGGTGGGGGGTACCCAGCATTCACCAGGAGGGGGTGTATACCCTCGGCCTGCCATTAGGGCTCTCGGCGAGGGGAGGGAGGGACTCTCGGCTAAGGCCTCTCGAGGAGGATTTTTAACACTTAGGAAATATTTGGAATGGATGAAGAAGTCATCTGAGAGTATTTATAGTATAAGCCAAGTCGACCCGATGGCGAGATCATGCCAAGTGCGAGGCAAGTGTAGGGCGAAGATATTGCCAAGTGCCCAACCAACTAACACACGAATATCCTACCAACTCCATTGCCAAAATAGGCACACTTTCGGCCACCCTTGGCCTTGAGGTGTTCCATGAGAGGGTGACAAGTGTAAGCCTCTTGGTCCAAAATGTTTAAATCTCTCGGAAAAATCCATAAAAATTAAAAATGACATAGCCGAAAATTCCCCTACGAAAGGCTGTAAGCGTTTAGTCAAGCGACTCTAATCGGGTGTTGTGCACAAATAAATTTGGCCACTACTTTCTCAAGTTGAATTTTCTACGTCGTCATACGTACATACTCTGCGAAATACGGTATAACACCCTTTTGGGCTTATGATGGGCGGATATGCGTGTGCAGTATTAGGGACATGTGTGGCATTGTTGGTATGTCGGGGTTGTGAAAGGAAACTATGTCGCTAATTATAAGTTTGACTCAGAAAGAACATTCGGGGCGAATGTTTCTAAGGAGGAAGAATGTTACACCGTATTTATAGGACATGTTTTAGAAGCGTGCGTAAGAACTCACGATGTTAAGATTTGAGACTTGTAAAAATTTATCGAATTATGAAATTTTGGAAAATGTACTATTGTGACGAATGGGAGGCGACCGTGTCACCTCGCAATGATGCCTTGGACGAAATTGCGAGGGCAAAGGGTCGTTGGACCTTTGTTAGCGAGACAAGTCTTGCAAGTAGTAGAACGAGATAATTGACTTGGTCAATGGGACCCTGAAGCTTGATATTTAAGTGAAGCTCATCAAGCCGCTGATTGTTCACATCTTGACCCTCAATTGCACTATATTATACTACTAGTAGCAAGACTAATGCCAGACTTAGAAGATTTTCAAGAAATTGAAGAACACAAGAGCAATGCTCTCGGGTTTGCCACTCTCTACAACAAAAGATTTTTGTTTGTTATCCATTTAGCTCACACTTTAAACCAAGGTTCCTAAGTGTATTGTAAGCGTATCTCGATAGAAAAATCTCGGAAAAGATAGTTTTGGATTAGTCAAAGTGAAAACCTAGTTGCTTTCTAGGTTTTGGATTGGAAGTTGAAGGAAGTTGTTGGTATGGTTCTAAGGGTCTCAAGTAGCGGATTGAAGTGTCTTGAAGAGGCTCTAAGTTGCTAAGGAGGCGACTTGGTTGGAGTTGGATTGAGATTAGTTGAGGTATAATCTTGTCTCTTAATAGTGTTACAAGATTATATATATATTGTTGTTAGCTTTACATGTTGCTAGCATGAAGTTGATATGTTGAAGTTCATAAGTATTATGGATTGCTTGTAGCTTAAATCCTAAATGTTATATTAGCCACGAAGTTGGATTACTAATTGGTCGTTTATTAGAAATGCGTCGCGTATTTACTTACTTGAAGATTATAGTAGTTATAATCGATTGCGACTTGATATCATGTTATGCTAACAATTAGGATTGAAATGGAAATTGGATAAGATTTGGTATTGTTGTACTCAATTTGGCCGAAATTGGACTAGTAGTTGTGTTAGTTTGATATCTATTGTGGGGCGGAATTTTACACGTCTAGTAGGCGTGTAATCCCCTATTGTTGGTTGCATTGTTTGGGCCTTAAATGTGGCGTGTTTGGTTATTGTATTCGGCCTTGAAAAAGGTGGCAAAGTGAGTAGAAACAAAGGAAGTCTTTGTCAGATTTTTGTAGAATTTAGTGACTTAGCACTTAGAATATTCTACGTATGAAGTGAGAGGTTAATGGACGTATTGTGACCATTATAGGTTGAAGTACTAAGTATAGCGTATCCTACTTGAAGGATGGAATAGCTATCAAGGTTGAAGTTGTTTGTTATACCCCGTAGTTCCAGGGTATATAGGTGAGGATATACGTGCGAGATTACGACAGAAATTTTGGAAAGAAAGAAAGATGTGATTTTTCGACGGAAAAGTTTAGGTTTTGTAAAGAAAAAGGTTCGTTAATGGGAATTGGATTCCCAGTTTGGTGTCGGACTTCTTAGAATATTTGAAATTATGGAATTTTATTTAGGAAATGGTCACGTGGGGCCTGGGTGAAATTCTGGTTTTGTGGGGCAGCTTTGTTTTGAGATTTTGGCCATTATGGATATTTTGGAAGATGAAATATTTTGGGCAGTAGGAGGCGACACGTGTCACCCCTAGGTGGCTCTTGGCCGAAATCCTTGGACAAGTGGCGAGACAAGTGGCCTTGTCTTGCAGATATTTTAAGCTTGGACAAATGGCTTGTGGGGCCACACACTTGTCCCCAATCTCAACCACACACTTGCCTTCATCCTAACCCTTGGTGGTCTTATATATACACCGCCAGTTGATGAAAACTCCACTTAACCATTTGAGACTTGAAATACTCTCTCCGCTTGAGCATTGCTCTCGGCCAAGACCTTGTTCTTGAGCAAAGATTTGTCAACAATTCTTAAAACTCTTAAGTGTTCTTCCCTAAAGTGTTAGGAAGATTGTGTACCAAGTGTTGGAGAAGATTTCACACCACAACCTATGCTTGATGCCTTGGCGAAAGTTCCAAGTTTGGAACCACTAAGTGTTCTTCACTTTTTGGAGTTGAATCTTGAAGAGGAGTTGGTTAGGAGCTTCTATGGAGTTGCTTGTAGTTGGAGCGTAAAGATTTGGAGCTAAGACTTGCTTGGAGGCGATATTAAGTTCTTGGATAGATTTTGGGCTATTTGAGGTAGTAAATCTTAACTCTTTGTGATTTGGTAATTTTTACATATATTATAAGTATATATGGATTATATAATATATGGAGTAAGTTTGGAAGAGTTGGATCTTGTTAACTTGTTAAAAGAAAAGTTGGCGTTTGCCATTAAAATGGTAAGCGTATCTTACTTGCTAAGAAGCTAATAACAAAGTAACTATAACTTATATTAAGAATGGAAATATAAGTTGGATGACTAATGAGTAAAATTGGACAAAGTTGGCCAAGGACCCCAACAAATTTGTATTTACTTTGGGTAGTATTTACATTGGGTATATTTACATTTTACATTAAGGAAGATTTTTCAATCGCGTTAGTTTGGCGTGTGATCCACTTTTTAATTATTGTATTGTTATGAAGGCGTGATAGTAAACGCGTTGCGGTTGGCGCGTAATCCCTTCTTTTACTTATTGTTGTTATGGGCGTGATAGTAAACGCGTTACCGTTTGGCGTGTAATCCCATCTTTATGTTGTTTAATTATTCGCCTTATATATATATATGGTATATATATTACGGTTATTCGGGCCTTGGTAAAAGATGGAAAAGTGAGTATAAGCGGAAGTCTTTGTGAAATTTAAAGTAGATTTTGAGGGCTTTTTATTGGTATAAGTCTTGATGATAAGAAAGGTTTGATAGAAGTACTATGACCATTTTAGGAGTGGAGTACTCGTGTGGCGTGATCTACTTGGCAAGGAGTGGCAGCGGGTTGAAAGTACTTGGAGCGTTTTGCTTATTGTCGATAAATCGTCGCGAGGTATGTGAACCTCTTCCTATCTTTTCTAGCATGATTGTTGTGAACTATGTAGTGCGGTAGGCGTCGTGTGCTAAGTGATTTGGTTGGTTTAAAACATAGGGTGTTATGATAGCTTTATGGGAAGTTAGTTATAACGACCATGTAGTGAAAATGGTTTCTTGATGTTAGAAGTTAAGAGACTTGATCTTATAAGATAAGAACTTAACTTATTTGTTTTAATGTGGATGTTGTGTGAAACCTCATTCGTGAGTAATGAGTACTTGGTTTTTAAAGGGATAATGTTTCTTGATTTGAAATCGGAATGTGCATCGACAGGACGGCTGCGGCGTTAATAAAAGAAAATGTATTGAATAATGATGTGTTGTATTAAAACCGGTAGAAACCTCCATACTGCATAGAAGCTAAGATGAGACAAAATGATATTACATTTTCTAGGTCATGGCTCTTTGTAATAAGAATGTTGTAAACAAGAATAACCTACTCTCGTAAGACATATATTACTCAATTGTTCTAAAAGGAATTGAGTGATTAAGTTTATGAACTATGAAACCATTTGAAAATGAAGCTTGAGTAATTGAAACTAGGCAAGTGGAATTTAGGAAAAGAATGTTGTTACCTGATTTTGAAAAGGAATGTGGGTTGGTCATTCTAATACTACGGGTATCGGGTGACTTTTATAAAAGTAATGGATCTCTTTTAAAAGAATTTAACGTACGTAGTACTTTAGGGTTAAAACCAGTTTTGTCATAAAATGAAAGTACTTTGAGTTGTGTATAACTTGCCTATGCTTGTTGTTGTGAAACTTGCCTATGCTTGTTGTTGTGAAACTTGCCTATGCTTGTTGTGATAGCCTTTGTTGTGCAAAGCGTTGTATTCTGTGTTCTGGCGTCTCGATGGAGGGTCGGTTGGTAGTTGAGAACTTACTTGGGCGTCTTGCGTGTGGCGGAGAAATTTCCGCAGATGCGTTCACGATAGTATTATTGTAGTTGTCGCTTTGGATATCTTGACACGATCGTAGCGCGCGGGTATGTTTCCATTTGATTATCGCTGGTGATTTCCTTTTGGACATCTTGACACGATCGTGGCGCCGCGGGTATCGTCCATTTGGAATCTTTGTCTATTGTTTCCCTTTGGACATCTTGACACGATCGTGGCGCTGCGGGTATCGTCCATTTGGAATGTTGTCTTATTGTTTCCACTTTGGACATCGACCACGATCGTAAGCGCTGCGGGTATCGTCCATTTGGATTCTTTGTCTTGTTGTTATCATATCATAGGCTGCCGTGAGGAAGGTATTCACGGGCATGATTGATGTTGTGGGCGTGAGACCACGACTTGATATAAGCGTTATATGTTGTGTCTTGTAGTTTGGCTATCATACATGTCTCTGCTTTGTATATTTGTTATGATTTCATTCTGATATTATGCGATTTCACATACTTGGTTTTGTTGTCTTGACCTCGCTTGGTGGCGTATAAAGAGGCGAGCCTGCTCTACCAGGCGAACGAACCGGCCGTGGCTCTCCGTGCGTCACGTCGAGAAGGTCGAACCTCGAGGATCGCAAGCAGCCGGTACCATTTGTGGGAGTCGTCCGGGCAAGGCTCGCGACAAAGTTACAAAAGTGGTATCGAGCGATTAATCCTCGGAAAGTGTCTGACCGTGTCTAGTAAGTCTTGATTATCGGTGTGTTGTGCACCACATCTATGTCGGAGGCTATAGGACATTTAGGATTGGTTTCCATTCTTCTCGTTACGAGATCGTGCCTTAGAAGGTGTGTTGTAAGTTGGACCCCTGCAGCGTATCTCGTTTTTACGATTATGCCTCGCGCCTTGAGCAACGAGCCAGAAGAGCAAGGCAGCGAGGCTGCTAGTGAGATCTGAGAGAATGCGAGGCACGAGCGATGCACTGAGATAGTACTTGAGCGGAAGTTTGGCGACTGCCCGGCCCAGTGAGTTTAGAGCGCGGCGAGGCTGCTGAGACTCTGATACTGAGCCTCGGTCCACGGCTGGAAGCGGATGAGATAAGTACAAGGAGATGGCGATTCTTGGCGAGTCGTGGCAGATATGAGATAAATTTGGATGTAGCGATTCGATTCGATAGCACGATGGTTCACCCCGGCGAGATAGTTTGAGGCTACGGGACTTTACGAGTTGTAGCCGCGATTTTATGGGTGAGGCACGAGGATGATCGCGGGAGTTCATCAAGCGATTCTGACGGATCGTAAGTGATCGAGCTTGGAGACCGAGTCGGTGGTCTAAGTTACGCGTCGGTGCGTGATACTGATCGTGGTTTTGATCGTGGGAGCTCTCGGGAGAGAATGCCTTTCCGGCCGTTTGGGGCGAGTTTTGAGGGCCTTCTGGCACATTTCTTGCCTCGCGGATGAGAGGCTCGGGTAAAGTTTTTGATGTTGGCGAGAATGGCGTGCGATTGAGTCTGGCGTGGAGTTGACTCGTTGGCGGTATGTTCCGCTTTAGTAGCTTGTATGGAGGATAGGGTGCATCGCTACGTCACGGGCTAGATGATTATATGGTGAGTCTTGTGCGGGTGTTTCTCTTGTAGGGCATGGACATTGCCCGCGTGCGAGCTCATGCACTGGGATGTGAGGCACGGAAGGTCGACGGAATGACCGGGATCGCGAGAAGAGGGCGGGGCGGCGAGTCCTTTGGTGACTTTCGAGGCGGACCGCCTCGGCCGAGCTAGTTATGTACCCCGCGTCTGAGTGGTCCTCCACCGTCTTGAGGCGGTCGGGGCTCGAGGTTCAGATTTTGGGAGAAGCGGTGTTAACGGTGAAGCCACCCTACCTCGTTGTGACCATTGTGGTAGACTCCATTTTGGAGAGTGTCGTGCTAAATGGGAGTTTGTTTTGCATCACGGCCAGCGAGGCCATTTGCGAGGCTGTCAGGCCAAGGAAGCACGGATGTTCTGACTCGACGCCGGGATCGATGGCTGGTTCATCGCGCCCTACGATTATGCGCCTGCGGTGGGCCTATGATTAGAGAGGGCGGTAGATTCGGTATATCCTTAACCCTCTAGAGTTTTGGTATGCTTGTTATGATGGTCTCATTATTATGTGCTGTATGCGAATAGCGTTGTATTAATTGTGAGTTAGAAAACATGCTTAGTTGGGAGGATACGTGTGGGGCATGGAAAGTGTGAACCTTAGAGTTTTTACGTGGAGACCTTAGGCGAGGCCGTCTTGAGTGGGTGATTTCACGGTTGGTCTTTGGATGTACTTGGTATGCGGGAAATATTGTGGGATAATTACATGGGTAGTGTGAGATGGAAGTGGTAGCTTTCATGGCGTGAATTAGTAAGATTGTTCGGATCGGGAACAAGAGTTTAGCTGATTGGGGTCGGGTTGAGGACCATTTGCGGGTCAACCCGTAACCGGTTTGGGGTGGGGTCGGTTAGGTGGTCACTTGGTGGTAGAGTCACGAGGATGCTAGGCCCAGTTTGTATGATCATCGTATGAGTTAGTGGATCGTTGACGGAATCGGATCGTGAAGGCGGGAATGGCCTTAGAGTAAATTGAAGCTAGTGGGAGGTGTTGTAAGATTAGAAATGATTCCTCGTTGGCTTGGATTTGAGTTTTGCGCCATGTTATATTACGGCCATTGGTGGCGTGATCGGTTTGTAAGTATAGTAGTGAAGACTATCTGACACAAATGCGTTTGGAGACTTAGAATGAACATTGGGACGAATGTTTCTAAGAGGAAGAATGTTATACCAGTAGTTCGGGTATATAGGTGAGGATATACGTGCGAGATTACGAAATTTTGGAAAGAAAGAAAGATGTGATTTTTCGGAAAAGTTTAGGTTTTGTAAAGAAAAGGTTCGTTAATGGGAATTGGATTCCCAGATTTGGTATTCGGACTTCTTAGAATATTTGAGAATTATGGAATTTTATTTAGGAAATGGTCACGTGGGGCCCATGGTGAAATTCTGATTTTGTAGCCAGCTTTGTTTTTGAGATTTTGGCCATTATGGATATTTTGGAAGATGAAATATTTTGGGCCAGTAGGAGGCGACACGTGTCACCCCCCTAGGTGGCTCTTGGCCGAAATCCTTGGACAAGTGGCAAGACAAGTGGCCTTGTCTTGCAAGATATTTTTTTAGCTTGGACAAATGGCTTGTGGGGCCCACACACACTTGTCCCCAATCTCAACCACACACTTGCCTTCATCCTAACCCTTGGTGGTCTTATATATACACCCTTAGTTGATGAAAACTCCCAGACAACCATTTGAAGACTTGTGAAATACTCTCTCCCATGAGCATTGCTCGGCAGACCTTGTTCTTGAGCAAAGATTTGTCCAACAATTCTTAAAACTCTTAAGTGTTCTTCCCTAAAGTGTTAGGAAGATTGTGTACCAAGTGTTGGAGAAGATTTCACACCACAACCTATTCTTGATGCCTTGGCGAAAGTTCCAAGTTTGGAACCCTAAGTGTTCTTCACTTTTGGAGTTGAATCTTGAAGAGGAGTTGGTTAGGAGCTTCTATGGGTTGCTTGTAGCGGATTGGGCGTAAATATTTGGAGCTAAGACTTGCTTGGAGGCGATATTAAGTTCTTGGATAGATTTTGGGCTATTTGAGGTAGTAAATCTTAACCTCTTTGTGATTTGGTAATTTTTACATATATTATAAGTATATATGGATTATATAATATATGGAGTAAGTTTGGAAGAGTTGGATCTTGTTAACTTGTTAAAAGAAAGGATTGGTAGTTTGCCATTAAAATGGTAAGCGTATCTTACTTGCTAAGAAGCTAATAACAAAGTAACTATAACTTATATTAAGAATGGAAATATAAGTTGGATGACTAATGAGTAAAATTGGACAAAGTTGGCCAGGACCCAACTTAAATTGTATTTACTTTGGGACGTATTTACATTGGGTATTTACATTTACATTAAGGGAAGATTTTTCAATCGCGTTCGTTTGGGCGTGTGATCCCTTTTTAATTATTGTATTGTTATGAAGGCGTGATAGTAAACGCGTTACCAGGTTGGCGCGTAATCCCTTCTTTTACTTATTGTTGTTATGGGCGTGATAGTAAACGCGTTACCGTTTGGGCGTGTAATCCCCTTCTTTATGTTGTTTAATTATTACGCCTTATATATATATATGGTATATATATTACGGTTATTCGGGCCTTGGTAAAAGATGGAAAAGTGAGTATAAGCGGGAAGTCTTTGTAAATTTCCGTAGATTTTGAGGGCTTTTTATTGGTATAAGTCTTGATGATAAGAAAGGTTTGATAGAGTACTATGACCATTTTAGGAGTGGAGTACTACGTGTGGCGTGATCTACTTGGCTTAGGAGTAGCCAGCGGGTTGAAGTACTTGGAGCGTTTTGCTTATTGTCGATAAATCGTCGCGAGGTATGTGAACCTCTTCCTATCTTTTCTAGCATGATTGTTGTGAACTATGTAGTGCGGTGAGCGTCGTGTGCTAAGTGATTTGGTTGGTTTAAAACATAGGGTGTTATGATAGCTTTATGGGAAGTTAGTTATAACGACCTTATGTAATGAAAATGGTTTCTTGATGTTAGAAGTTAAGAGACTTGATCTTATAAGATAAGAGACTTAACTTATTTGTTTTAATGTGGATGTTGTGTGAAACCTCGTTCGTGAGTAATGAGTACTTGGTTTTTAAAGGGATAATGTTTCTTGATTTGGAAATCGGAATGTGCATCGACAGGACCAACTGCGGCGTTAATAAAAGAAAATGTATTGAATAATGATGTGTTGTATTAAAACCAGTGAAACCTCCATCTGCGTAGAAGCTAAGATGAGACAAAATGATATTACATTTTCTAGGTCATGGTCTTTGTAATAAGAATGTTGTAAACAAGAATAACCTACTCTCGCGTAAGACATATATTACTCAATTGTTCTAAAAAGGAATTGAGTGATTAAGTTTATGAACTATGAAACCATTTGAAAATGAAGCTTGAGTAATTGAAACTAGGCAAACTGGAATTTAGGAAAAGAATGTTGTTACCTGATTTTGAAAAGGAATGTGGGTTGGTCATTCTAATACTACGGGTATCGGGTGACTTTTATAAAAGTAATGGATCTCTTTTAAAAGAATTTAACGTACGTAGTACTTTAGGGTTAAAACCCGGATTTTGTCATAAAATGAAAGTACTTTGAGTTGTGTATAACTTGCCTATGCTTGTTGTTGTGAAACTTGCCTATGCTTGTTGTTGTGAAACTTGCCTATGCTTGTTGTGATAGCCTTTGTTGTTCAAGTATTGTATTTGTATTCTGGCGTCTCGATGGAGGGTCGGTTGGTAGTTGAGAACTTACTTGGGCGTCTGCGGTGGCGGAGAAATTTCCGCAGATGCGTTCTGTTGATAGTATTATTGTAGTTGTCGCTTTGGATATCTTGACCACGATCGTAGCGCTGCGGGTATCGTCCATTTGGAATCTTTGTCTATTGTTTCCCTTTGGACATCTTGACACGATCGTAGCGCTGCGGGTATCGTCCGTTGGAATGTTGTCTTATTGTTTCCGCTTTGGACATCACGACACGATCGTAGCGCGCGGGTATGCTTCCATTTGGATTCTTTGTCTTGTTGTTATCATATCATAAATGCCGCGATGAGGAAAGGTATTCACGGGCATGATTGATGTTGTGGCGTGAGACCACGACTTGATATAAGCTGTTATATGTTGTGTCTTGTAGTTTGGCTATCATCATGTCTCTGCTTTGTATAGTGTTATGATTTCATTCTGACATTATGCGATTTCACATACTTGGTACTGTTGTGCTTGACCTCGCTTGAAGTGCGTTAAATCTGCGCGAGTAGAATGCATCGATCGTGGATCCTCGCTCTTAGGACCACGATTCGGCGTATTAGGAAGCTCCGTTTCTCGGAGACTTATCTTTTGGTATGTGTTTCCACTGAGTTGTAGGTTCTTGTACATTCGGGGTATGGCGGGGCCACTGTCCGTCATAGTCGTTGTAAATCTTAAGTGCATAATCTTGTTGTGGGCGGGGTTGTAAAGGATTAAAGCGTTGAGTTTTATATATATACTAAAAAGCTGTTTTGGTTGCTTTGTTTATTATTATATCTCTTATTGCATGTCTAAGTTTTTATTTTATTTGGTTTTCTCGATGTTGTATCACTAGGGTGCGGGGTAAGGCACGATGAACCCGGGCAGGCGTTACGTGTTATACCCGTATTTCAGTATGTATGTAGGCGTCGTATTTAAATTTGAGCCTTAAGGTTTTGGCAAGATTCGAAATTTGGGCACAGTGCGAAAGAATCGTTTTTCGGCGAAGCGTTTTACTAAACTGCGAAGGAAAATTCGGCTATGTCATTTATAATTTTTGCGGATTTTTAGAGGCGTAACATTTTGGACCAACGGGAGGGTGGCGTGTGTCACCCTGCATTGGAAGCAGGGGCGGCAATGGGGCGAAATAAGGGCACTTTAGTTGGTAGGATATTTTGTGCAAGTTGGTGTGGTAGATGGATAAGGTGCACGTGGCTTAATCCTAGCACTACACGCTAACACTTGGAAGAATCTTGGCCATTGGTTGGCCATTCCTTGACCTATAAATACCCCTTAGTTGATGAACTTTCTTCGTCAAAATCATTTTCAAGTCTTGAAATCTCTTCCCACTTTGTGAGTTAAAATCGTCCAAACCCTCCCTGAGAAAGGCCATGGCGAAAGCTTCCCACTCCCTGTAGTGTTCTAGCCGTGGGGTACCCACCAGCCTAGTTGTCTCGTATAAATACCCCCTTTTTGTGGTATAGAAATACTCTCAGTATTGTTATAATGCCCAAATACCTTGGCCCAAATACCTTGTAGTATTCCCGAGTTACAACATACAAAAGCCCGAATACTATTATACTTCCTTTAGCCACTAAGCGAAACCCTTTGGAAAACTCTTCATAAGTAGTTGAAGTGTTTAGTAGAAGTTGAGTATAACTTCTAAGGGTTTATTGGACCTTTCGGAGCGTCTGATTAGGAGCTAAACCTTGCTCGGGATCGACTTATAACTTGGATAATTTTGGGCTTATCGAGGTAAACACTCTTGACCTTATTGTAATTAGAAATTACATGTTGTTGGAATATATAGTTGAAGTATACTATATATAGAATTGAATAATACTTACGGCAATGTCTTGCGACTTAAGCTGAACTTTAAGAAGAAGCGAGCTGTAATTACTTAGGGTGTATTACGGTAGACTTGTATAGCATTCTTGTGAAGTAGAATTGTACCGCGTCAGGTTAAGCGTGTAAACCCCGCGGTTGGCTTGGTGGCGGCCTCGATAGAGAGGAGAATTACGTTGTTGCGGGAGAATCTTCGAATTTTACGTAGAATATTCTCGTCGGGATCTAAAGATATTAATAGGCGCCTTGTGGACTCTATAGGTTGTAGTACTACGTGTGGAGTGATGCGCGGCTTAAAGTGTATTCGACGGTTTGAGGTACTTGGGCGTTTTGCTATTAGTCGATAATCGTCGCGAGGTATGTGAACCTCTTCTCTGTTCTAGCATGATATGTGTATAACTATGTAATGCGGTGAGGCGTACGTGTGTTAAATGTATTTGATTGTTTTTAAACATAAAGTGTTATAACGGCTTTATGGGAAGTTGGTTATAACGACTCATGTAAATGAGAGAAATGCTTTGTGGTTTTTAAAGATAAGCGGTTGACTTATAGCAGAGCTTGATGTGTGATAATAAAGAACCTTGAAGTATTCTAAAGATTAAGAAACCTTTTTGAAAGAAGTGTATACTTGGCTTGAAAACATAAGAGTTATACGGCTTTATGAGAAGTTAGGTGTAACGTCTTAAGAGATAAAAAGAATGGTTTAATGGTTTAGAAGTTAAGAGACTTATTCTTAAAAGATAAGAGACTTGACTTAATATGGATGTTTGTGTGAAACCTCGTTCGTGAGTAATGAGTACTTGGTTTTGAAAGGAATAATGTTTCTTGATTTGGAAATCGAATGTGTATCGACAAACCAACTGCGGCGTTAATAAAGGAAAATGTATTGAATAATTAAGTATTATTAAAACCAGTAGAAACCTCAAATGCATAGAAGCTAAGATGAGACAAAATGATATTACATTTTCTAGATCATGGCTGCTTAATAAGATTGATTATGAACAAGAATAACCTACTCGCCTATGGCATATGTTACTCAATTGTTTTAAAAGAGATTAAGACATTGAACTATGAAACTTTTCAAAAAAAAGACTTGTGTAATTGAAATTAGGCAAATTGGAACTTTAGGGAAAAGAAAGGCATTGTGTTGTCTTAAATGGTTTAAAACATAAGGTGTTATAACAGCTTTATGGGAAGTTGGTTATAACGACCTTATGAAAACAAAAGAAAGGTTTTATCATTGGTTTTAATGTGGTAACTTAACTTTAAAAAGAGAAGTGTTTTGGTCAAAAAAGAAGGCATGGTGTTGCCTTAATTTGGTTTTAAAAAGGAAAGTATGGAAGTTGTTTTGGTTTACTTAAAAGATATAAGTCACTCTATTTTTATACTACGGGTATCGGGTGACTTTTATAAAAGGAATTTAACGTACGTAGTACTTTAGGGTTAAAACCCGGACTTGGGCATAAAATGAAAGTACTTCGAGTTGTGTATAAACTTGCCTATGCTTGTTGTTGTGAAACTTGCCTATGCTTGTTGTTGTGAAACTTTCCTATGCTTGTTGATGTGAAACTTGCCTATGCTTGTTGTTGTGAAACTTGCCTATGCTTGTTGTTGTGAAACTTGCCTATGCTTGTTGTGATAGCCTTTGTTGTGCAAGAATTGTGTTTCTATACTCTGGCGTCTCTCGATGGAGGTCGGTTGACTTGTTGAGAACTTATTTGGGCGTCTTGTGATGCGGAGAAATTCCGCAGATGCGTTCACATTGATAGTGTTACTTTTGCTGTCGCTTTGGACATCACGACCACGATCGTGGCGCGGGTATCTTCCACTTTGATTACGCCTTGTTGTCTTATTGTTCCGCTTTGGACATCTTGACCACGATCGTAGCGCCGCGGGTATGCTTCCATTTGGAATCTTTGTCTTATTGTTTCCACTTTGGACCCTCTTGACCACGATCGTAGCGCGCGGGTATGCTTCCATTTGGAATGTTGTCTTATTTGTTCCCTTTGGACATCGACACGATCGTAAGCGCGCGGGTATGCTCCCATTTGGATTCTTTGTCTTGTTGTTATCATATCATGAAGCTGCCGTGATGAGAAGGTACTCAGGCAGGATTGATGTTGTGGGCGTGAGACCCTGAATTGATATAACTATTATGTGTGTGTACTGTAGTTTGGTTATCATACCTGTCTCCTGCTTTTATAGACTATTATGATTTCATTCTGATATTTCTGATTTCACATACTTGGTACTGTTATCTTGACCTCGCCCGGAAATTTGCGTTCATCTGCGCGAGTAGAAATCATCGGTTGTCGATCCGCGTTTAGGATCTCATTTCAGCGTTTTGGGAAGCTCGTTTCGTCGGAGGCTTATCTTTGGTATGTTACCACAGTGCATGTAAGTTCTTATGCGTTCGGGGTATGGCGGGGCCACTGTCGTCATAGTTGTTATATAAATCTTAAGTGCATGCTTTGTTGTGGGCGAGTGTAAGGATTATGCTTATTCAAATGTTTATATTTATATGTTGGGAGGAAGCCGTTTTGGTTGGCATATTTGCTTTTATTTATCATGTCTCTTGTTTCATATTTATGCTTTATGTTCGCTGATTTTCTACGATGTTGTATCACTAGGGTGCGGGGTAAGGCACGATCCACGAACCGGTTGAGTCGTGACAAAGTGGTATCGAGCGATTAATCCTCGGAAAGTGTCTGACCGTGTCTAGTAGAGTCTTGATTATCGGTGTGTTGTGCACACATCTATGTCGAGGCTATAGGACATTTAGGATTAGTTTCCATTCTTCTCATTACGAAATCGTGCCTTAGAGGCGTGTTGTAAGTTGGACCCTGCGGCGTATCTCGTTTTTACGATTATGCCTCGCTTGAGCAGCGGGCGAAAGGGCAAAGCGGCGGCGAGAGATCTGAGTAGAAGCGGCGGCGATCTCTACGAGACCACGATGCACGAGCCTCGATCCTACAGTGAGGCGAGAGGAAGATAGGTTACAAGGAGATGGCGATTAATGGCGAGGTTGTGGCGAACTTGAGATAAAATTTGGGCGCGGTTCCGATCCGATGCACGTAGTTCAACCGGCGAGCGATTTGAGACTACGGGATTTTACGAGTGTAACGCGAGTTTTATGGGTCGAGCACGAGGATGATCGCGAGGAGTTCATCCGGCGATTCTGACGGATCATGAGAGTGATCGAGCCTCGGAGACCGAGTCGGTGGTCTGAGTTCGCGTCGGCTGCGTGATACGCGATCGATTGGTTTGATCGTGGGAGCTGTCGGGAGAGAATGCGCCAGGCTTTCGGGGCGAGTTTTCAAAGGCATTTCTTGCACACTTCTTGCCGCCACAAATGAGGAGGGCTCGGGCGGCCATTTTTGGTGTTGCGGCGAAGCAGGCGTCTGATGCGGGAGTACAATGTGGAGTTCGACTCATTGGCGTGCGTCCGCGTTAGTAGCTAGTATGGAGGATCGAGTCCGGCGATATATTCTGAGCTCGATGATTACCTAGCGAGAGAGTTGTTGGTGTAGCTCTTGTAGGGCATGGACATTGCCAGCATCTGAGCTTATGCACTTGGAGGTGAGGCGGAGAAATCGGCGGAATGACGAAAGTCGTGAAGAGGCGAAGCTGCGAGGTCCTGGTGATTTTAGGCGAACCGCCTCGGCGGCGAACTAGTTATGCGCCTCGCGATCTGAGTGGTCTCTACAATCTTGAGCGTCCAGAGTTTTGAGGCGGTCGGGGCTCGAGGTTCAATTTTCGGGAGAAGCGAGGTGTTAACGGTGAAGCCACCTACCTCGTTGTGGCCGTGTGGTAGACTCGCGATTGGGAGTGTCGTGCTAGTCAGAATTTGTTTTACATGCGGCAGCGGGGCCATTTGGAGAAATTGTCCGACCGAGGGTATGCGGTAGGATAGCCTGAGACTACGGGATCGATTGCGGGTTCTTCACCTTCCTTGAGCGGGATGTTCATACCGGCGGGCCACGGTAGAAGTCGCGGTGGAAGTTCCCGTTTTAGCGGTCCTGAATCGCCTATTTTAGTATATCCTTAACCCTACAGAGACTTGTATGTATTGATGTTATGATAATGTGTTAAGTGTTATGTTCGGATAGCTTTGTGCAAAAATGTGATTTAGAAACACGGTTTTGTGAAAAAGGGGTAAGCACAGGGGTGAGAAAATGATGAACCTTAGAATATTATAGTTGAGACCTTAGATGTAAGTAGTCTTGAGTACAAGTTTTTGCAAGTGATCCTTGTCGGAGTGCATTTATGCCTAGAATGTATTGTGTGATAAGTCCTGGGTAGTGTGAAATGGAAGTGGTAGCTTTCGGACTGTAGAAAGTAAGATTGTTCGGATCGGAAACAAGAGCTTGATGCGTTAAGTGGGTCGGGTTGGGGCCATGCTGCGGGCCAACCGCGGCTGTTTGGGGTTGGGTCGGCTCTGGGTGGTCCCGCGGTGGTAGGGTCACGAGGTGCTAGGCCCGAGTTTAGATGACCATCGTATGAGTTGTGGATATGTTCGACGAGAATCGGTTCGTGGTAGGGAATGGCCTTAGAGGAAAGTGAAGCTAGTAAGATGACCAAGTTTGGAGGTTGTGACTCCAAAGTGTTAGGAAGCGGCGATTCTTGAAGTGTGGTGCGTATACTAGAAGAGTTCAAGTGTTAGGAAAGCACGGCGAGTAAGGAGGAAGAGAGCGTGTGTTATTACGTGGCGGTGTGGCGTTGACAACTTGTTAGAAGGAACTTCTTCGTTATACATTTAGAAAGAACATTCGGGGCGAATGTTTCTAAGGAGAGGAGAATGTTATACCGTATTTCGGGAGTATGTGCGTGAGGCGTGCGTATTTAAATTTGAGCCTTAAGGTTTTGGCAAGATTCGAAATTTGGGCACAGTGCGAAAAGAATCGTTTTTAAAACGTTTTACTAAACTTGCGAAGGAAAATTCGGCTATGTCATTTATAATTTTTGCGGATTTTTAGAGAGGCGTAACATTTTGGACCAGCGGGAGGGTGACATGTGTCACCTCGCATTGGAAGCTTAGGCGGCAATGGGGCGAAATAAGGGCACTTTAGTTGGTAGGATATTTTGTGCAAGTTGGTGTGGTAGATGGATAAGGTGCACATGGCTTAATCCACAGCCTACACTTGCCTAACACTTGGAAGAATCTTGGCCATTGGTTGGCCATTCCTTGACCTATAAATACCCACTTAGTTGATGAACTATCTTCGTCAAAATCATTTTCAAGTCTTGAAATCTCTTCCCCTTTGTGAGTTAAAATCGTCCAAACCCTCCCCTTTGAGAAAGGCCTTGGCCGAAGCTTCCCACTCGCTGTAGTGTTCTGGCAGTGGGGTACCCCACTAGCCTAGTTGTCTCGTATAAATACCCCCTTTTTGTGGTATAGAAATACTCTCCAGTATTGTTATAATGCCCAAATACCTTGGAAATACCTTGTAGTATTCCCGAGTTACAACATACAAAAGCCCAAATACTATTATACTTTCTTTGCCACTAAATGAAACCCTTTGGAAAACTCTTCATAAGTAGTTGAAGTGTTTAGTAGAAGTTGAGTATAACTTCAGGGTTTATTGGAGCCTTCGGAGCGTCTGATTAGGAGCTAAACCTTGCTCGGGATCGACTTATAACTTGGATAATTTTGGGCTTATCGAGTAAACACTCTTGACCTTATTGTAATTAGAAATTACATGTTGTTGGAATATATAGTTGAAGTATACTATATATAGAATTGAATAATACTTACGGCAATGTCTTGCGACTTAGCTGAACTTTAAGAAGAAGCGATTGTAATTACTTAGGGTGTATTACGGTAGGGTGTATAGCATTCTTGTGAAGTAGAATTGTACGTCAGGTTAAGCGTGTAAACCCCACTGGTTGGCTTGGTAGCGGCCTCGATAGAGGAGGAGAATTACATGTTGCGGGGGAGGTCTTTGCCGAATTTTACGTAGAATATTCTACGTCGGGATCTAAAGATATTAATAGGCGCCTTGTGGACTCTATAGGTTGTAGTACTACGTGTGGAGTGATCTGCTTGGCTTAAAGTGTATTCGACGGTTTGAAGGTACTTGGGCGTTTGCTATTAGTCGATAATCGTCGCGAGGTATGTGAACCTCTTCTATCTGTTCTAGCATGATATGTGTATAACTATGTAGTGCGGTGAGCGTCGTGTGTTAAATGTATTTGATTGTTTTTAAACATAAAGTGTTATAACGGCTTTATGGGAAGTTGGTTATAATGACTCTATGTAAATGAGAGAGAAATGCTTTGTGGTTTTTAAAAGATAAGCGATTTGACTTATAACCGACTTGATGTGTGATAATAAAGAACCTTGAAGTATTCTAAAAGATTAAGAAACCTTTTTGAAAGAAGTGTATACTTGGCTTGAAAACATAAGAGTTATACGACTTTATGAGAAGTTAGGTGTAACGTCTTAAGAGATAAAAAGAATGGTTTAATGGTTTAGAAGTTAAGAGACTTATTCTTAAAAGATAAGAGACTTGACTTAATATGGATGTTTGTGTGAAACCTCGTTCGTGAGTAATGAGTACTTGGTTTTGAAAGGAATAATGTTTCTTGATTTGGAAATCGAATGTGTATCGACAAACCAACTGCGGCGTTAATAAAGGAAAATGTATTGAATAATTAAGTATTATTAAAACCCGGTGAAACCTCCATCTGCATAGAAGCTAAGATGAGACAAACTGATATTACAGTTTCTAGATCATGGCTGCTTAATAAGATTGATTAAGAACAAGAATAACTGCTACTTTATGGCATATGTTACTCAATTGTTTTAAAAGAGATTAAGACATTGAACTATGAAACTTTTCAAAAAGAGACTTGTGTAATTGAAATTAGGCAAACTGGAACTTTAGGGAAAAGAAAGGCATTGTGTTGTCTTAAAATGGTTTAAAATATAAGGTGTTATAACTTTATGGGAAGTTGGTTATAACGACCTTATGAAAACAAAAGAAAGGTTTTATCATTGGTTTTAATGTGGTAACTTAACTTTAAAAAGAAGTGTTTTGGTCAAAAAGAAGGCATGGTGTTGCCTTAATTTGGTTTTAAAAGGAAAGTATGGAAGTTGTTTTGGTTTACTTAAAAGATATAAGTCACTCTATTTTTATACTACGTGTCGGGTGACTTTTATAAAAGGAATTTAACGTCACGTAGTACTTTAGGAGTTAAAACCGGACTTGGGCATAAAATGAAAGTACTTGAGTTGTGTATAAACTTGCCTATGCTTGTTGTTGTGAAACTTGCCTATCTTGTTGTTGTGAAACATGCCTATGCTTGTTGTTGTGAAACTTGCCTATGCTTGTTGTTGTGAAACTTGCCTATGCTTGTTGTTGTGATAGCCTTTGTTGTGCAAGAATTGTGTTTCTATACTCTGGCGTCTCGATGGAGTCGGTTGACTTGTTGAGAACTTATTTGGGCGTCTTGCGCGATGCGGAGAAATTCCGCAGTGCGTTCGGTGATAGTGTTACTTTTGCTAATCGCTTTGGACATCCGACCACGATCGTGGCGCGCGGGTATGCTTCCACGATTACCGCGCTTGTTGTCTTATTGTTCCCTTTGGACATCTTGACACGATCGTAAGCGCGCAGGTATGCTTCCATTTGGAATCTTTGTCTTATTGTTTCCACTTTGGACCTCTTGACACGATCGTGGCGCTGCGGGTATGCTTCCATTTGGAATGTTGTCTTATTTGTTCCCTTTGGACATCTTTGACACGATCGTAGCGCGCGGGTATGCTCCATTTGGATTCTTTGTCTTGTTGTTATCATATCATGAAGCCGCGATGAGAAGGTACTCCACGGGCAGGATTGATGTTGTGGGCGTGAGACCCTGAATTGATATAACTGTTATGTGTGTGTACTGTAGTTTGGTTATCATACTTGTCTCCTGCTTTTATAGACTATTATGATTTCATTTCTGATATTTTCTGATTTCACATACTTAGTACTGTTATCTTGACCTCGCCCGGGGCTTGCGTTCATCTGCGGTAGAAGTACATCGGCTGTCGATCCCCGCGTTTAGGATCTCATTTCAGCGTTTTGGGAAGCTCCGTTTCGTCGGAGGCTTATCTTTGGTATGTTACCACAGTGCATGTAAGTTCTTATGCGTTCGGGGTATGGCGGGGCCTGTCGTCATAGTTGTTATATAAATCTTAGAGTTTGCAGCTTTGTTGTGGGCGAGTGTAAGGATTATGCTTGTTCAAATGTTTATATCTAGATGTTGGGAGGCGGCCGTTGTGGTTGGCCTATTTGCTTTTATTTATCATGTCTCGTGTTTCATATTTATGCTTTATGTTCCGCTGATTTTCTCTGATGTTGTATCACTAGGGTGCGGGGTAGGCACGATCCACGGGCCGGTTGGGTCGTGGTAAGTACTTTGGAGCATTTTGCTACTTGTCGATAATCGTCGCGAGTATGTGAACCTCTTCCTTCCTTTGGCATGATTCTATGTATGGAATATACGTGGTATCATTTCATGTTTCCTTACTCTTGAAGTTAAGAGGTAGTTGTGTGATTTACTCTATGTAGAACTTTTCCTATCTTTTGAGCATGACTAGTTGCGTATATAGTACAGTGAGCGTCTGACACCTTGATATCCTTTACTAGTTTTATAAATAGCCAAGTCGGGTGAGTTAGGAGATTGACTCACTTCTTTGAAAGAACAAATGATGTCTTAAGTTTTATTAAGTTAAGGGACTTGAAGAGTTTTAAAGTATGTGATACTTGTTCCGTTTTAAACGTATAAGTCCCTTGGATAGGAAATTATATTTTGGCTAAGGTATAAAGTGAATATAACGACTTTATGGGGAGTTGGTTATATTTGCTTTATGGAAGGATAAATGACTTGATTTTAAGGCATTAATTGCCTAAGGTTTTATAATAAAAGGAGTCACTTGAGTTCTAAAGGTTAAGAGACTAATTGTATTTTTGAAAGTTAAGAGAATTGATTTGAAAGTATATAATACTTGGTTTCAAAAAATAGAAGTCTCTTGGTTATAAAAAGGAATGAGTTGGTCTAAAACCATAAAGGGTTATAACGGCTTTATGGGAAGTTGGTTATAACGGCTTTATGGAAGGTTAAGAGAATGGTTTTCTCTAATAATGTAAGCAAAGAAATGATTTGAAATAAAGAAGGGCAAATTGTTTTAAAGGTACCAATTGCTTAAGGTTTTAATAAAGAAGTCACTTGATTTAGAAAGCCGGTAAATGTATTCTGAAGGGTATTGTGACTTGTCTTAAAAGGTGGATAGGACTTGATACTATAGTTGTTAGTATCAGGAAGTTTTATTTGAAAAAGAGTCTTTCTAAAGAAGTAGAGGTCGTGATACGTTGGGTTAAATTCGGATTCTATATGACATTATCGACCGAGAAATGGGCGAGGCGTATACCTTCTGAGCAGACTATATGACATTATCATCCCAGATTGGGCCGGGCAGTATAGGAGTCCCTCCATAAAGGGCCGGAGTAGGTTATGTAAGGTAAGTAAGTTATATGGTAGTGAACTTGATGATTTTCCGAAGTAAGTACGTAAGAAAGTGACTATAACTTTTATTGAGAACTGGGAAAAAAAGATAATAAGGTACGATTAAGTTCACGTGATGGTAATGACGTGGTAGGTTCAGGTATTTACCCTTTTAATACTTACCCCGATCATACTTTTATACAGATATGTTTTGTTTAATGTACCTTATTTCCGTTCCATATTAAATTTTTGTTATCTTGGCCGCCGAGCTGCGTTAAATGCCGCAGTATTAGGTGCCTGAGTTGGCGATCCTTGCTCTTAGGATCTCGGTTCAGTTTTTGGGAAAAAGCTCAATTTGCTCCGGAGGCTTATCTCTTGGTACGATTTCCCATGAGGTTGTAGATTCGTGTATATTCAGGGGTATGGCGGGGCGCTGTCCCGCCACAGTTGTTATGTTAAAACTCTTAGAGGTCTGTAGTCACATATTGTGGGTCAGTTTGTAAAGGAAAGGAGGCAACTGCTTCATTTGTATATATATGTCACGACCCGTTCCGGGGCCCGTGACTTGTGCCTTACCCGGGCACCCAAGTAGTCATACATCAGAGAAATCAGCGGAATTTAAAAACAATACATGAAACAAATGTAAAATGAGGCACATTTTAACTGAGAGCAAGTCGCCCTTCGGCATATATAAATACAAAGTTTGAACAGTTACATCCTTACAAACCCTGCCCACAACAGTACTACAGACCTCTAAGAGTTTTTATACAACATGACGGGACAGGGCCCCGCCATACCCCTGAATGTACAAGTACCTACAGTGACAGGAGACTATACGAAAGATAAGCTTAGGAGAAGCGGAGCTTCCAATCGTCTGAGCGGTGATCTATGAGAGGATCAATAAGCGGTGTACCTCTACTGCGGCATGAACGCGGCCCCGAAGTCGATCTGGCAGTACCAAGTATGTGGCGAAAAATCGTAAATGAAATCCTGTGATCTAAATAAAGCAGAGACATGTATGATAACAAAACTACGATTCACAATATAAGCGATCACGTCAAGTCGAGGACTCACGCCTCAAGTCATCCTCGTGCGTGGAACTCCTTCCTCACTGCCGTGATCTAGGTATAAATCGTGTGATACGTATAACATGTCTCGGCCCATCTCATGGACCCGATGTCGCGTCGTATGGAATACATTCGGCCCGTCTCGTGGGCCCTTGATGATGCGTGTGAAATACATTCCCGGTTCATCTCATGAACGCGGTAGTCGAGTGAAATACATTCCCGGTTCATCTCAAGAACGCGGTAGTCGAGTGAAATACATTCTCGGTCCATCCCATAGACGCGGTAGTCGAGTGGAATACATTCCCGGTCCATCCCATGGACGCGGTAGTCGAGTGAAATACATTCCCGGTTCATCTCATGAACGCGGTAGTCGAGTGAAATACATTCCCGGTTCATCTCATGAACGCGGTAGTCGAGTGAAATACATTCCCGGTCCATCCCATGGACGCGGTAGTCGAGTGGAATACATTCGGTCCATCCATGGGCCGATGTCGAGTGAAATACATTCCCGGTTCATCTCATGAACGCGGTAGTCGAGTGAAATACATTCCCGGTTCATCTCATGAACGCGGTAGTCGAGTGAAATACATTCCCGGTCGAGTGAAATACATTCCCAGTTAACACACGTACGTCTACCGTACTATATATATATATTCCTTTAAAATATCATGCTCAAGAGTATAGGAAGAATCACATACCTCGCGACGATTATCGACTATTAGCAAATAGCTCCAAAGTACTGTAATCCTGCTAGCCTTTTTCACTTCTTCGAGTAGAATACGCTACTCGCAGTACTTCAACCTATAATGGTCATACAAGTCTATCAACGTCTAGACTACTCTGTAAAATAATTCTAGATACAGATTCCTTTATTCTACGGAAAATTTGGCGTAGACTTCCTACAGCAAACTACACAAGTCTCTGTAAATCTGATCACATGTAAATCTGATTCGATCTTCTTCTTTAATATTCTTCTGATGTGATTTCAATTCAATTCTCTTCTTAAATACCATCCTTCTATAAATCTTATACTCACTTCTATACAACTACAGTATGTAATTTCCAATTACAAATAGAAGGACAAGAGTATTTACCTCGATAAGCCCAAAATTATCCAAGTTCAAATGTCGATCCTGAGCAACGTTTAGCTCCTACTGCAGGCGCTCAACCCGCTCAAACAACCCTTAGAAGTTCTCATAACTTCTTAATACTTCAACCGACTATGAAGATTTTCCTTAGGGTTTCGTTTTGTGACTAAAGGAAGTATAATAGTATTTACGGGCTTTTAGTATAGGTGTAACCTTGGAATACTACAAGGTATTTGGGCAGTATTTTGGAATAGTAACAATACTTGGAGAATACTTTTCTACCAAGGGGGTATTATCGAAAACAACTAGGCAAGGGGTTTGGTGAGGTCCTCGAGGGGAGGGGAGGCTTTGGACGAAACTACACTAAAGGGGAAAGGGATTTTTGCCTTGGAATTTATCAAGTGTGGATGAAGAAATGTCTTGCATTAGAGGGTTATTTATAGGCCAATCAATGGCCAAGATTAAGCCAAGTGGGGGGCAAGTGGAGGGTGAGGATTTGGACATGTGTGTGTGGGTCCCACCTTATCAATCTACCACACAAAATATCCTACCAACCCTTGACTACAAAAAAAACGCCAAGAATGGCCCTTAAATTCGTCCACTTGAGGGTGACACTCGTTGGTCCAAAATATTTCATCTCTCGGAAAAATCCGCAAAAATAATAAATGACATAGCCGTAATTTTCCGCCGTAAAGTCGGAAAGCGTTTAGTCGGAAAGCGATTCTTTTAAGCTAGTTGTGCACAAAATTTCGTCCTTAGTCTACTTTAAGGCTTAAACTTTTTGCGTGCGCCCTCGCGTACATACTGCGGAAATCTGAGGTATAACATTCTCCTCGCGAAACATTCGTCCCGAATGTTCCTTCGCACGATGGATAACGATAAAGTTTCTATGCCACACCTGGCCACAAAATAACACACGCGCAATTACTTAACCCAGTCAAAGAGGAATCACTCTGGCATTACAAAAGCTTCCACACGGTCTAAAAATATTCCATCGCACCTTTACTCCACAAATCTTGATCGTTTTATTCTCTCGACATGTTTACTTCTTTCCTTACTCGTCGTACCGCTTCTCGAACACTTGAACTCTTTCTAGTATACGGACCATACTTGATCATCGCTTGGTTCCCAAAATTTACGGAGCCACTACCTCGAACTTGGTCATCTTACTAGCCTCGATCTTCTTTAAGGCCATTCCGGCCTTCACGATCGATTCTGGTCGAACATATCCACGAACTCATACGATGGTCATCTAAACTTGGGCTGGCGCCCTCGTGACCCTACCACTGGCGGGACCACCCGAGCCGACCCACCAAAACAGGCCGCGGGTTGACGCGAATGGTCCTGACCCGACCATTATCGTGCGAACACTTGTTCCCCCCGATCCGGAACAATCTCACAAATCAAGTCACGAAAACCTAGTGGTTTTCTTAGCTCGACTACCCTCTCATTTTATACCACTCAGGGACTTATCACGCAAATATATCCCACGTATACAATGCACCCCGACAAATGTCAACATAAACATAGATCTTACTCAAGATGGCCTCGCATCTAAGGTCTGCGTAAAAACTCTAAGGCTTACACTTTCCCTGTCCCCAAACTTACCCTTCTAACTAACCATGTTTCTAATCACCATTTTAACATAATGCTATCTGAACATAATACTTAACACTTCACCATAATATCAACGCATACTAATCTCTAGAGGGGTAAGAATATACACCGCCATCTGCTCCACTCTAATCATAGGCACGCCTGCCAGCATAGGCATGAAAGGCGATGATCCACGCGCGACGGTAGGATCGTCATTCGCTTGTACCCTCCTATAAGCCGCGATCTCGTCACATGGCCACGGCGCGAGTGAAACAAGCACCGATGAAGAAGACATTACGGGATGGCGCTTGCCACATCGTGCGCATGAGGGCGTGAATCCTGGCTAGAACGTGTATATCAGTAAACTAGAAGCCACAGAGCTCGACCAGCTCTCACGAATACCCGAGCGTCACGAAGGCGTGGAGGACCACTGCATCTTGGCGGAGGTACATAACTAACTTCTTCTTTGGCGGTCCGCCTAGAAAGTTACCAAAGGACCGTCTTGTCACGGCCTGCCTGGCGATCTCGGTCGTTAGTCGACCTCTCCGCTCTCACATCCCGGTGCATAAGCATGCGTGCGGGCAATGTCCATGCGGTGAAGAGCTACACCGCGCAACTCTACCAAATAATCGTGAGCCTGTGACATAGCGGTGCACTCTGTCCTCCATATCAAGCTACTAACGCGGGGACATCAGAGCTAATGAGTCGAACTCGCATTGTACTCCCGAGCAGTCGCGCTCTGCCGCAACACCAAAAATCTGTCGGCCCGAGCCCTCCGCATCTGTGGAGGCAAGAAATGTGCAAGAAATGCCTCTGAGAACTCGTTCCATACTGCTGGAAGTGCATGCTCTCCCGGGACAGCTCGCGAATCAAACGATCATTGCAGTATCACGCGGCCGATGTGAACCAAGACCACGATTCGGTCTCGGCCTTGATCACTCTCATGATCGTAAGCGTCGAATGAACTCCTGCGGATCATCCTCGAACCTCGACGTAGAACTGCGGCGGGCTCTGACTCGAGAAAGTCTCGTAGCCTCAAACTATCCGATCTCGGGTGAACCATGGGTACTCTGGGCCCGGGGCTGCTGCGTCGGCCTATCCTCATGCCTTGCCACTATCACGGCCAATAAGCTGGGTCATCTCCGCGTAACCCATCTCCTGCCGGGATGTGGGCGGAGGCTCGGTAATGTGGCCTCGGCGACCTTGCTGCGGCTCTAAACTCTCTTTGAAATGGCGGCGTCATAAAACTTCGCCGTCACAAGCACTATCTCAGTCTGAGACCGGGCTGCGCCCTCGTACTCCTCTGTATCCTACCAGCGGCTTCCTCGGCTGCCTTGCCCATCTGGGCCCGGGTTGCCTTGCGCGGAGGCATAACTGGTAAAAAACGAAATGTGTCAGAGGGGTCCAACTTATAACACAGCTCTAAGGCACGATCTCAGAATGAGAAGAATGGAAACCAATCCTAAATGTCCTGCGACCTCACGATTATAGATGTGGTGCGCGACACATCGATAATCAAGACTCTACTAGACACGATGCATAGACACTTTCAGAGATTAAGCGCTCACGATACCACTTTTGTCATGCGACGTTCGGGCGTGGTAGTGCCTTACGGCGCACCCAAGTAGTCATACATCAGAGAAATCAACGGAATTTAAAAACAATACATGAAACAAATGTAAAATGAGGCACATTTTAACTGAGAGCAAGTCACCCTTCGGCATATATAAATACAAAGTTTGAACAGTTACATCCTTACAAACCACGCCAACGATACTACAGGACCTAAGAGTTTTTATACAACATGACGGGACGGGGCCACGCCATACCCACGAATGTACAAGTACTACGATGTGAGGAGACTATACCAAAAGATAAGCTTAGGAAGCGGAGCTTCCCAATCTGAGCGGTGATCCTATGGCGAGGATCAACAAGCGGTGTACCTACACTGCGGCGTGAGCGCGGCCCGAAGGAGTCGATCTGGCAGTACCAAGTATGTGGCCCGAAAAATCAGTAAATGAAATCACAACGATCTAAATAAAGCAGGAGACATGTATGATAACAAAACTACGATTCACAATATAAGCGATCACGTCAAGTCGAGGACTCGCGCCTCAAGTCATCCGCCGTACGTGGAACTCCTTCGCCACCGCGATCTAGGTATAAATCGTGTGAATCGTATAACATGTCTCGGCCCATCTCATGGACCCGGTGTCGCATCGTATGGAATACATTCCCGGCCCGTCTCATGGGCCAGCGGTAGTCGTGTGAAATACATTCGGTTCATCTCGTGACGCGGTGGTCGAGTGAAATACATTCGGTTCATCTCGAAACGCGGTAGTCGAGTGAAATACATTCTCGGTCCATCCCATGACGCGGTAGTCAAGTGAAATACATTCGGTCCATCCGTGGGCCAGCGGTAGTCGAGTGGAATACATTCGGTCCATCCCGTGGGCCAGCGGTAGTCGAGTGAAATACATTCCCGGTTCATCTCATGAACGCGGTAGTCGAGTGAAATACATTCCCGGTTCATCTCATGAACGCGGTAGTCGAGTGAAATACATTTCCGGTCCATCCCATGGATGCGGTAGTCGAGTGGAATACATTCCCGGTCCATCCCATGGACGCGGTAGTCGAGTGAAATACATTCCCGGTTCATCTCATGAACGCGGTAGTCGAGTGAAATACATTCCCGATTCATCTCATGAACGCGGTAGTCGAGTGAAATACATTCCCGGTTCATCTCATGAACGCGGTGTCGTGTGGTCATAACATTTAAACGCTCCTTTAAGACAGATTAAAATAATACCATATTTTCCCTTAAAAACAACTAAGGTAATATTAGGCCCTTCTTGTTAAACCAAAACACTTTTCTTCTTAAAGTCAAGTAACAACATTCTTTTTCAAAAGTTCAAGTTTGCCTAATTTCAAATATTCACGTCTTTTATTCGAAAGATTTCATAGTTCATAATCTTAATCATTTTAATAACATAATTCTCTTTTAAAACAACTGAGTAATATATGCCTTATGTGTGAGTAGGTTATTCTTGTTCATAACAATCTTATTAAAGCAGCCATGATCTAGGAAATGTAATATCATTTTATCTCATCTTAGCTTCTATGCAGATGGAGGTTTCTACTGGTTTTAATAATACTTTATTAGTCAATACATTTCCCTTTATTACTTATTTGTGGTTTGTTCGATACTTATTCTCATTTCCGAAATCAGTAAAACATTATTCCTTTTACAAACCAAGTACTCATTACTCACGAATGAGGTTTCACGCTTTTTAACAAAATTCATATTAAATCAATTAAGTCAAGTCTCTTATCTTTTAAGATCAAGTCTCTTAACTTCTAAAATCAATAACCCATTCTTTTTGTAACGACCCGTTCCGGGGCCCGTTACTGGTGCCTTATCCCGGGCACCCTAGTGATACAATCATCAGAGAAAACCAGCGGAAAATAAAACTTAAACAAGAAACAGATATATGAACATAAAGCAGGCAACCCAGTTACCTTCCAATAACATAATAAATACAACTCTTTCAAAACGAGCAGTTTAATCCCTTTTACAAACCACACTTGCCAGTACTCTACAGACCTCTAAGATTTACAACAACTATGGGGGCGAGGCCCGCCATACCACAGATGTACAAGAACACAACTCGGGAACACATGCAAAAGATAAGCCTCGGAGAAAGCGGAGCTTCCCAACAGGCGAGATCCTAGGCGAGGATCCACGGCCGATGTACCTCTGCGGCATGAACGCGGCCCGAAGGAGGTCGATCTGCAAGTACCAAGTATGTGAAATCGTAAAAATCAGAATGAAATCATACTAGTCTATATAAGCGAGAGACATGTATGATAACAAACTCTGATTCGCAACATAAAAGCGATCATGTCGATCGAGGACTCGCGCCTCAAGTCATCACTCGAATATAACTATGGGTCTTACGCCCAACATCAATCATGTTCGCATCGTGGCGCGTGCCCGAATTACGCATCGGTGTAGACATGTCCATGATGCAACAATAATACCAATGCCAGCCACGTGCCCGGAATTCTACCTCGGTGTGCGTCCGTATGGCGTCAACAATAATATCTTTGGGTGATCAACCTGCGCGTAGCCACGTGCCCGAATTCTACCTCGGTGTAGACATGTCCATGTAACCACAATAACAATATATCGGGTAATCAACGACGCGTACCGCGTGCCGGAATCTTGCGTCGGTGTAGACATGTCCATGTGACATCAGCAAGACGATAATCAAAATGGAAACATACGTGGAATTCTCCATCGCCGCGTCGAGTAAGTTCTCGACAAGTCGACCGGCCTACGAGAGAGCGGTAACGTAAATACCACACGCAATGAAGGCTATCATCACAAGCATGGCAAGTTTCACAACAACAAGCATAGGCAAGTTTCCACAACAACAAGCATAGGCAAGTTTCACACAACTCAAAGTACTTTCATTTTATGCCAAAGTCGGGTTTTAACCCCAAAGTACTACATCGTTAAGTTCTTTAAAAGAGATCCATTACTTTTATAAAAGTCACCCTATACCCGTAGTATTAGAATGACCAACCACATTCCTTTTCAAAATCAAGTAACAACATTCTTTTCCTAAGTTCGGTTGCCTAGTTTGATTACTCAAGCTTCATTTTCAAATGCTCAAGTCACTTATTTTAGAAAGGTTTCATAACTCATAGTCTTAATCTCTTTTAAAACAATTGAGTAACATATGTCATATATGTGAGTAGTTTATTCTTTGTTTATAACGATCTTATTACAATGACCGTGATCTAGAAAATGTAATATCATTTTGTCTCGTCTTAGCTTATGCGGATGGAGGTTTCTCTGGTTTTAATACAATACATCATTATTCAATACATTTTCCTTTATTAACGCTGATAGTGCAGCCGATACATTACGATTCGAAATCGATAAAACATTATCCCTTTAAAAACCAGTACTCATTACTCACGAATGAGGTTTCACAAACATCCACATTAAAACAAATAAGTTAAGTCTCTTATCTTATAAGATCAAGTCTCTTAACCTAACATGATAAACCATTTTCACTACGTAAGGTCGTTATAACTAACTTCCCATAAAGCTATTATAACACCCTATGTTTTAAACCAACCAAATCACTTAGCACGTATGCGTCTACGTACTACATAGTTCCACAACAATCATGCTAGAAAAGATAGGAAGAGGTTCACATACCTCGCGACGATTTATCGACAATAAGCAAAGCGCTCAGTACTTGACGTCGGCTACTCCTTAAGCCAGTAGATCACGCCACACGTAGTACTCCACTCTAAAATGGTCATGGTACTCCTATCAAACCTTTCTTATCATTGAAGACTTATACCAATAAAAGCCCTCAAAATCTCGGAAATTTGTGACTTCCGTTTATACTCATTTTCCATCTTTTACCAAGGCGAATAACAGTAATATATATACCGTATATATATATAGGCGTAATAATTAAACAACATAAAGAAGGGGATTACACGCCCAAACGGTAGCGGTTTACTATCACGCCTCCATAACAACAATAAGTAAAAGAAGGGGATTACGACGGCCGTGTAGCGGTTTACTATCACGCCTTCATAATACAATAATTAAAAAGGGGATCACCCCCAAGCGGGCGATTGAAAAATCTTCCCTTGAAATGTAAATCTGATCCAATATAAATCTGATCCAAAGTAAATACGGTCCAAAGTAAATCGGTCCAAAGTAAATCTGATCCAAGTAAATCACGGTCCTTAAGTTGGGGTCCTTGGCAACTTTGTCCATTTACTTATCGATTTACTCATTAGTCATCCAACATATTTCCATTCTTAATATAAGTTATAGTTACTTTGTTATTAGCTTCTTAGCAAGTAAGATCGTTTTTACCATTTTAATGGCAAGCGGCCAATCCTTTCTTTTAACAAGTTAACAAGATCCAACTCTTCCAAAATTACTCCATATATTATATAATCCATAATATACTTATAATATATGTATAACAACGATTCCAAAGAGGTTTAAGTTCCACTACCTCAAATAGCCCAAAAATATCCAAGTTCTTAAAGTCGCTCCAAGCAAGTCTTAGCTCCAAATCATTACGTTCCAATCCGCTACAAGCAACCCATAGAAGCTCCTAACCAACTTCTCTTCAAGATTGACTCAAGTGAAGAACACAGGGTTTCAAGATGACAACTTTCGGCCAAGGCGTCCCTCAAGGCTAGGGGTGTGAAATCTTTTCCAACTCTTGGTACACAATCTTCCTAACACCTTGGGAAGAACACTTGAGAGTTTAAGAATTGTTGGACAAATTTTGCTCAAGAAATGGGGCAAAGCAGAGCTCAGGTCAAGGGAGAAGGGAGGGTTTTCAAGTCTTCAAATGTCTAAGTGTGGAAGATTTCATCAACTAAGGGTGCATATATAGGACAACCAAGGGATAGGATGAAGGCAAGTGTGTGGTTGAGATTGGGGACAAGTGTGGGTGGGACCCAAGCCACTTGTCCACACAAAATATCTAGCAAGACTTGGCGGCTTGTCTTGCCAGCATCTAGCTAATTTCGGCCAAGGGCCACTAGAGGTGACACGTGTGCCCTCACTGCTCGTCAAAATATTTCATCTCGAAAATATCCATAATGGCCAAAATCTCAAAAACTAAGCGGGCCCCAAAAAGCGTAAATTTCACGTGGGCCCAGCGTGACCATTCAGGAAATAAAATTCCATAATTCTCAAATATTCTAAGAAGTCAGAATACCAAATCGGGAATCAATTCCCATTAACGAACCTTTTTCTTCACAAAAGCGGAAACTTTTAGTCGAAAAATCACATCTTTCTTTCTTTCCAAAATTTACGCCGTAATCTCGACGTACATCCTCACCTATATACCACGGAACTACGGTATAACATTCTTCCCCCAGAAACATTCGTCGAATGTTCATTCTAAGTCTCCAAGCGTACTTGTGTCGGTATAGTCTTCACTACTATACTTACAAACCGATCATGCCACCAATGGCGAGGAATATAACATGTGCGCAAAACTCAAATCCAAGCCAACGAGGAATCATTTCTAATCTTACAACACTCCCACTAGCTTGATTTACTCTAAGGCCATTCCGGCCTTCACGATCCGATCTGGTTGAGCGCGTCCACGAACTCGTCGATGGTTACCTAAACTTGGGCCTAGCACCCTCGTGACCTACCACTGGCGGGACCACCTCGGCCGGCCACCTCAATATGGGCTGCGGGTTGACCCGCAAATGGCCTCAACCCGACCCTAACGCGCCAACTCTTGTTCCGTCCGGAACAATCTTACTAATTCACGTCGAAAGCTACCACTTCCATCTCACACTACCCATATAATTATCCTGATATTTCCCGCGTACCAAATACCGGCAAGACCAACCGTAAAATCACCCACTCAAGCGGCCTGCGCCTCTAAGGTCTCCACGTATAAAACTCGAGGTTCACACTTTCCATACCCACACTTATCCTTCCAACTAACCATGTTTTCTAACTTACAAACAATACGCTATCCGTACATAGCACAATAATAAGATCATCATATCGCGCCAAACCAAACTCTAGAGGTTAAGGATATACACAAACTACCGCTCACTCTAATCATAGGCACGCCTGCAGTGCATGCTATGAAAGCGATGAACCAGCCAGCGATCCGTGGGTGAGTCGTAACATCCGTGCTACCCTTGGTGAACGATTCCTCATAAAATGGCCTGTTGGCGCAAAATAACAAGCTCCACCACGACACTCCACGAAATGCGGTCTACCATCGACCACAGAGGTAGGGTGACGCGTCGCCAACGCCACCACCGGCTAACCGCCGGAGCCACGACTGCTCCGAATACTCTGAAGGTTGTGGAGGACCACTCTGCCTGGCGGAGGTACAAAACTAGTATCTTTCTTGGCGGTCCGCCTCGAAAGTCACCAAAGGACCACTGTTGTTCGGCCTCTTCTGCGATCTTGGTCATTCCGTCGACCTCTCGTGCCTCGCATCGGTCGCATGAGCTGCGTGCGGGCAATGTCCGTGCGGTGAAGAAACTCACGAACATGCCTCGACATGTAATCGCCGAGCCTGTAACATATCGGTGCACTCGATCCTCCATACTAGCTACCTGTATTTGGGGCGTCAAGGCGATGAGTCGAACTCACATTGTACTCGAACCGTCGCGCGCTCTGTCTAAGCATCAAAAATCGCCGGCCCGTGCCCTCCATCTGCGGAGGCGAAGTGCGTGAGAGCGCCCGAAAACTCATCCCATCTGCTGAGTGCATGCTCTCCCGGAAAGCTCCATGAATCAAACCAATCGATTGCGGTATCACGCGGCCGTGCGAACCAAAGGTCACACTCGGTCTCTGAAGCCTTGATCACCGCGTGATCGTGTAGCTGCGGATGAACTCCTGCGGATCATCCTCGAGCCTCGACCCGTAAAACTGCGGCGGGCTACAACTCGAGAAAGTCCAGTAGCCTCAAACTATACGCTCGGGGTGAACCAGGTGCTCTTTGGGCCCAGGCTGCTGCGTCGGCCTATCCTCATATCGGCCACGACCACGGCGGCAAGCGCCATCTCTTATAACCCATCTCCTGCGGTGTGGGTGGAGGCTCGGTGCTGCGGTCTCGGCGGCCATTCTTTGCGGTAACCTCTTTGAGGCGGCGTCCACAAAACCCGCCGTCGAAGCCTGACCTCAGTGCATGCGGGCTGCGCCTCGTACTCCTACGTATCTCACTAGCGGTTCCTCGGTGTCTTGCCGCCCGGGGCTCTGGTTGCCTTGCGGAGGCATAAGCGGTAAAAGCGAGATCGTCGGAGGGTCCAACTTACAACACGGCTCTAAGGCACGATCTCGGAATGAGAAGAATGAAACTAATCCTAAATGTCCTGCGGCCTCACGATTATAGATGTGGTGCCTGCACATCGATAATCAAGACTCTACTAGACGCGATGCGTAGACACTTTCCGAGGATTAAGCGCTCGATACCACTTTTGTAACGACCGTTCGGGGCGGGTTCGGTGCCTTATCCGGGCACCCTAGTGATCTGATCGTCGAGAAAACCAGCGGAAAATAAAACTTAAACAAAAGCAGATATATGAACATAAAGCAGGCCAACCCAGCGGTTACCTTCAATAACATAATAAATACAACTCTTTCAAAGCGAGCAGTTTAATCCTTTACAAACCACACGATACTACGGACCTCTAAGATTTACAACAACTATGACGGACGGGGCCGCCATACCACAGATGTACAGAACCTACAACTCGAGAACACATACAAAGATAAGCCTCGGAGAAGCGGAGCTTCCCAAAACGGCGAGATCCTAGGCGAGGATCCACGGCCGATGTACCTCTACTGCGGCATGACGCAGCCCGAAGAGGTCGATCTAAGTACCAAGTATGTGAAGCAGTAAAAATCAGAATGAAATCATACTAGTCTATATAAAGCGAGACATGTATGATAAGCAAACTCTGATTCACAACATAAGCGATCATGTCGATCGGGGACTCGCGCCTCAAGTCGTCACTCAAATATAACTATGGGTCTTACGCCCACAACATCAATCATGTTCGCGTCGTGGCGCATGCCGGAATTCTGCGCCGGTGTAGACATGTCCGTGATGCAACAATAATACCAATGCCCCATGGCCACGTGCCCGGAATTCTACCTCGGTGTAGAACCGTCCGTGTGACATCAACAATAATATCTTGGGTGATCAACCCGCGCGTAACCCATGCCCGAATTCTACCTCGGTGTAGACATGTCCATGTAACCACAATAACAATATATCGGGTAATCAACGGCGCGTAACGCGTGCCGGAATCTGCGTCGGTGTAGACATGTCCATGTGACATCAACAACAAGACGAGAATCAAAATGGAAACATACCGTGGAATTCTCCGTCAGCCCGGACGCGTCAAGTAAGTTCTCAACAAGTCGACCAGGCCTCTATCGAGAGCGGTAACACGAAATACCACTTGCAACAAAGGCTATCATCAGCATAGGCAAGTTTCACAACAACAAGCATAGGCAAGTTTCACAACAACAAGCATAGGCAAGTTTCACCTGACTCAAAGTACTTTCATTTTATGCCAAAGTCGGGTTTTAACCCCAAGTACTACATCGTTAAGTTCTTTAAAAGAGATCCATTACTTTTATAAAAGTCACCTATACCCATAGTATTAGAATGACCAACCACATTCCTTTTCAAAATCAAGTAACAACATTCTTTTCCTAAGTTCGGTTTGCCTAGTTTGATTACTCAAGCTTCTCATTTTCAAATGCTCAAGTCACTTATTTTAGAAAGGTTTCATAACTCATAGTCTTAATCTCTTTTAAAACAATTGAGTAACATATGTCATATATGTGAGTAGTTTATTCTTTGTTTATAACGATCTTATTCTGACCGTGATCTAGAAAATGTAATATCATTTTGTCTCATCTTAGCTTCTATGCGGATGGAGGTTTCTCTTGGTTTTAATACAACACATCATTATTCAATACATTTTCCTTTATTAGCTGCAATGGTGCTGTCGATACATTACGATTCCGAAATCGGTAAAACATTATCCCTTTAAAAACCAAGTACTCATTACTCACGAATGAGGTTTCACACAAACATCCACATTAAAACAAATAAGTTAAGTCTCTTATCTTATAAGATCAAGTCTCTTAACTTCTAACATCGATAAACCATTTTCACTACATAAGGTCGTTATAACTAACTTCCCATAAAGCTATTATAACACCCTATGTTTTAAACCAACCAAATCACTTAGCGTATGCGTCACCGTACTACATAGTTCACAACAATCATGCTAGAAAAGATAGGAAGAGGTTCACATACCTCGCGACGATTTATCGACAATAAGCAAACGCTCAAGTACTTGACGTCGGCTACTCGGCCGCCAAGTAGATCACGCCACACGTAGTACTCACTCCTAAAATGGTCATGGTACTCTATCAAACCTTTCTTATCATTGAAGACTTATACCAATAAAAAGCCCTCAAAATCTCGGAAATTTCAAGACACTTTCCGTTTATACTCACTTTTCCATCTTTTACCAAGGCGAATAACGTAATATATATACCATATATATATATAAGGCGTAATAATTAAACAACATAAAGAAGATTACGCCCAAACGGTAGCGGTTTACTATCACGCCTCCATAACAACAATAAGTAAAAGAAGGGGATTACGCGGCCGTGCGGTTTACTATCACGCCATAACAATACAATAATTAAAAAGGGGATCACACGCCCAAACGGGCGATTGAAAAATCTTCCCTTAACGAAATGTAAATCTGATTCAATGTAAATACAGTCCAAAGTAAATACGGTCCAAAGTAAATACGGTCCAAAGTAAATACAGTCCAAAGTAAATACGGTCCTTAAGTTGGGGTCCTTGGCCAACTTTGTCCATTTTACTTATCCAATTTACTCATTAGTCATCCAACTTATATTTCCATTCTTAATATAAGTTATAGTTACTTGTTATTAGCTTCTTAGCAAGTAAGATACGTTTTACCATTTTAATGGCAAACGGCCAATCCTTTCTTTTAAGTAGTTAACAAGATCCAACTCTTCCAAAATTACTCCATATATTATATAATCCATAATATACTTATAATATATGTATAACAACCATTTCACAAAGAGGTTTAAGTTCCACTACCTCAAATAGCCCAAACATATCCAAGGTCTTAAAGTCGCTCCAAGCAAGTCTTAGCTCCAAATCATTACGTTCCAATCCGCTACAAGCAACCCATAGAAGCTCTAACCAACTTCTCTTCAAGATTCAACTCCAAAAAGTGAAGAACAGGGTTTCAAGATGACAACTTTCGGCCAGGCATCCTGAGGCTAGGGTGTGAAATCTTTTCCAACTCTTGGTACACAATCTTCCTAACACCTTGGGAAGAACACTTGAGAGTTTAAGAATTGTTGGACAAATTTTGCTCAAGAAATGGGGCAAAACCGAGAGCTCTAGGTCAAGGGAGAAGGAGGGTTTTCAAGTCTTCAAATGTCTAAGTGGGGAAGATTTCATCAACTAAGGGTGCATATATAGGACAACCAAGGGATAGGATGAAGGCAAGTGTGTGGTTGAGATTGGGGACAAGTGTGGGTGGGACCCATGCCACTTGTCCACACAAAATATCTAGCAAGACTTGGCACTTGTCTTGCCACTTGTCTAGCTAATTTCGGCCAAGGGCCACCTAGAGGTGACACGTGTGCCCTCACTACTAAATCAAAATATTTCATCTCGAAAATATCCATAATGGCCAAAATCTCAAAAACTAAGCGGGCCCCACAAAGCCAGAATTTCACCGTGGGCCCAGTGACCATTTCGAAATAAAATTCCATAATTCTCAAATATTCTAAGAAGTCCGAATACCAAATCTGGGAATCCAATTCCCATTAACGAACCTTTTTCTTCACAAAACCGAAACTTTTAGTCGAAAAATCACATCTTTCTTTCTTTCCAAAATTTCTGTCGTAATCTCGCACGTACATCCTCACCTATATACCCTGGAACTACGGGGTATAACACTTTTTATCTCTCTTAAGTCGTTATACCTAACTTCCCATAAAGTTAGTATAACTTAAGCTTTCAAAACCAAGTATTACTCTTCTTTCGAAAACGGTTCTTAATTCTTTTGAAATACTTCAAGATTCTTATTATTCAGGCTTAAGTCAAAAGACATTGCCGTAAAACTACGTTCAGTTAACACACGTACGTCTACCGTACTATATATATATTCCTTTAAAATATCATGCTCAAGAGTATAGGAAGAATCACATACCTCGCGACGATTATCGACTATTAGCAAATAGCTCCAAAGTACTGTAATCCTGCTAGCCTTTTTCACTTCTTCGAGTAGAATACGCTACTCGTAGTACTTCAACCTATAATGGTCATACAAGTCTATCAACGTCTAGACTACTCTGTAAAATAATTCTAGATACAGATTCCTTTATTCTACGGAAGATTTGGCGTGACTTCCACTGCCAAACTACACGATCTCAGTAAATACGATCCTATGTAAATCTGATTCAGTCTTCTTCTTTAATATTCTTCTGATGTGATTTCAATTCAACTCTCTTCTTAAATACCATCCTTCTATAAATCTTATACTCACTTCTATACAACTACAGTATGTAATTTCCAATTACAAATAGAAGGACAAGAGTATTTACCTCGATAAGCCCAAAATTATCCAAGTTCAAATGTCGATCCTGAGCAACGTTTAGCTCCTACTCTGGGCGCTCCAACCCGCTCCAAACAACCCTTAGAAGTTCTACGCAACTTCTTCTTAATACTTCAACCGACTATGAAGATTTTCCTTAGGGTTTCGTTTTTGTGACTAAAGGAAGTATAATAGTATTTCTGGGCTTTTAGTATAGGTGTAACCTTGGAATACTACAAGATATTTGGGCCAAGGTATTTTGGAATAGTAACAATACTTGAAGAATACTTTTCTACCAAGTAGGGGTATTATCTGAAAACAACTAGGCAAGGGGGGGGGGGGTTTGGCCGAGGGCCTTTCAAGGGGGGAGGGGAAAGCTTTGGACGAAACTACACTAAAGGGGGAGAGGGATTTTTGCCTTGGAATTTATCAAGTGTGGATGAAGAAATGTCTTGCATTAGAGGGGTATTTATAGGCCAATCAATGGCCAAGATTAAGCCAAGTGGGGGGTAAGTGGAGGGTGAGGATTTGGACATGTGTGTGTGGGTCCCACCTTATCAATCTACCACACAAAATATCCTACCAACCCTTGACTACAAAAAAAAATGCCAAGAATGGCCCTTAAATTCGTCCACTTGAGGGTGACACTTGTCACCCTCTCGTTGGTCCAAAATATTTCATCTCTCGGAAAAATCCGCAAAAATAATAAATGACATAGCCGTAATTTTCCCTTCGCAAAGTCCGGAAAACGTTTCGTCGGAAAACGATTCTTTTCGCTAGTTGTGCACAAAATTTCGTCCCTTAGTCTACTTTAAGGCTTAAACTTTTGTACGTACGCCCTCACGTACATACTCTGGAAATACGGGGTATAACAATATATGTCCAGGAAGGTAGCCCTATCGGCTAAACTGTTGTTTTATTTCTGTTGTTTTATTTTATAAGTTTCATGTATGTTCCGCTGATTATCCCTGATGTATACCTGTAAGGGTGCCAGTAGGGCACGATCGCGAGCGGGGTCGTCGTGACATTGTTAAATCATGGCAAGTTTCATGGATTAGCGGTCCATGGACTAATAGCATAACCCGGGGATTAATCCCTCACAATGACCGCATGCCCCGGCATCTTACCTCGGTATAAGCATGGCCATGAAACCATCCTATCGGGCCAGCCGTGGGCGCCATCGTGTCAATATGTCCAAAGGAAATAACAAGATAATACTCAAAGTGGACGCATACCCGTGGGCCACCCAACGTGTCAGTATGTCCAAAAGAAATAATCAGATAATACTCAAAGTAGACACATACACGTGGACCATCGAACGTGTCAGTATGTCCAACAATCAATCAAATAGCCGGCCCTCCACCGAGAGACACGGTAGCACAAATCAAACACTTGCACAACAAAGCTATCACAACAAGCATATGCAATTTTTAACGTACTTTTATTTTCATGTCAACTAACCGGGTTTCAACCCCAAAATACTACATACTTTCATTCTTTCATAAAGACCTCTTTTTACGTAAAAGCCATACGATACTATCACTCGTAGTATCAAACACGTTTTCTTTCCAAACCAAATTACTACACCTTCCGAAAATCTTTACAAGGCTTTTTAAAATCAAGTGCTTTATAGTTTTAAGATAACATCAAGTATACTTTTAAAACCCCGTAACTTACTTTTTTTTTTAAAACAAGTAACCCATACTTAAATCCAGTTTCTTCTCCTTTTCCAAAATCAAGTCGTTTATAAGAAAAGTCTCTTATCTTTCAAGATTACGTCGTTTATAAGTAAAGTCTCTTATCTTTCAAAATCATGTCTCCATTTTATCTTCATAAAGTCGTTATAACTAACTTCCCATAAAGCTATTATAACACTTTATGTTTTAAATAAACCAAATTCATTTTACACACGTACGTCTACCGTACTATATATATTTCACAAATATCATGCTCAAGAGTATAGGAAGAATCACATACCTCCTCGGCTAAATCCACTTGCCAAGTCGGATATGTCGCGCGTAGAGTGTCAACCTATAATAGTCAAAACACGCCTATCAACTTCTAGTTTTACGTAGGATTTTTCTAAGTAAGACTTCTCTTAGTCTACGAAAAATTGGGCAGCACTTCCCCCGTTTCTACTCAATTCTCCACCTTTATCAAGGCCCGATAATAGTAACCAACATGCCATAAATAAGGCGCAATAATTCCGAATTTTAAAGAAGGGGATCACACTCCCAAACGGAACGCGATTAACAATCTCTCCTTAACAACAACAATAATTAAAGAAGGGGATAACACGCCCAAACGGAACGCGATTAACAATCTCTCCTTAATAACAACAATAATTAAAGAACGGGATAACACGCCCAAACGGAACGCGATTAACAATCTCTCCTTAATAACAATAATAATTAAAGAAGGGGATCACACGCTCAAATGGAACGCGATTTAACAATCTTCCCCTTAACAACAATTTAAATACAGTCCAAAGTAAATACGGTCCAAAGTAAATATGGTCCAAAGTAAATACGGTCCAAAGTAAATACGGTCCTTAAGTTGGGGTCCTTGGCCAACTTTTACAATTTTACTTATCCAATTACTTCATTAGTCTTCCAACTTATATTCCAATCTTAATATAAGTTATAGTTTCCTTTGTTGTTAACTTCTTAGCAAGTAATGAATACATTTACCATTTTAATGACTAATATGCCAATTCTCCTTTTAACATCTTAACAAGATCCAAATCTTTCCTTATATCTTATAGTCCATAATATACTTCCAATATATGTATAATATCCAATATACATAATAATCAACTTCACAAAGAGGTTAAGGTTCATTACCTCAAAATAGCCCAAAAATTTCCAAGAACTTAAAGTCGTTCCTAAGCAAGTTTTAGCTCCAAATCTTTGTGTTCCAAACCACCACAAGTCACCCTTAGAAGTTCCTAACCAACTTCTATTCAAGAATTAACTCCAAAAAAGTGAAGAACACTAAGGTTTCACTTAGGCAAGCTCTCGGCCAAGGTGTGGTTTTTGAGGCTAGGGGTGTGAAATCTTGTCTAACTCTTGGTTAATAATCTTCCTAATACATTAAGGAAGAACACTTAGAAGTTTAAGAATTATTGGACAACAATTGCTCAAAAAAATGGGCTTTGGACGAGAGCAACTAGGAAAAGGGAGAGAAAATATTTTCAAGTCTTGAAATGTTCTAAGTGTGGAAGATTTTCATCAACTAGAGGGGTTTATATAGGACAACCAAGGGTTAAGATTGAAACATGTGTATGGTATAGATTGTTTGTGTAGGTTCCTTTCTCCACTTGTCCCACAAATGCCATGCAAGAATTTGACCATTTGACTTGCCCACTAACCTTGCAAAAAACGTCCCACCCATGCAAATGCCATGCAAGACTTTTGACCACTTGTCTTGCCCACTAATCTTGAAAAACCGTCCACTATGTCTACTTGGGGTGACACGTGTCGCCCTCCTATTGGTCCAAAATATTGTATCTCTCGGAAAAATTTCATAATTGGAAAAAAATAATATTGAAACCGTAAAATTTCCTTCACAAGGTTCGGAATATTTTCCGTCGGAAAACAGTTCTTTCATTCTTACCCTAATTAGGGTTTATACATTCGTACGTACGTCCTTACATACATATTCCGGAACTACGGGGTATAACATTCTTAGAGGTCTGTAGTCATATCTTGTGGGTCATTTGAAAAAAAAAAGGATGTAACTGCGGTTGTTTAAGTATATGTATATGTGTCCAGGGCAGTGGCCTTATCGGCTAACCTGTTGTTTAAATTCTTGTTGTTTTATTTTATAAGTTTCATATATGTTCCGCTGATTATCTCTGATGTATACCTGTAAGGGTGCCCAGGTAGGGTACCAGTCGCGGGCCCGGGGTCGGGTCGTGACATAATTGATTGTCGATACATTTTCTTTTATTAACGCTGCAATGGCTTGTTCGATACTTATTATCATTCGTGCAGTAAATTAGCAAAGTCAACTCGACTCCAAATACTTCCTAACGACTCTTACCAACATCCCCTATAAGACTTGGTAAGAACTTATTGTCACGACCCGCGAATCCGGGCCCGTGACTGGTGCCTTACCCCGGGCACCCTAGTGATACAACATCAGAGAAAATCAGCGGAAATAAAACATAATCATGAAATGAGAGATATTATAAATAAACAGGCCAACCAAAACAGTTGCCTTTCAACATATATATATAAGCGTTTGAGCGATTACAATCCTTACAACCCCGCCACAAATGCTCTGCACCTCTAAGATTTTTACAACAACTATGACGGGACAGGGCCCGCCATACCACGAATGTACAAGAACCTCTGGACATCGTGGGTAACATACCAAAGATAAGCCTCCGACGGAACGGAGCTTCCCCATACGCTGAAAGGTGATCCTAACAGCGGGGATCGACAGCCGATGTACCTCTCCCTGCGGCATGAACGCAGCCGAAGGAGGTCGGTTGTTATACCCGTATTTCGGAGTATATGCGTGGGAATACGTACAAAAGTTGGCCTTAAAGTTTAGGCCTTGGGCGATTTGTTTTGGGCACAACTCACAAAGCGAATAGTTTTCGGCGAAAGCGTTTCCACGACTTTCGTAGGGTAAATTCGGCTATGCCATTTCTAATTTTTGCGGATTTTTCAGAGACGAAACATTTTGGACCAACGGGAGGCGACACTTGTCACCCTCCAATTGATGGACTTGAAATCGTCCATTTGGACGAATTGGACTTGGTGTTGCACGTTTTTTGTGCCTTGGCACAAGTCAAGGATTAGGTAGGATATTTTGTGTGCAAGTTGGACAAGGACACTTGCCCAAATCTTGGCCTTACACTTGCCTAGCACTTGGATTAATCTTGGCCATTGGTTGGCCACTTCTTGACCTATAAATACCCCTCTTGAGATGAAGAGTTCTTCATCCACAAAAGCTTCCAAGTCTAAAAATCCTCTCCTCTCCCTTTGTAGCCTTTTCGTCCAAACACCTCCTCCACTTGTGAAGGCCCTTGGCGAATACCCCCTCTAGCCTAAGTAGTTTGGCCGAGGCCCCCCCTAGCCTAGCCAAAACCTACCCCCCCTCCCTTGGTAGAAAAGTTGCCTTCTTGTATTGTTATAATGCCCAAAATACCTAGCCCAAATCCTTAGTACTTAGTAGAAGTTGTGAAGAACTTCTAAGGTTTCCTTAGCATACAACTTAGGAGCAAAACCTTGCTCGGTAGCGACTTTATCTAGGATATTATTGGGCTTACCAGGGTAACTAATCCTAACCCTCTTTTGAATTAGAGAATACTTCTTTGTTGTAGTATAAGAATAAGTATAAATACTTAGAAGAATATTGCAGAATAGAATTGAACTTATCACGATTAGAAGGGTTTAAAAGAAGAATAATTGAACTATGCTTATATAGAATTTGTTTTCTGATGAACTTATATAGCTCAGGGTAGGGAAGTCTTTGCCCGACTTTCCGTAAATTGTGAACCCTCTGTTTAGAATGACCTTGAGTAGTCTTTGATAGATGTCGTGACTATTATAGGTGACTCTGCGCGCGACATATTCAACTTGGCGGTGGTTTTATTTGAGAAGGTATGTGATTCTTCCTAAAGCATGATATTTTATAATATATATGTAGTACGGTAGACGTACATGTGTTAACTGAATAATAACTACGGCAATGTCTTTGACTTAAGCCTGAATAATACTTACGGCAATGCCTCACGGCTTAAGCCTGAATAACACTTACGGCAATGCCTCACGGCTTAAGCCTGAATAATAAAGAAGCGAAAACATTTCAAAAGAATCTTTGAATCATTTTTAGAGAGAGAACTAATTGGTTTTAAAGCGAAGCTTAAGAGTTATACTAGCTTTATGGGAAGTTAAGTATAACCACTTAAGAGTGATAAAAGAAAGCAGGTTGCCTATGTGTTTATAATGCACTTATATTGGCGTGAAAAGAATAATAAGATGGTTTGACAAGTAGACATGATATGATGCTATGTGTGTTAGTGTCTTGTAACGTTTGTATAGGAGAGTATTCTTGTTGTGCTTATGTTGTTTAAAAGATAAGATGTTATGTTAGTGTACTATCACTCACCTCTTGACATATTACCGGGGGTTAAGCTGCCCTCCGATGCGGGGTAGACTCAGGCGGTCTGGGACCATGATTCGAGAATACCTCATGTGGGTCCAGGGGACCTATGCGGAGCTACGGAGTTCGAGTTAGTGATGCGGGGTTACACCTCATGCGGTCTATGTGGCCATGCGGACTACGAGTCGGGGCGATGCGAGAGTAGCTACCTCGATGCGGGGTTATGTACCTATGCGGGCCTATGTGAGTGGCCTATGCGGACTACGAGTCGAGATTAGGCTTGCATGGTGATACTACGGGAAATTGGCCTGCTCGATCATTCGCGACCTAGAAAAGACACATTACGATTTACCTATTGTTGCTCTTGTTTATGATGTGGCACTATGTGCGATTCCTTGTTGTTTCATACATACTTGCAAACCGATTTTAAAATAATATGTTTTCATTTAAGTATTTCTGATTTCATATACTTAGTACTGTTATCGACCTCCTTGAAGTGCGTTCATGCTGCAGTAAGGGCAGCAGTGCTAGATCCACATTCTTAGGATCTCTACGTTGGTGTCTGAGCTCCATCCTTTCCGAGGCTCTACTTTTGGGTATGATCTCCTGTTGTAGATAGTTTTGTCTGATCGGGGTATGGCGGGGCCTGTCCCGCCATAGTTGTATATTTCCTTAGAAGTGCAGTAGTCATGTTATGCGATGTCGGATGTAGCTGCTAAAACCATGTTTATATATATATGCGAAAGCGACGTTTTCTCACATAAAGCGTATGTCTTATTTTATAAAGCTGTTTCATGTCTTGTTTTATATTTCACTGATTACTCGATGTATGACTACTTGGGTGCCGGTAAGGCACGATCCACGAACCGGAATGGGTCGTGACAAAAGTGGTATCGAGCGATTAATCCTCGGAAAGTGTCTACGACCGTATCTAGTAAGTCTTGATTATCGGTGTGTTGTGCACCAATAATCAGGAGGCTATAAGATATTTAGGATTGGTTTCCATTCTTCTCACTCTGAGATCGTGCTTTAGAGTTGTGTTAAAGTTGGACCCCTCTAACGTATTCCTTTTACGCTGATTATGCCTCACGTAAAGGCAACCGGGCCCGAAGGGCAAGGCGAGGAGGCGCGATCGAACAGGGATTCTGAGGGCTCGGGCCGATCTCTGAGAGGCGGCGAGTTCTGACGCCGCCCAGCCCAACGAGACCACAGTACCACCTCGTCCCACGGCTGGGCGGAGAGTTAGGAGCTCTGAGAGATGCCCGGCTATTGGCTAGAGTTGTGGCGAATCGAGATAATTTGAATCTGGCGATTCGATTCAGCTCGGCTCGGTCGCACCGTGGTGCACGAAAGCGAATAGTTTGAGCTACGAGATTTCTTGAGTTGTAGCCCGCCCGAGTTTCTGGTGGCGGTCGAGGATGATCGCGAGGAGTTCATCCGTCGGCTCTGAAGGATCGTCACGAGTGATCAAGGCCTCGAAGACAGTCTGTGACGCCGGTTCGCGTCGGTGCGTGATACCGCGATCGATTGGTTTGATTCATGGGAGTTATCGGGAGAGCACGCGTCCCGGCTACTTGGGATGAGTTCTCGAGGCTTTCCTCACTCACTTCTTGCCTCCACATACGAGGAGGCGCGGTGATAGATTTTTCTTCTTTGAGGCGAGAGAGGGCCTTGTCGTGAGTACAATGTCGAGTTTGATTCATTGGCTCGATATGTCAGCGTTGGTAGAAGTTATGGAGGATAGGGTGCACCGCTACGTCACGGCTAGATGACTATATGGCGAGTCATGTGCGGGTGTTTCTCTTCAGGGTATGAACATTACCGCGTGCGAGCTCATGCTCTTGGATGTGAGGCGTAGAGACCGCGGGTTGTGACGGCAGCGAGAAGAAGGCAGGCGGCGAGGTCTTTTGGTGGCTATCGTGGGGCGGCCTCGGCAGCGATCTGGGTGCACCACGGCGGCTGAGCACTCTGCCGTCCTCGGCCAACCGAGATATTCGAGGCGGACCGGGGCCCCGGGACTTGAGCGTCGAGCGGCGAAGTGCGGCGTCGGGACCACCCGCCGGTGTGGCCGTCGGCGGATCCGCCGGGAGTTGTGGTGCTACGGGAGCTTGTTTCGATTGTAGCGGCGAGTCACTATCACGGCTTGTCCGACCAAGGCGATCTTGATGGTAAGTCGGCCACAGTTCTTTCACGGTCTTCATCCCAAGCGATTTACTCGCCACGGAGGGCAAGGTACTCATGGACCCGGAGTCGCGGCGAGGTCGTGGCGCGGGTCCGATTCTAGCGGTCCTCGAGAACCGCATTTATGCTTTGTCCGGTAAGCGAGATTAGGAGGCCTCGCGATGTCGTCACAGTACCTTATCGGTTCTGGGTTTGATGTTTATGCCTTGATAGATCCGGTTCTACTGTCCTATATATCTCCCTTGTTGCTAGTAGGATAGGGATAGAGCACGAGTCCATAGACCCTTTTGAGGTAGCTACGCGATGGGTGATTCGATGGTAGCTCGGCGGGTATATAGAGCTTGTCTGTGACCATTTACAATCGTCGGACCTAGCCGACTTGATAGAGTTAGAGATGATTGACTTGACGTGATCATGGGGATGGATTGGCTAGCTTCTTGCTACGCCAATGTAGACTGAGAGAGAAAGTAATGCAGTTCCGATTTCTGAGAGCGGTTGTTGAGTGGGAGAGCACGGTATCGCAGAGGTAGGTTTATTTCCTACCTCAAGGCTAGGAAGATGGTGCGAAGGGTATATCTACCATCTCGTTCGGGTGTTTGATCTTGAAGGCTGCGGTACCAGATTTTCCATCGATTCGGTGGTCGAGAGTTCCCAGACGTGTTTCAGACGACCTCCGGGTATCCCTCACGAGAGGAGATTGAGTTTTGTATTGACATATTGCGGACACTCGGCCTATTTCCATTCGCCATCTGAGAATGGCACCGCCGAGTTGAGAGAGTTGAAGGATCAGCTTAGAGATTTCTTTGGAGAATGGCTTCATCGGGCCTAGTGTTTCTCCCCGGGAGCGCCGGTATTGTTCGTGAAGAAGAAGGGCGGGGCCGCGCACGTGTGTTGATTCTGACGGTGAACAAGGTGACCATTAAGAACGAATACCCGCTTCCCGGGATTGATGATTTGTTCGACCCGATTCTGCGAGTGCGAGATGTTTCTCAAGATTGATCTGCGATCGGGCTATCATCAGTGCGAGTCGAGAGGTGGATGTCCTAGGATCGCATTCGGACGTGCGGGCATTATGAGTTGAGTCATGTCTTTTGGGTTGACAATGCTCGTGGTATTCATGGATTTGATGAACCGAGTGTTCAAACCATTTTGAACACGTTTGTGATAGTGTTCATTGATGATATCTTGGTTTATTCGCTCGAGCGAGGCGCACGCGAGCATTTGAGGCTGTCTTGTGATTCTCGAGACCAGCGATTATGCGCCAAGTTTTCCAAATGTGAGTTTTGGTTGACTTGATGGCGTTTCTTGGGCATATTGCCGGGTGATGGCATTCGAGTGAATCGGCCAAGATCGGCGATCGGGGACTTGGCCTGACCTACTACTCCGGCGAGAGGTTCGCGATTTTACGGGCCTTGCGAGGATATTATCGGCGGTTCGTGGAGAAGTTTGCTTCTATCTACGCACCATTGACTAGGTGACTCGGAAGGCGGCCAAGTATCGATGGTGATGCTTGTGGCGGGGTTTCGATTCTTTGAAAGAGGCGACGACCGCCCCGTTCTTACTCTTCGGAGGTCGGATGGTTATGTCGTGTATTGTGATCGTCGGGCATCGGGTTGGGATGTGTGTTGATGCGGCATGGCGGGGTTATAGCATATGCATCCCGGCAATGAAGAAACACGGAGGAACTACCCACCCATGATTTGGAGTTGGCGGTGTGATTCACGCTTTGAAGATCTGGAGGCACTATTTGTATGGGGTTCACGTGGATATTTTTCGCACCACAAGAGCCTCGGTATATCTTCACCATAGGGAGCCGAACTTACGGCGAGCGGTGGTTAGAGTTGCTTAAGGATTACGATGTTGATATCCTGTACCACGGGAAGGCCAATGTTGTGGCGGATGCTCTTAGTCGTAGTCGATGGGAGCCTATCGGATGTGCGGCTAGAGAGGAGGACATGGTTCGTGATTTGCATCGATTAGCGAGCCTTGGTGTCCGTTTGATTGATTACGATAGCGGTGGGGTTAGAGTTCGTGAGGTTGCGAGTCTTCCATCGTCGAGAGGTGAAGAGGCAACGATTCGAGGATCGATTTTGACACGTTATCGTGATCTGACTCTTCGTGAGGGCAAGGGTCCTTTTGAGTAGCACCGATGGGGTGCTAAGGTTTGAGGCGAGTTGTGTGTTCGGATGTTTGAGGACTTTGGCGAGTTCTTGGGGAAGCACACGGCGCGGCGTTACTCTATCCATCCGGTCGACCAAGATGTACCACGACCTTAGATCGTGTATTGGTGGGATGGCTTGAAGAGGGCGTTGCGAGTTCGTAGCTCGGTGCGTGTTGTCGGCGGTGAAGGTAGAGCACGAGAGGCACGGTGGTTTATTCTGACGATTGAGATCGACACGGAAGTGGGAGGTAATCAACATGGACTTCATCACAGGATTACCTCGCACTCGGAGGAGACATGATTCTATATGGTTTATCGTCGGCGGTGAAATCAGCCCAATTTCTTCCGTCGGGGCGACTTTTGGTGAGATTATGCGGACTTTACATCAGAGATCGTCGGTGCATGAGTCCTACTTGATCATATCGAGACGAGAGCCCGGTTCTGGCTAACTTACGGAGGTCCTTCGAGAGGTTTAGGGGCGCGGTGAGCACAATCGCATTTCATCCACGAGCAGACGGACGAGAGCGCACTATCGGACTCGAGGATATCTGCGAGCTGTGTTATTGACTTCGATGGTAGTTGGGAGGATCATTTGCCTCTAGTTGAGTTCGCGTATAATAATAGCTACCACTCCAGTATTCAGATGGCGCCTTATGAGGCCTTGTATGAGAGGAAGTGCAGATCGCCTATAGGTTGGTTCGATGTGGGCGAGTGCGGCTAGTGGGACCATTTGGTGCGGCGAGCGATGGATAAGGTGAAGCTTATCGAGGCGGCTATTGACACTCGAGTCGGCCAAGTCGTATGCAGATCATCGTCGTCGATATCTGGAGTTCGCAGTTGATGATTGGGTTTTCCTGAAGGTGTCACCCATGAAGGGTGTGATGAGATTCGGGAGGAAGGGGAAACTCAGCCCAGGTACATTGGGCGTTTGATTGTCGCGAGGTAGGCAAGGTTGCCTATGAGTTGGATCTGCCATCCGATCGTGAGGCGATAAATCCGGTGTTTCACGTATCTATCTTTGAGAGATGTATCGGGGATCCATCTAGGTACACCGATTGACGATGTCCAGTGACCAGGGGTTATCGTGAGGAGATTCCCATAGCGATAGTCGATGCGTCGAGTTAGGCGTCTGCGGACCAGGGCGTGGCTTCCGTCAAAGTCTTGTGGCGGAACGAGCTCAGGGAGGAGATGACGTGGGAAGCCGAGGAGGACATGAGGCAGAAGTATCCTCACCTATTCCCCACACCTCCAGGTAATTCACTTTCCTACTTATAAATTTTCGTTATCGTTTTTGCCTAAGTGTTGTTTTGTGGCCGTGTGTGGCTTTTGCAAACTGTTTAAGTTATGAAGAACCTTATCGTTATCTGTCTTGGGAAGGAACATTCGGGACGAATGTTTCTAAGGAGGGGAGAATGTTATACCCCGTATTTCCAGAGTATGCGTGAGGAATACGTACAAAAAGTTTGGCCTTAAAGTTTAGGCCTTGGACGATTTTTTTTGGGCACAACTCACAAAACGAATAGTTTTCTGACGAAACGTTTCCACAGCTTTCGTAGGGTAAATTCCGGCTATGCCATTTCTAATTTTTGCGGATTTTTCCGAGAGACGAAACATTTTGGACCAACGGGAGGGCGACACTTGTCACCCTCCAATTGATGGACTTGAAATCATCCATTTGGACGAATTGGACTTGGTGTTGCACGTTTTTTGTGCCTTGGCACAAGTCAAGGATTAGGTAGGATATTTTGTGTGCAAGTTGGCCAAGGACACTTGCCCAAATCTTGGCCTTACACTTGCCTAGCACTTGGCTTAATCTTGGCCATTGGTTGGCCACTTCTTGACCTATAAATACCCCTCTTGAGATGAAGAGTTCTTCATCCACAAAAGCTTCCAAGTCTAAAAATCCTCTCCTCTCCCTTTGTAGCCTTTTCGTCAAACACCTCCCCTCCCTTGTGAAGGCCCTTGGCGAATACCCCCTCTAGCCTAAGTAGTTTGGCCGAGCCCACTAGCCTAGCCAAAACCTACCCCCCTCCCTTGGTAGAAAAGTTGTCTTCTTGTATTGTTATAATGCACAAAATACCCTAGCCCAAATCCCTTAGTACTTAGTAGAAGTTGTGAAGAACTTCTAAGGTTTCCTTGGAGCATACAACTTAGGAGCAAAACCTTGCTCAGGCGCGACTTTATCTAGGATATTATTGGGCTTACCGAGGTAACTAATCCTAACCCTCTTTTGAATTAGAGAATACTTACTGTTGTAGTATAAGAATAAGTATAAATACTTAGAAGAATATTGCAGAATAGAATTGGAATTATCACAAGTAGAAGGGTTTAAAGAAGAATAATTGAACTATGCTTATATAGAATTTGTTTCACAATGAGCTTATATAGCTCACCGGGTAGGAAGTCTGCCCGACTTTCCGTAGAATTGTGAACCCTCTGTTTAGAATGACCTTCAGAGTAGTCTTTGATAGATGTCTGTGACTATTATAGGCTGACTCTCTGCGCGCGACATATTCAACTTGGCAGGTGGTTTTCGCTGAGAAGGTATGTGATTCTTCCTAAAGCATGATATTTTATAATATATATGTAGTACGGTAGACGTACATGTGTTAACTGAATAATAACTACGGCAATGTCTTTGACTTAAGCCTGAATAATACTTACGGCAATGCCTCACGGCTTAAGCCTGAATAACACTTACTAAGAATGCCTCACGCTTAAGCATTAATAATAAAGAACTGAAAACATTTCAAAAGAATACTGAATCATTTTTAACAGAAGAGAACTAATTGGTTTTTAAAACAGAAGCTTAAGAGTTATACTAGCTTTATGGGAAGTTAAGTATAACCACTTAAGAGTGATAAAAGAAACAGTTTGCCTATGTGTTTATAATGCACTTATATTGAACTGTGAAAAGAATAATAAGATGGTTTGACAAGTAGACATGATATGATGCTATGTGTGTTAGTGTCTTGTAACGTTTGTATAGGAGAGTATTCTTGTTGTGCTTATGTTGTTTAAAAGATAAGATGTTATGTTAGTGTACTATCACTCACCTCTTGACATATTACCGGGGGTTAAGCTGCCCTCCGATGCGGGGTAGACTCAGGCGGTCTGGGACCATGATTCGAGAATACCTCATGCGGGTCCAAGGGACCTATGCGGAGCTACGGGAGTTCCAGGTTAGTGATGCGGGGTTACACCTCATGCGGTCTATGTGGCCATGCGGACTACGAGTCCAGGACGATGCCGAGGAGTAGCTACCCTCGATGCGGGGTTATGTACCCTATGCGGGCCTATGTGAGTGGCCTATGCGGACTACGAGTCGTGATTAGGCTTGCATGGTGATACTACGCATTGGCCTGCTCGATCATTCGCAGCCTAGAAAAGACATTCTGATTTACCTATTGTTGCTCTTGTTTATGATGTGGCACTATGCGATTCCTTGGTTGTTTCATACATACTTGCAAAACTGATTTTAAAATAATATGTTTTCATTTAAGTATTTTACAGTTTCATATACTTAGTACCTGTTGTACTGACCTCCTTCGGGGGGCTGCGTTCATGCCGCAGGTAAGGGCAAGCAGGTGCTAGATCCACATTCTTAGGATCTCTACGTTGGTGTCAGGAGCTCCATCCTTTCCGGAGGCTCTACTTTTGGGTATGATCTCCCGTTGTAGATAGTTTTGTCTGATCGGGGTATGGCGGCCCCCGCCATAGTTGTATATTTCCTTAGAGGTCTGTAGTCATGTTGTACAATATCGGATGTAACTGCTAAAACCATGTTTATATATATATGCCGAAAGGCGACGTTTTCTCACATAAACTGTGTCTTATTTTATAAAGCTTTCATGTCTTGTTTTATATTTCAGATTACTCGATGTATGACTACTTGGGTGCCGGTAAGGCACGATCCACGGCCCCGAATGGGTCGTGACATCGCATAACAGTACCAAGTATGTGAAATCAGAATATCGTAAATGAAATCATAATAGTCTATATAAAGCGGAGACATGTATGATAACCAAACTACGATACACATATAACGATTATATCAAGTCAGTCTCACGCCTCGGTCATTTACTCAAATATAATTATGGTCTCACGCCCACAACATCGGTCATGCCGTGGAATACCTTCCTCACGCCGTGATCTATGATATGATAACATCAAGAAGTACACCAACACCAAGTCCTACCCGATGCCAAAGCCGTAATAACAATACAATACAACCAAACCACGGTCAGGCAAGTGCGGCCGACTACCGATACCAATGCCGGTCACGTGGCCGGGCAAGTCTGGTGACCACCACGGTACAAGGCGTATCACGAGACTTCGCCACTAATCGAACGGGGCAAGTGCGAGGGATAACTACCAGTTACCAAGGCCGAATAAGCCACGAGACGGGGCACGTACGAAAGCCGACCACCAGGTCCCAAGGCCGTACAGTAATAAACCTCAGGGCGAGCTAGTCCATGGAATAACACTATCATCGTGAGCATACGTGAAATTTTCCACATCGCCGGACGTCCAAGTAAGTCTCAACAAGTCAACCGGCCTTCCATCGAGACGCGGTAATATAGAACACAATTCTTGCATAACAAAGGCTATCACAACAAGCATAGGCAAGTTACAACAACAAGCATAGGCAAGTTACCCAACAACAAGCATAGGCAAGTTATCCACAACTCAAGGTACTTTCATTTTATGTCAAAGTCCGGGTTTTAATCCTAAAGTACTACGTACGTTAAGTTCCTTTTAAAGATCCATTCCTTTATAAAAGTCACCCGATACGTAGCATAAAATAGAGTGACTTATATCTTTTAAGTAAACCAAAACAACTTCCATACTATCCTTTTAAAACCAAATTAAGGCAATACCATGCCTTCTTTTAGACCAAAACACTTCTTTTAAAGTCAAGTTACCATTAAAACCAGTGATAAAACCCTTCTTTTGTTTTCATAGTCGTTATAACCAACTTCCCATAAGGTCATTATAACACTTTATGTTTTAAACCATTTTAAGACAACACAATGCCTTTCTTTACCCTAAAGTTCCAGGTTGCCTAATTTCAATTACGATCTCTTTTTAGAAAAGTTTCATAGTTCAATGTCTTAATCTCGCTTTAAAACAATTGAGTAACATATGCCCTAGCGAGTAGGTTATTCTTGTTCATAATCAATCTTATTAAGCACCATGATCTAGAAAATGTAATCTCATTTTGTCTCATCTTAGCTTATGCGGATGGAGGTTTCTCGGTTTTAATAATACTTCATTAGTCATTACATTTTCCTTTATTAGCGCTGATGGTTTGTTCGATACTTATTCGATTTCGAATCAAGAAACATTATTCCTTTTACAACTGTGTACTCATTACTCACGAATGAGGTTTCACACTAACATCCATATTAAGTCAAGTCTCTTATCTTTTAAGATTAAGTCTCTTAACTTCTAAAAACCAGTAAACCATTCTCTCTTAAGACGTTATACCTAACTTCCCATAAAGCTTAGTATAACTATTATGTTTTCAAAACCAAGTATTACTCTTCATAAAGATGATTCAGATTCTTTGAAATACTTCAAGATTCTTTACTATTACACAACAAGTCATTATAAGTCAAATCGCTTACCTTTTAAAACCACAAAGCATTTCCTTACCTAAAGTCGTTATAACCAACTTCCCATAAAGCTGTTATAACACTTTATGTTTTAAACCAATCAAATACATTTAGCACATGTACGTCTACCGTACTACATAGTTACACACATATCATTCTAGAAAAGTGTCACGACCCATTCCGGGGCCCGTGACTGGTGCCGAATTTCAATTACACAAGTCTCATTTTTGAAAAGTTTCATAGTTCAATGTCTTAATCTCTTTTAAAACAATTGAGTAACATATGCCATAGGCGAGTAGGTTATTCTTGTTCATAATCAATCTTATTAAGCAGCCATGATCTAGAAAATGTAATATCATTTTGTCTCATCTTAGCTTCTATGCAGATGGAGGTTTCTACTGGTTTTAATAATACTTAATTATTCAATACATTTTCCTTTATTAACGCTGCGATGGTTTGTCGATACATTCGATTTCAAATCAAGAAACATTATTCCTTTCAAAAGCCAAGTACTCATTACTCACGAATGAGGTTTCGCACAAACATCCATATTAAGTCAAGTCTCTTATCTTTTAAGAATAAGTCTCTTAACTTCTAAACCATTAAACCATTCTTTTTATCTCTCTTAAGACGTTACCTAACTTCATAAAGTCGTATAACTCTTATGTTTTCAAGCCAAGTATACACTTCTTTCAAAAAGGTTTCTTAATCTTTTAGAATACTTCAAGGTTCTTTATTATCACACATCAAGTCGGTTATAAGTCAAATCAGTTATCTTTTAAAAACCACAAAGCATTTCTCATTTACATAGAAATTTGTTATAACCAACTTCCAATAAAGCCGTTATAACACTTTATGTTTAAAAACAATCAAATACATTTAACACATGTACATCTAGCGTACTACATAGTTATACACATATCATGCTAGAACAGATAAGAAGAGGTTCACATACCTCGCGACGATTATCGACTAATAGCAAAACGCTCCAAGACCTCAAACCGCTCTGGCCACACTCTGCCAAGCGCATCACTCCACACGTAGTACTACAACCTATAGAGGCCACAAGGCGCCTATTAATATCTTTAGATCCCGTAGAATATTACGAGAAAATTCGCGACCTCCTCCCGCAATGTGCCGTAATTCTCTCTCTATCGAGGCCGGCTACCAAGCCAACCAGGGGGGGGGGGGTTTACACGTTTAACCGGACGTGTACAATTCTACTTCACAGTAATGCTATACAATTCTACTGTAATACAGTCCTAAGTAATTACAGTTCAGTTCTCATCTTAAAGTTCAGGCTTAAGTCGCAAGACATTGCCGCACAACTATGTTCAATTCTATATATAGTATACCTTAACTATATATTCCAACAACATGTAATTTCCAATTACAACAGAAGGTTAAGAGTGTTTACCTCGATAAGCCCAAAATTATCCAAGTTATAAGTCGATCCTGAGCAAGGTTTAGCTCCTACTCCGTGCGCTCCAACCCGCTCCAAACAACCCTTAGAAGTTCTTACCAACTTCTACTTAACACTTCAACCGACTATGAAGGTTTTCCTTAGGGTTTCGTTTAGTGGCTAAAGGAAGTATAATAGTATTTTGGCTTTTGTATAAGTGTAACCTTGGGAATACTACAAGGTATTTGGGCCAAGGTATTTGGGCATTATAACAATACTTGGAGTATTTCTATACCACAAAAGGGGGTATTTATACGAGACAACTAGGCTGGGGTACCTCTCGGCAAGGCTTCACAAGGGGAGGTGTGGTGGCTCTCGCCAAGCTCAACTAGGAGGAGAGGGACGAAAGCTCACACTAAGAGGGGAGGATTTTTAACACTTAGAACAATTTAGGATGAAAAGTTCATCAACTTAGAGGGTATTTATAGGTCAAGCCATGGCCAACCAACGGCAAGATCACTCAAGTGTTAGGCAAGTGTAGGGCTAGGATTAAGCCATGTGCACCTTATCCATCTACCACACAACTTGCACAAAATATCCTACCTAACCATGCCACATATTCGCCAAGCATTACCGCCCACTATCCAATGTGAGGTGACACATGTCACCTCCCGCTGATCCAACATGTTTCGTCTCGGAAAAATCCGCAAAATTAGAAATGACATAGCCGAATTTTCCTTCGCAAGTTTAGTAAAACGCTTTGTCAAAACGACTCCTTTTCGCACTTGTGCCCAAATTTCAAACTTGTCAATTCTTAAGGCAAAATTTAATACGACGCCTCACGCATACTACCGAAATACGGTATAACATTCTCCTCTTAGAAACATTCGTCCCAGATGTTTCCTTCTCAGTGGATTACTGAAGATCTTCTAACAAGTTGCCAACGCCACGCCGCCACGAACTAACACGTTCTTCCTTCCTTACTCGTCGTGCCTCTCCTAACATTTGAACTCTTCTAGTATACGCGCATACTTGATCATTGCTTCGCTTTCAATACTTTGAGTCACAACCTCCAAACTTGGTCATCTTACTAGCTTTACTTTCCTCTAAGGCCATTCCTGCCTTCACGAACCGATTCTGGTCGAACATATCCACAAACTCATACGATGGTCATCTAAACTTGGGCCTAGCACCTCGTGACCACCCGCAATGACCCACCTCGAAGCAGTCGCGGGTTGGCCCTCAACACGGCCCCAACCCGACTTAACCAACGTCACGCTCTTGTTCCGATCCGTAACAATCTTACCTCTACAGGTCATGAAAGCTACCACTTCCATTGCACACTACCGGTGGACTTTATCACACAAAACGCTCTAGGCATAAAATGCACTGACGAGGATCACTTGCAAAACTGTACTCAAGACGGCCTTACATCTAAGGTCTCAAGTAATATTCTAAGGTTCATCATTTTCTCACCCTCAAGCTTACCGCTTCTCACTAACTGTGTTCTACATCACGTTTTAGCACAAAGCTATCCGAACATAACACTAAACACATCATCACAACATCAATACATACAAAACTCTGTAGGTTAAGGATATACTGAAAATAGGCGATTCGTAGGACCGCTAAAATCGGAACTTCCACCGCGACCTCTACCGTGGCCGCCGGTGTATGAACATCCCGCTGGCTATGGAAGGTGAAGAACCTGAATCGATCCGTGGTGTGCTATCCTACCAGCGCACCCCAGTCGGACAATTTCTCCCAAAATGGCCTGGCGTGATGAAACAAACTCCCTGACTAGCACGACACTCCCACCTGGAGTCTACCACAGCCATCACAACGAGTAGGTGGCTTCACCGTTAACACCCCGCTCTCCGAAAATCTGAACCCTTCGAGCCCCGACTGCTCCGAAAACTCGACGCTCAAGATTGTGAGGACCACTCAGATCGCGGAGGCGCATAACTAGTCTCACGCTGGCGATGCCTCGAAATCACCAAAGGACCCTGCGATTCGCCTCTTCTCGACTTTGGTCATTCGCCGATTTCTCCGCTCACCTCCAGTGCATAAGCTGCATGCGAGGCAATGTCCATGCCCGATCAAGAGCTACACCAACAACTTCTGCTAGGTAATCATCGAGCCTCAGAACATATCGGTGGACTCGATCCTCCATACTAGCTACTAATGCGGGACGCATCGACAATGAGTCGAACTCACATTGTACTCCCCAGACGCTCGCTCACGCAACACCAAAAATGCTGCCCGAGCCCTCTCATCGTGGCGGCGAAGTGTGCAAGAAATGCCTTTGAGAACTCGTCCCGAAAGTCGGAAGTGCATTCTCCCGGGACAGCTCACGAATCAAACCAATCGATCGCGGTATCACGCACCGATGCGAACCAGACTCGACTCGGTCTCGAGGCCTTGATCACTCACGATTCAGAATCGCCGGATGAACTCCTGCGGATCATCCTCGTGCCTCGACCCATAAAACTCGGGTTACACTCGAGAAAATCCCGTAGTCTCAAATCGCTCGGGGTTGAACTACGGGTGCTGATCGAACCAGGCCGCGTCAGCTTATCCTCAAGTCGCCTGACCTCGCCATTAATCGCCATCTCTTGTAACCCGTCTCCTGCCCACCTGTAGGGAGGCTCGAGCTGTGGTCTCTGTAGAGATCGCCACGTCTACTCGTATCTCCTCTGCCTTGCCCTTCGGCCCGGGTTGCGCGGAGGCATAATCGTAAAAACGAGATACGCTGAGGGTCCAACTTACAACACGGCTCTAAGGCACGATCTCGAATGAAGAATGGAAACTAATCCTAAATGTCCTATAGCCTCCGATTATAGATGTGGTGCACAACACACCGATAATCAAGACTCTACTAGACACTGCGTAGACACTTTCCGAGGATTAATCGCTCGATACCACTTTTGTCACGACCCATTCTGGGCCCGTGGATCGTGCCTAATTTCATTACACAAGTCTCTTTTTGAAAAGTTTCATAGTTCAATGTCTTAATCTCTTTTAAAACAATTGAGTAACATATGCCATAAAGTAGGTTATTCTTGTTCATAATCAATCTTATTAAGCCCATGATCTAGAAAATGTAATATCATTTTGTCTCATCTAGCTTCTATGCGGATGGAGGTTTCTGGTTTTAATAATACTTAATTATTCAATACATTTTCCTTTATTAACGCCGCAGTTGGTTTGTCAATACATTCGATTTAGAAATCAAGAAACATTATTCCTTTCAAAAACCAAGTACTCATTACTCACGAATGAGGTTTCGCACAAACATCCATATTAAGTCAATGTCATTATACCCGTAGTTCGTGGTATGTATGCGAGGCGTGCATTTGAGAATACGTGTAAAGATTGGAGGAAAGAGGTGATTTTTCCACGGAAAATTTTCCGGTTTTGTAAAGGAAAAAGGTTCGTTAACGGGAATTGGATTCCCAGTTTGGTATTCGGACTTCCGAATATTAGAGAATTATGGAATTTTATTTTTCGGAAATGGTCACGTGGGGCCACGTGAAATTTACGGTTTGTAGGCCCACTTTGTTTTGAGATTTTGGCCATTGTGGATATTTTCTAAGATGTTTTATTTTGGGCCATTAGGAGGGTGACACGTGTCACCCCCTGCGTGGCTTGGCGAATGACATTTGGGCACAAGTGCCGACAGAGTCGTTTCGACTAAACGCTTTACATAACTTACGAGGGAAAATTCATTATGTCTTTTCTTATTTTTATGATTTTTCGAGAGGAAATGTTTTGGACTAACGAGAGGCGACACTTGTCACCCTCAAGTTGGTGGAGTTGGACGCCACCCGGACATTTGAAGGTCAAGTTGGTGAGATTTTTTGTGAGGATTTGTGGAGTAGGGACTAGGGGCACTTGGGCACATCTGCCCTACACTTGCATAGCACTTGGCTAGATCTTGGCCCTTGGTTGGCCTTTGCTTACCCTATAAATACCCCTCCCTTTGAAGACTTCTTCATCCTCAAATCTCTAAGTCTTGAGAACCCTCTCCTCCTCTTGTTGACTCTCGTCCAAGAGCCTCCCTCCCCTTCACGTGGCCTTGTGGCCGAGAGCACCTCTCCTTCCTAGTAGGCCTCACGAGAGCACCCCCCTGGGTGTTCTCAGTACCCACCTGGTTGAGAAATACTCTCAAAAGTATTGTTATAATGCCCAAATACCTTAGCCTAATACCTTGTAGTATTCTAAGGTTATATCTATACGAAAAGCCCGTAAATACTATCATACTTCCCGTCACCACAAACCGAAACCTAAGGAAAATCTCCATGGTTAGTTGGAGTGCTTTGTAGAAGTTGGTTAGAACTTCTAAGGGTTGTTTGGAGCGGACGAGCACCGGTGTAGGAGCGAAACATTGCTAAGGATCGACTTTAAACTCGGATAATTATGGGCTTATCGAGGTAATTATCTTGTCCCCTATTGTAATTGGATATTACATGTTGTTAGAATATATAGTTGAAGTATACTATATATAGAATCAACGTAGTTGTTGCAATGTCTTTTGACTTAAGCCCAAGAATAAGGCCCAATCGAATCAGAATTACATAGATCAGACATGAGACTTGTGTAGTATTACGGTATAGTAGAATTGTACCGTTCGTTAGATGTATAACCCCCGTTGGCTTGTAGCCGCCTCGATAGAGGAGAGATTTACGCTGTGGCGTGGGAGGTGTCGCCAATTTTCTGTAATGTTCTACGATGTTAATAAGCGCCGTGGCCTTATAGTCAAGTGCTACGCGTGGAATGATCCACTTGGCTTAAGGAGTAGCCGATCGCTTGAGCGTTTTGCTATTAGTCGATACTCGCCGCGAGGTATGTGAACCTCTTCCTATCTCTCCTAGCACGATATGTGTGAACTATGTAGTACGGTAGACGCATACGTGTTTGATTGTTGTAAAACATAAAGTGTTATAACGCTTTATGGGAAGTTGGTTATAACACTTTATGTAGGTAAGAAAATGGGTTGTGGTTTTCAAAGGTAATCGATTTGATTATAATCGACTTGTTATGTGCTAATGAAGAACTTGAAGTATTTCAAAAGGTTTATAAATCATTTTGAAAGAATATGTGTAGTAATGTATTTTTGAAAACTTAAGAGTTATACTAGCTTTATGGGAAGTTAGGTATAACCGCTTAAGAATGTTTTATCGATTTTGGAAATCGATGTGTATCGACAAACCATCGCAAGTAACAAAAGGAAATGTTTTGAATAATTAAGTATGATTAAACCGGAGAAACTTCCATCCGCATGAAGCTAAGATAAGACAAAATGATATTTCCTAGATCATGGTCATTGTAATAAGATTGTTATAAATAAGAATAACCTACTTACATGTAAGGCTTATGTTTCTCAATTGGTTAATAAAAAGGATTTTATTCTTGAATGAATAAGACTATGAACTACTAAACCTTTTTAAAATAAGAAACCGAACATTTGAAATTAGGCAAACTCGAACGCTTGGAAAATAATGTTGTTACTTGATTTTACAAAGGTAAGTGTTTTGGTTTACTTAAAAAGACAAATACTCTATTTTATACTACGTATTGTGTGACTTATGTGATAGGGACGGATCTTTTAAAGATTTAATGTATGAAGCACGTTGGGGTTAGATACTGAACTTGTTAGTAGAAAGTACCTTGTGTGAACAACTTGATTGTATTGGTTTGTGATAGCCTTGTAATACTTTCTTGTTGATTTGATAAGTAAACATGTTAGGATGCTACTTGTGTTAGTATCTTGTGATTGTTATGTAAGGGGTCATTCTTACGTGGCTTACATTGTTAAAAGGTAAGTCCATCAGATCGTTATCAGATCACCTACCCTCGATCGTATACCGAGGGCTTGCCACCCTTGACGCTGGTCTATACGGCCTACGCGTCCTTGAGACTACGCGAGCCGCGGTATGCTCCGTGATTGACCGATCATTCCGGTGTTTAGCCCGACGCGGGATTCCCTACGCGTCTCTCGAGGGACTATGCGGTCCTTGAGGGCTACGCGGGCCGCGAAGTCCGTGACGGATACCGGTGGTTAGGTCGCCGACGCGAGGTATACCTCAGTGGTCTAGGACCGTGATTCGAGGAATACCTTATGCGGTCTCGCGGTGACCTACGCGAGTCGCGAGAGTTCCAGAATAGACGCGACATTGATACCGCGGGCCGCTGGCCGCCTTCGATCTCGTGGTGCGGTAGAGAGACCTCGTGATACGCTTTGTGGCATTTGTGGTACTGGGTCTTAGTAGTCGGCTATGCCTTCGCATTTACCCCGCACGGTCTTATTGTGATGACTTTGAGGCGCGAGTCCCGACTTGACATACCGCTAGTTGTTGTGAATCGTAGTTTGGTTATCATACATGCCTCCCGCTTATATAGACTACTATGATTTCGCCATGATACTTTACAGCTTCACATACTTGGTACATGTTGTATCGACTTTCTGGGCCGCTCACGCCGCAGAAAAGGTACACGCCACGATCCTCGCCTAGGGTCAGCCAAAGATTTGGGAAAGCTCCGCTTCTCCTAAGCTTGTCGGTGGTATAGTCCGCTGCCGTTGTAGGTATTTACATTCGTGGTATGGCGGCCCGTCTCGTCATAGTTGTTGCAAATCTTAGAGGTCTGTAGTAATGCTGCAAGGTGGTTTGAAAAAAGGATTAAACTGTTTCTTTAAAAGATTGTTTATATATGCCGAAAGGCAAGTTTTCACTGATTATTGTTTTATACTTCATTGTCTCATGTTATGTTTTTATGTTCACGACACTGATGTTGTATCACTAAGGTGCCCGGGTAAGGCACGATACCACGCCCGGTTTCGGGCGTGACAGAGTGGTATCGAGCGCTAATCCTGAAAGTGTCTACAGTCAGATTCCAAGAGAGTCTTGATTATCGGTGTGTTGGCACCACGCCAATAATCGGGAGGCTATAGGATATTTAGGATGGTTTCTATTCTTCTCACTCGAGATCGTGCCTTAGAGCGTGTTGAAAGTCGACCCTCCGACGAAATTCTTTCCTTATCGTTATGCTCCGCGTAGGGCAACCCGCCCGTGAGGCAAGCGCACCGGCGAGCCGCGAGTTGAGTTCGAGGGTTGCGCGGGCACAGCCCACCACCACCGGGCGGTGTTTTGTTCGGGAGTTATGCTACGCCACTAGCCCCACAGAGTTTAGCACGGCAAAGCAGCCTCATCGCGCCATGATATTTGAACCTTCGCCCACGATTGGGAACAGAGAATATAGATTGCAGAGACGACCACATTAGCTACGGACGTGGCTACCAGAGAATATACCGATGTACCGCGGGTCTTGATGACTATCTAAAGAGAGGGTTGTACAAGAGTAATTCTTCGCTAGCGCGAGCATGGCCTATGAACGGGCTTATACGCAGCAGCCGAGAAACGTAGAGATCGACGTTAACGGGCGACATCGTAAGGGCCGAGCAGCTAGGTCCTTTGTAACTTCGAGGCAAGTCGCCACCAGCAGATTAGATTATGCACATCCGCCAGCAAAGAGGTCCCCACGGGATTCAAGACGTTCGGGTACGCAGGAGTTGGTCAGACTCTGTGGTTTTCGATTCATCAGGCGACGCACGCCATCCCGGGAATATCGCCTTTTAGATTGATACTTGTTGTACTGTGGCCGCCAGCCATATGTCGAATAGGTGACCTAGTAGAAGGATTTTGTCTTCGCATCGTGGGTAGTTCGTCACCTTCCTTAATCTATGCGCCTACGGGCAGTTCGATTAGAACGACATAAGGGAGTGAAGCAAAGAGACGCAGCATATCCTAAACCTCTAGAATTTTGTTTACGTGATAAGGTGAGTATACCTTAAGTGCTATGTTCGTAGCAAGATGTTAGTTGTGATTAGAAATCATGGTTGTTTAACCGAGTAAGATGTTGGGGGATAGAGAAAGTGAGCCTTAGAGTTTTACGCCAGAGACCTTAGAGGTAAGGCCATCTCGAGTAAGAGACGATGTTGATGTTTGACCCTTATAGGAGTGCATTGTGCACGCGAGCTATGTTTTTGGGATAAGTCCCCGAGTAGCGAAATGAGAGAGGGTAGTTGAGCTCGTAAGACCGCTAGGTTTTCGTAATGTGATTAGTGAGAGTTTTCCTCCCGAAGCTAGCGTGTTGCGCGCTGCCGGGTGGAGGCCACGTTGCGGGTCTACCCGCGGCCTGGATGGTGGTGGGGTCAGGGTGTGGTGGGCCCGCCGGGGGAGAGGGTCAGGAGGGTGTTAGGGCCTTAGTTAGTTCACCAGCGTCCGAGTTCGTGGGTGCGTTCGACCAGTGGTCGGGCCGATGGGGTAGCCGTGAGGATCGTTGTCTCGGTTGAGTGTTTAAGCTACCATTTCGGATCGGATGTCGCCTTATGAAGCCTTGTAGGGAAGAAATGCAAGTTGCCGGCCGATTGGTTCGATGTTGGCGCTCGTAGTTGGTTCAGTTTGTTCCACAGACGGTGGTTAGGGTGTGACGAGTTTTGAGGAACAGAGGAACTTAGCCCGAGTTACATCGGGCCTTTTGAGTTCATGAAGAACAGGCCAGTTGCCTATAGGTTAGCATTTGCCGTCCGACTTAGGAGGCAAGACGTCCGGCCCTTCAGATTGTTATGTTCGGGAAGTATCAAGATCCATCCAGAGTGTTCCCGAATAATGACCACGTTAGAGATAGTAACTCGAAGTTTTGATAATCGGGCGATTTAAATGTGGTAAGAGTTCGAGCGCATGCCTTCAACGATCGTGCGCACCGGCATCATTTGTTGGGTCGCCGAGAAGGTTAATGCCTCGTGCAAAGTGACAAAAGTGGTATCATTTGGTGATGTTAGAGGTGTTTCCGTGGACTCGAGGTAAGCATTTTTTTGCGCAGCTTGTTTCGGGGCCGTATGGCGTGATTGTTCTCGTAAGTATAGTAGTGAAGACTACATCTACAAGCATCGCTGTTTTGAGATTTAGAAGGAACATTCGGACGAATGTTTCTAAGGAGGGAGAATGTTATACCTCGTAGTTCCGTGGTATGTATGCGAGGACGCACGAGAATACGCATGTAAAGATCGGAAAGGAGGAAAGAGGTGATTTTTCCACTAAAAGTTTCCGGTTTTGTAAAGGAAAAGGTTCGTTAATGGGAATTGATTCCCAGATTTGGTATTCTGACTTCCCGAATATTAGAGAATTATGGAATTTTATTTTCTGAATGGTCACGCTGGGCCCACTGTGAAATTTACGGTTTTAAGGCCCACTTTGTTTTCTAGATTTTGGCCATTGTGGATATTTTCGAAGATGTTTTATTTTGGGCCATTAGGAGGGTGACACGTGTCACCCCTGTGGCTTCGCCGAACGACATTCGGGGCACGTGCCGACAGAGTCGCTTTTCACTAAACGCTTTACATAACTTCTAGGGAAAATTCGCTATGTCTTTTCTTATTTTTGGCGGATTTTTCCGAGAGAGGAAATGTTTTGACCAACGAGAGGGCTTACACTTGTCACCCTCAAGTCGTGGAGTTGACGCCACCCTGGACATTTGAAGGGTCAAGTTGGTGAGATTTTTTGTGAGGATTTGTGGAGTAGGGACTAGGGGCACTGGGCACATCTTGGCCCTACACTTGCATAGCACTTGGCTAGATCTTGGCCCTTGGTTGGCCTTTGCTTACCCTATAAATACCCTCCCTTTGAAGACTTCTTCATCCTCAAATCTCTAAGTCTTGAGAACCCTCTCCTCCCTCTTGTTGACTCTCGCCCAAGAGCCTCCTCCCCTTTCATGTGGCCTTGTGGCCGAGAGCACCCTCTCCCTTCCTAGTAGGCTTCTTCGCCGAGAGCACCCCCTACTGGGTGTTCTCAGGTACCCCTTGGTTGAGAAATACTCAAAAGTATTGTTATAATGCCCAAATACCTTAGCCTAATACCTTGTAGTATTCTAAGGTTATATCTATACTAAAAGCCCGTAAATACTATCATACTTCCCGTCAATACAAACCGAAACCCTAAGGAAAATCTCCATGGTTAGTCGAGTGCTTTGTAGAAGTTGGTTAGAACTTCTAAGGGTTGTTTGGAGCGACTGAGCACCTGTAGGAGCTAAACATTGCTAAGGATCGACTTTAAACTCGGATAATTATGGGCTTATCGAGGTAATTATCTTGTCCCCTATTGTAATTGGATATTACATGCTGTTAGAATATATAGTTGAAGTATACTATATATAGAATCAACGTAGTTGTTGGCAATGTCTTTTGACTTAAGCCCAAGAATAAGGAATCAATCGAATCGTAATTACATAGACCGTAGACATGTAGACTTGTGTAGTATTACGGTATAGTAGAATTGTACCCGTCGTTAGATGTATAACCCCTCGGTTGGCTTCGTAGCCGCCTCGATAGAGGAGGAGATTTACGCCGGCGGGGAGGTTGCCAATTTTCTAGAATGTTCTACGATGTTAATAAGCGCTGTGGCCTTATAGGTCAAGTGCTACGTGTGGAATGATCCACTTGGCTTAAGGAGTAGCCGATCGTTTGAGCGTTTTGCTATTAGTCGATACTCGTCGCGAGGTATGTGAACCTCTTCCTATCTCTCCTAGCATGATACGTGAACTATGTAGTACGGCAGACGCATACGTGTTTGATTGTTGTAAACATAAAGTGTTATAACGGCTTTATGGGAAGTTGGTTATAACAACTTTATGTAGGTAAGAAAATGGGTTGTGGTTTTCGAAAGGTAACTGATTTGATTATAACTGACTTGTTATGTGCTAATGAAGAACTTGAAGTATTTCAAAAGGTTTATAAATCATTTTGAAAGAATATGTGTAGTAATGTATTTTTGAAAACTTAAGAGTTATACTAGCTTTATGGGAAGTTAGGTATAACGGCTTAAGAATGTTTTACTGATTTTGGAAATCAGGATGTGTATCGACAAACCACTGCAACGTTAATAAAAGGAAATGTTTTGAATAATTAAGTATGATTAAAACCAAGAGAAACTTCCATCCGCATGTAAGCTAAGATAAGACAAAATGATATTTCCTAGATCATGGTCAGTAATAAGATTGTTATAAATAAGAATAACCTACTTACATGTAAGGCTTATGTTTCTCAATTGGTTAATAAAAAGGATTTTATTCTTGAATGAATAAGACTATGAACTACGAAACCTTTTTAAAATAAGAAACTGGAACATTTGAAATTAGGCAAACTCGAACGTTTGGAAAATAATGTTGTTACTTGATTTTACAAAGGTAAGTGTTTTGGTTTACTTAAAAAGACCAATACTCTATTTTATACTACGTATCAGGTGACTTATGTGATAGGGACGGATCTTTTAAAGATTTAATGTATGAAGTACGTTGTTAGATACTCGAACTTGTTAGTAGAAAGTACCTTGTGGAACAACTTGATTGTATTGGTTTGTGATAGCCTTGTAATACTTTCTTGTTGATTTGATAAGTAAACATGTTAGGATGCTACTTGTGTTAGTATCTTGTGATTGTTATGTGGGGTCATTCTCACGGCTTACATTGTTAAAAGGTAAGTCCATTGTATCATATTGTATCACCTACCCTCGACCGTGTATACCGAGGGCTTGCCACCCTTGATGCGGTCTATACGGCCTACGCGTCCTGAGACTACGCGGAGCCGCGGTATGCTCCAGATCGATCGATCATTCCGGTGTTTAGCCCGACGCGGATTCTATACGCGGTCTCCGAGGGACTACGCGGTCCTCGAGGGGCTATCGCGGCCGCGGAAGTCCGTGACGGATACCGGTGGTTAGGCCGCTTCGACGCGGGTATACCTCAGTGGTCTAGACCGTGATTCGAGGAATACCTTACGCGGTCTGCGTGTGACCTATGCGAGTCGCGAGAGTTCGAGGAATAGACGCGACATTGATACCGCGCCGCTGGCCGCCTTCGATCTCGTGCGCGGTCTAGAGAGACCTCGTGATACGCCAGGGCATTTGTGGTATCGGTCTTAGTAGTCGGCTATGCCTTCGCATTTACCCCGTGCGGTCTTATTGTGATGACTTTGAGGCGCGAGTCCTCGACTTGATACGATCGCTTAGTTGTTGTGAATCGTAGTTTGGTTATCATACATGTCTCCCGCTTTATATAGACTACTATGATTTCGCATGTGATACTTACTGCTTTCACATACTTGGTACATGTTGTATCGACCTCCTTCGAGGCCGCGTTCATGCCGCAGAAAAGGTACACCATCGATGATCCTCGCTCTAGGGTCACAGCCAAAGATTTGGGAAAGCCCGCTTCTCCGGGCTTGCGGTGGTATAGTCCTGTCGTTGTAGGTATTTACATTCGTGGTATAAGTGGCCTGCCCCGCCATAGTTATTGCAAATCTTAGAGGTCTGTAGTAATCGCTGTGGCAGGTTTGAAAAAGGATTAAATCGTTCTCTTTAAAAGATTGTTTATATATGCCAAAGGCAAGTTTTCATGATTATTGTTTTATACTTCGTTGTCTCATGTTATAGCTTATGTTCATTGACACTGATGTTGTATCACTAAGGTGCGGGGTAAGGCACCACGGCCCGCTTTGGCGTGATCCACGACCATTCCGGTCCGGATCGTGCTCACGGCACCCAAGTAGCCATACATCGAGTAACTACAGGGAAATATAAACCAAGACAGAAATGCGATTTATAAAATAAGACATACGACTTATGTAAGAAAACGTCGCCTTCGGCATATATAAATAATCAAGTTTTGCATTACATCCCAACCGTACAATAGTACTACGTAACTTCTTAAGGAAGTAGACAACTATGGCGGACAGGCCCGCCATACTCGACTGCATAAAACTATCTACAACAGGAGATCATACCTAGTAGAGCCTCCGGAGAAGATGGAGCTCCGACACTGACGCAAAAGATCCTAAGGATGCGGATCTAGCACTTTGCCTTTACTCGCGGCGTGAACGCACTTCGGGCGAGGTCGCATAACAGTACGAGTATGTGAAACTATAAAGAATCAAATGAAATCAAAGTATTTAAAACCTTTTCACAAATACAATCGATTCGATTGCACATAGTGCCACATCACAAACAACAAGAATAGGAAAATCAGCAGTGTCTATTCTAGGCCGCGAATGATCGGCAAGGCTAATCGCCCATAGTATCATTCCGCGTGCCTAGTCCTCGACTTTCGCAGCCCGCATAGGTCACACCTGCACCCGCAGTAGGTATCCCTCGCGTCGAGGCAGCCAACCCCGGATCCGCCTAGGCTCCTGCAGCGCATAGCCTCGAAAGACCGCGTAGTCTCAATGCACCGCATGTGGAATCCCCAGATCAGGCTAAACACCCGAATGATCAATCACGAGCATACCGCTGCCGCATAGTCTCACGACCGCGTAAGCCGTATAGACCGCGTAAGGGCAAGCCTCCATGATAACGATCGAGGGTAGGTGATACAATAAAGACAACAGACTTACCGTTAGCAACGTAAGTACGCGGCAAGAATGACCCCTTTACACATTTCAAGACACTAACCTGTAGCATCGTAATATGTCTACTTATCACACAAATCTTACTACACTTAACAGAATCAATACAAGGCTTTTATAAACAAATAAGTAAATAGCCTTTTATCTTCTTAAGTTGTTATACCTAACTTCCCATAAAGCTAGTATAACTCTTAAGCTTTTGTTTTAAAACCAAATATTTATCTTCATTAAAAATGATTCGATATTCTTTTGAAATGTTTTCGTTCTTTGTTATTCTTAGCTTAGTAGTGAGCATCACTGTAAGTATTATTCGTGCTTAAGCCAGGCATTACCATAAGTATTATTCAGCTTAAGTCAAAGACATTTCCGTAGTTATTATTCGCTTAACATATGTACGCTCACTGTACTATATATTGTAAAATATCATGCTTTAGGAAGAATCACATACCTTCTCGTGAAAACCACCGCCAAGTCAATATGTCGCGCGCAGAGAGTCTATAATAGCCACGCATATCTATCAAAGACTACTCAAGGTCATTCTAAACAGAGGGTTCACAATTCTACGGAAAGTCGGAAGCACTTCCTACCAGTGAGCTATATAAGTTCATCAGGAAACAGTCCTATGTAGTCTGATTTTGATTATTCTTCTTTAAACCCTTCTACTGTTGTAACAGTTCAATTCTATTCTGTGATATTCTTCTAAGTATTTAATACTTATTCTAATACTACTACAGTAAGTATTCTCTAATTCAAAAGAGGGTTAGGATTAGTTACCTCGGTAAGCCCAATAGTATCCTAGATAAAGTCGCGCATGAGCAAGGTTTAGCTCTAAGTTTTAGCTCCAGTGGCTCGAAACCTTAGAAGTTCTTTAAAACTCCTACCACGGACTAAGGTATTTGGGCTAGGGTATTTTGGGAATTATAACAATACTAGAAGACAACTTTTCTACCAAGGGAGGGTAGATTTCACTAGGCTAGGGGGTAGGCCTCGCCAACTCACCTCGAGGGGAGGCTGGACTTAAAGGCCAAGGGAGAGGAGAGGATAGCTATAGACGTGGAAGACAACTTTGGGGAAGAAGAAGACGTCAACTAAAGGGGGGTATTTATAGCTCAAGCCTTGGCCAACCAATGGCCAAGATGAAGACAAGTGCAAGGCAAGTGTAGGGTGAGGATTAACTAAACACAAATATCCTACCAACTCTCGACTTTGCGCAAGGCACAAAAACGTGCCCAACCTCTCCATTTTCGATGGGCCCATGGGATTTATCTGTCCATCAATGGAGGGTGCCATGTCGCCTCCCGTTGGTCCAAAATGTTTCGCCTCTCGGAAAAATCCGCAAAAATAGTAATGGCATAGCGAATTTTCCTACGAAAGTCGTGGGAAACGTTTTCATCGAAACGATTCTTTAAGCGAGTTGTGCACAATTTCGAACTTGGCCTAATCTTTAAGGCTAGACTTTGTCGTATTCCCACGTCATACTGCTGAAATACGGTATAACATTCTCCCCAGCTTAGAAACATTCGCCCGAATGTTCCTTCCCAAGACGATTAACGATAAGATTCTTCAACTTAAAATACTGCAAAGCCACACACACGCCACGAAACGACACTTAGGCATAAATGATAATGAAAATTTTACAAGTAGGAAAGTGAATTACCCGGAGGTGTGGGAAATAGGTGAGGATACTTCGCCTACGTCCTCCCGGCTTCCCACGTCGTCTCCTCCTGAGCTCGCCCGCCACAAGACTTTGTGGAAGCCACGCCCTTCGTCCGCAGACGCCTAACTTTGACGATCGACTATCGCTATGGGAATCTCTCATACGATAACCCTCGTCACTGGACATGCGTCAATCGGGTGTACCTAGATGGATCCCCGATACATCTCCTCAAGATAGAAACATGAAACACCGGATGCATCGCCTCCGGATCGGACGGCAGATCCAACTCGTAGGCAACCTTGCCTACCTCATGGACAATCAAACGCCCAATGTACCTAGGCCGAAGTTTCCTTCTTCCCGAATCTCATCACACCTTCATGGGTGACACTTAGGAAAACCCAATCATGAACCTCGAACTCAAGATACCGACGACGATGATCTAGATACGACTTAGCCGACTGAATTGTCGATACGCCGCTCTCGGATAAGCTTCACCTTATCCATCGCTGTACATAAATCGTCCCACTAGCTGCACTCGCCCACATCGAACCAACCTATAGGCGATCCGCACTTCCTCCCATACAAGGCCTCATAAGGCGCCATCCGAATCTTTGGGTGGTAGCTATTATTATACGCGAACTCAACTAGAGGCAAATGATCCTCCCAACTACCATCGGTCAATAACGGGCTCGCGAGATATCTCAAGAGTCGGATAGTGCGCTCTGCTCGCCCGTCTGCGTGGATGAAATGCAGATTTCAGCTCACCGCCCCTAAACCCCTGCGAAGGACTCCGTGTTAGCTGTGAATCGGGCTCTGCATGCGATATGATCGAAGTAGGGACTCCATGCACCGACGATCTCTGATGTAAAGTCCGCATAATCCTCACCAGAAAAAGTCGCCCCGACGGAAGAAAGTGGGCTGATTTCGCCACCGTCGACGATAACCCATATAGAATCATGTCTCTCCGAGTGCGAGGTAATCCTGCGATGAAGTCCATGTTGATTACCTCCCACTTCGTGTCGGGATCTCACCGTCAGAACAAACCACCGTGCCTCCGTGCTCTACCTTCACCGGCGACAACACGCATCGAGCTCACGAACTCGCAACGTCCTCTTCAAGCCATCCCACCAATACACGATCTAAGCGTCGTGGTACATCTTGGTCGACCCGATGGATGAGTAACGCGGCCGCAGGCTTCCCCAAGAACTCGCCAAGTCCCGAAACATCTGGAACACACCGCGCCTCAAACCTTAGCACCCCATCAAAAGCTACCTCAAAAGGACCCTTGCCTCACGTAAGAGTCAGATCACGATATCGGCAAAGCTGATCTCGAACTGTTGCCTCTTCACCTCCTCGGCGATGGAAGACTTGCAACCTCACGAACTCTAACCTCACCGCTATCGAGAATCAATCAAACGGACACCAAGGCTCGCTAATCGATGCAAATCACGAACCATGTCCCTCCTCTCTAGCCGCACATCCGATAGGCTCCCATCGACTCTCGACTAAGGCATCCGCCACAACATCGCCTTCCCGTGGTACAGATATCAACATCGTAATCCTTAAGCAACTCTAACCACCGCCTCGCCGAAGTTCGGCTCCTCTCGGTGAAGATATACCGAGGCTCTTGTGGTCTGTATAAATATCCACGTGAACCCCATACAACAAGTGCCTCCGGATCTTCAAAGCGTGAATCACGGTACCGCCAACTCAAATCATGGCCGGGTAGTTCCTCTCGTGCTTCTTCACCGCCGATGCATATGCTATAACCCCGCCATGCCGCATCAACACACATCCCAACCCGATGCCCGACGATCACAATACAACATAACCATCCGACCCTCCGAAGAGTAAGAACGGGGCCGTCGGCTTCTCTTTCAAAGAATCGAAACCCCGCCACAAGCATCGCCCATCAAACTTGGCTGCTTCCGAGCCACCCTAGTCAATGGTGCGAGATAGAAGCAAACTTCTACGAACCGATAATATCCTCGCAAGGCCCGAAATCGCGAACCTCCGGTGAGTAGAGTTCAGGCCAAGTCCCGATCGCTTCGATCTTGGCCAGATTCACTGAATGCCATCAGCCCGGCTAATATGCCCAAGAAACGCCATCAAGTCAACCAAAACTCACATTTGGAAAACTTGGCGCATAAATTCATGTCCCGAGAATCACAAGACAGCCTCAAATGCTCCGCTTGCTCCTCGCTCGAGCGAATAAACCAAGATATCATCAATGAACACTATCACAACGTGTCCAAAATGGTTTGAACACTCGGCTCATCAAATCCATGAATACCACGAGCATTGGTCAACCTAAAAGACATGACGAACTCATAATGCCCGTCACGTCCGAATGCGATCCTAGTGGACATCCACCTCTCTCGACTTAGACTGATGATAGCCCGTCGCAGATCAATCTTGAGAAACATCTCGCACTCGCAATCGTCGAACAAATCATCAATCACGGGAAGGGGTATATGTTCTTAATGGTCACCTTGTTCACCGCTCAGAATCAACACACATGCGCAGCTGGCCCCGCCCTTCTTTCTTCACGAACACACCGCGCTTCCTGCGAGAAACACTAGGTTCGATGGGTTCTTCTCCAAGAAATCTCCACCGATCTCTCAACTCTCTCAACTCTGGCAGTGTCATTCGTATGGCGAATGGAAATAGGCCGAGTGTCCGCAATATGTCAATACAAACTCAATCTCCTCTCAGAGGGATACCCGGAGGTCATCCGAAACACGTCTGGGAACTTCACGACTATCTGAATCGATCAAAATCGTACCGCAGCCTTCAAGATCAAACACCCGAACGAGACGGGTAGATATACCCTTCTCGCACCATCTTCCTAGCCTCGAGGTAGGAAATAAACCTACCTCGCCGATACCGCGTTCTCCCACTCAACAACCTGGCCTCGTGAAATCGAACTGCATTTACTTTCTAGCCTACATTGGCGAGCAAGAAGCCAGCCAATCCATCCCCATAATCACGCCGGGTCAATCATCTCCAACTCTATCGTTTGCTAGGTCCGACGATCGTAAATGGTCGCAGACAAGCTTCCATATACCCGCTGAGCTACCACCGAATCACCATCGCGAGCTACTCGAAGTGGTTCATGGACTCGTGCTCTATCCTATCCTACTAGCAACAAGTGGAGATATATAGACAGCAGAACCCGGATCTATCAAAGCATACACATCAAACCCAGAACCGAGCAGGTACCGTGGACGACATCGCGAGGCCTCCGATCCCGCTGGCCGGACAAAGCATAAACGCGCTCGGTGACCGCTAGAATCGACCCACGCCACGCACTCGCCGCGACTCCGCTGGTCCACGAGCACCCCGGCGCAGTAATCGCAGGGATGGCAGCGCAATAAACTCGCGATCGGGCTCTACTACCGAACGCTTCACGCCTGACAAACTCTCGCGAAATGACCGCGACTACAAGATAGCAGTTCCCGAGTACGCCTCCCGTGAATGGTATTCGCCACAACGGCCACACCGAGCGGATTCGAACGTTAGCACCGCTACTCGAAACGTCCCGCCTCGGCCGCCCACCGCTCCTGGCCGCATCGAACGGTAGAGCGCTCGAACCGGCCGTGGTGCAAATCGACTTCACGATGCCGCCACCCCGAACTACCAAAAGAACCTCCCGCTCGCCTTCTTCTTCGGAGACGCTTTACCCACGGTCTCTACGCCTCACATCCCAGCATGAGCTCAAGATACTGTAAGGTCCATACCCCGGGCGGACACACCCGCACAAGACTCGCCATGTAATCATCTAGCTCGGACATAGCGATGCACTGCCCTCCATCTCTCGCTACTAAAGCAGTAGTGGACATATCGAGCCAAAGAATCAAACTCGACATCAGACTCCTCACCGCGCCCTCCTGCCTCAAAGAATAAATCTATCACCGTGCCTCCTCATCTCGCGGAGGCAAAGTGCGTGAGAGAAAAGCCTCAAAACTCATCCCATAGCGCTGCGGTATGCTCTCCCGAAAGCTCCCATGAATCAAACTAATCGATCATGTATCACGCAACCGATGCGAACTAAAGATCACGCCTCGCCTCAAGCCCCGATCACCCGCATAATCCTTCCGAATCGACGGATTAACTCCCGCGGATCATCCTCCGCCGACCCATAAAACTCCATGCTACAACTCAAGAAACTCGTAGCCTCAAACTATCTCGCCTCGTGTACTTACGGCGCGATCGAGCAGAGCTGAACTGCCGTGATCCACCTCTCTCAGACGGGCCACAACTTTAGCCAATAGTCAAGCATTCTTGTATTTCTAACCTCTCCGCCCTGTGCCGCGGGATGCGAGGTGGTACCGCGGTCTTCGCTGGGCCGGGCAAGGCTATAGAACTCGCCGCCTTCGTATAGACGGGCTCGAGCCTCGTGACTGGTGTCTCGCAGCAGCCTCCTCGCCGCTTTGCCCTTCTCTCCGCCGTTTTACGCGGAGGCATAATCATATAGAAAGGAATACGTTAGAGGGTCCAACCATAACACTTCAAAGCACCATCTCGTAACGGTAAGAATGGAAACCAACTCAATATCCTATAGCCTCGACATTATCGTGGTGCATAACACACCGATAATCAAGACTTACTAGATACGTCATAGACACTTTCCGAGGATTAATCGCTCGATACCACTTTTGTCACGATCTGCCCGGTTCGGATCGTGCTTACCGGCACCTAAGTAGTCATACACGAGTAACTGAAATATAAACCAAGACAGAAATGGGGCTTTATAAAATAAGACACAAATGTAAGAAAACGCGCTTTCGCATATATAAATAATCACGGCTTAGCAAGCTTACATCCCAACTGCATAATAGTACTGCTGCACTTCTAAGGAAATATATAACTATGGCGACAGTTCTCGCACATACCTCGATCGCATAAAACTATCTACAATGTGAGATCATACCCAAAAGTGAGCTCCTATAAGACACTTCCGAGCTCCCGACACCAACGAAAAGATCCTAAGGATGGATCTAGCACCGCCGCTTTTTACTCGCGTGATGTAACGCAGCCTCAAGCGAGGTCGCACAACAGTACAAGTATGTGAAACTATAAAGAATGAAATGAAATCAAAGTATTTAAAACCTTTTATAAATACGTGCGATACAACCGCTCAATCGCACGTAGTACACATCACAAAACAACAACAAGCATAGGAAAATCGTAATAGTCTGTTCTAGCCGCGAATGATCGGGCGCGCCAATCGCCCATAGTATCATTCTCGCGTGCCTAGTCCTCGACTTTCGCACTCCGCATAGCCACATACGGGCCCGCATTAGGTATGCTAACCCCGCATCGGGCAGCTACTCCCCAGATCATCCCCGCCTAGGCTCCCGCACTCGTATAGCTCAAAAGACTGATAATCTCATTTATAACACCGCATACTAATCCCCTCGTCAAAGCAAACACTCCGACCCGCACGATCAATCTCGACATACCGTCCTCGCATAGTCTCACAGACAGTGTAGCCGAGTAGACCTCGACTGGCAAGTAAGTCCCCTCAGATGTATCATCTCAAGTGGTAGCTACAATACTAACATATCGCCTTATCTTAAACAAATATAATCGCAGCACAGAAGAATGACCCCTTTACACAAAGATTTCCAAGACACTAACCTGCAGCATCATAATATGTCTACTTATCAAACCATCTTATTATTCTTTTCTACAATTCAATATAAGTCTTTTATAAACACATAAGCAAATCAGCTTTTTTATCTTTCTTGTTATTATACTTAACCTCCCATAAGGTTAGTATAACTCTTAAGCTTCGCTTTAAAACCAAATATTTATCTTCCGAAAATGATTCAAAGATTCTTTGAAATGCTTTCATCTTTGTTATTCGTGCTTAAGCCAGTGCATCACAGAGGTGTTATTCAGCTTAGCCACAGGCATCACATAAGTATTATTCAGCTTAAGTCAAAGACATTGCCAGAGTTATTATTCAAGAACATATGTACGCTCACCGTATCATATATTGTAAAATATCATGCTTTGGAAGATTCACATACCTTCTCAATAAAACCACCGCCAAGTCAATATGTCGCGCAGAGTCACCATAATAGCCACAGATATCTATCAAAGACTACTCAAGGTCATTCAAACAGTGGGTTCATAATTCTACTGAAGTCACAGCACTTCCTACCCGTGAGCCATATAAGTTCATCGTGGAAAACAATTCTATGTAAGTACGCTTTGATTATTCTTCTTTAAACCCTTCTTCTTCAAGTATTTAATACTTATTCTTATACTTCTACAAGATGCATTCTCTAATTCAAAAGAGGGTTAGGATTATTACTCCCTGTAAGCCCAATAATATCCTAGATAAAGTCGCTACCGAGCAAGGTTTTGCTCCTAAGTTGTAGATCTCCAAGAAACCTTAAGTTCTTTACAACTCTACAAAGTACTAAGGTATTTGGGCTAGGTATTTGCATTATAACAATACTAGAAGACAACTTCTACCAAGGAGGGGGTAGATTTGGCTAGGTTGTGTGGGTATTCTACTGCCAACCCACCAGGCCAGAGGAGGGCTTGACGAAATGGCTAATGGAGAGGAGAGGATTTTCAAGACTTGAAAGTAACTTTGTGGACGAAGAATCTTCATCTTAAGCGGGTATTTATAGTCGCCTGGCCAACCAATGGCCAAGATTTAGACAAGGCAAGGCGTGTAGGGGCGAGGATTAACTATACACAAATATCCTACTAACTCCTTTGACTTGTGTAAGGCACAAAAACGTGTCTTCCTAGCCCAAATCGCCCAACGGACGCATTTCAAGTTCATCAATCGGAGTGCCAAGGTCGCCTCCCGCTATCCAAAATGTTTCGTTTCTAAAAATCCGCAAAAATAGTAATGGCATAGCCAGAATTTTCCCTACGAAAGCCGTGGAAACGCTTCATCCTGAAACTATTCGCTTTTGAGTCATGGCCAAAAACTTTAAAAGACTTTGTACTGGTATAACAATTTTAACTCGGCTAATCATATTTGTACGTATTCCCTTACGCATATACTCGAAATACAGGTATAACAATAAGTCTCTTATCTTTTAAGAATAAGTCTCTTAACTTCTAAACCATTAAACCATTCTTTTTATCTTCTTAAGACGCTACACCTAACTTCTCATAAAGTTCGTATAACTCTTATGTTTTCAAGCCAAGTATACACTTCTTTCAAAAAGGTTTCTAATCTTTTGTATACTTCATGTTCTTATTATCACACATCAAGCTCTAGTATAAGTCAAACTGGCTTATCTTAAAAACCACAAAGCATTTCATTTACATGAGTTGTTATAACCAACTTCCAATAAACTGCTATAACACTTTATGTTTAAAAACAATCAAATACATTTAACATACGTACGCCACCGACTACATAGTTATACACATATCATGCTAGAACAGATAAGAAGAGGTTCACATACCGCGACGACATCGACTCAATAGCAAAACGCTCCCGCACTCTCAAACCGCTTGGCCACTCTAAGCCAAGCATCACTCCACACGTAGTACTACAACCTATGTGAGGCCACAAGACGCCTATTAATATCTTTGGATCCCGACGAGAATATTCTACGTAAAATTCGCAAGACCTCCCCGCAATGTAACAGAATTCTCCTCCTCTATCGAGGCCGCTACCAAGCCAACCAGGTGGTTTTACACGCTTAACCGACGTAAAATTCTATTTCACAAGAATGCTATACAAGCTCATCAGAATACACCCTAAGTAATTACGTCGCTTCATCTTAAAGTTCAAAGTAAGTCGCAAGACATCGCCGCACAACTCAGTTCAATTCTATATATAGTATACCTTAACTAGATGTTCCAACAACATGTAATTTCCAATTACAACAGAAGGTTATGAGTGTTTACCTCGATAAGCCCAAAATTATCCAAGTTATAAGTCGATCCTGAGCAAGGTTTAGCTCCTACCCGCGCTGGGCTCCAACCCGCCTCCAAATAACCCTTAGTTCTTACTAACTTACTAACACTTCAACCGACTCATGAACGTTTTCCCTAGGGTTTCATGAAGCTACAAGGAAGTATAATAGTATTGGCTTTTGTATAAGTGTAACTCGAATACTATGTATTCACAAGGTATTTGGGCATTATAACAATACTGAGAGTATTTCTATACCACAAAAAGGGGTATTTATATCGAGACAACTAGCAGTGGTATTCTCTGCCAAGGCTTCACGATGTGTGCTCTCGCCAAGCTCAACTGAGAGGGGGAGAGGACGAAAAGCTCACACTAAGAGGAGGATTTTAACACTTAACAATTCTGCATTTAAGAAGTTCATCAACTTGTATGGTATTTATAAAGTCGCCGCCGCCAACCAACGCCAAGATCACTCCTAAAGTGTTAGGCAAGTCAGTAGGCTGTGGATTAAGCCACGTGCACCTTATCCATCTACCACACAACTTGCACAAAATATCCTACCTAACCACGCCACCTATTCGCCAAGATTACCGCTCACACTCATCCAATGCGAGGTGACACGCCACCCTCCCGCTGTCCAACATGTTTCCTCCTAAAAATCCGCAAATTAGAAATGCCATAGCCGGAATTTTCCTTCGCAAGTTTAGTAAATGTTTCGGTTAAAACGACTCTTTCGCACTGTGCCCAAATTTCGAAACTTGTCAATTCTAAGGCAAAATTTAATACGCACGCCTCACGCATATTACCGGAAATACTGGTATAACATTCTCCTCTTAGAAACATTCATTCCAATGTTCCTTCATGCGGATTACGAAGAAGATCTTCTAACAGCTGCCAACGCCACGCTCGCCACTAACTAACACACGTTATTCTTTCCTTCCTTACTCGCCGCGCCTCTCCTCTAACACTTGAACTCTTCTAGTATACGCACCATACTTCGCCATCGCTTCCTTCCAACACTTGGAGTCACAACCTAAACTCGTCATCTTACTAGCTTTACTTTCCTCTAAGGCCATTCCCGGCCTTCACGAACCGATTCTCGTCGAACATATCCACAAACTCATACGACGGTCATCTAAACTCAGTCAGCACTCGCGACTCCTACCACCAAGTGACCACCCGTAATTTTACCCCACTCGAAAGCCGCGGTCAGCCCTCAACACGGCCCCAACCCGACCCACTTAACGCATCACGCCTTGCTCCCGATCCTAACAATCTTTATAAGTCATGAAAGCTACCACTTCCATCAGACACTACCCAGGACTTTATCACACAAAACGCTCTAGGCATAAAAATGCACTCCGACGATGATCACTTGCAAAACTGCACTAAGCACTACTTACATCTAAGGTCCTTCAACCTGCATATTCTAAGGTTCATCATTTTCACCTCAAGCTTACCCTTCTCACTAACCGTTCTACATCACGCTTTAGTACAAAGCTTTCCGAACATAACACTAAACACATCATCACAACATCAATACATACAAAACTCTGTAGGTTGATATACCGGAAAATAAAGGTATTCAGGACCGCTAAACTCGAACTTCCACCGCCTACCGTGGCCCGCCGTGTACGAACATCCCGCTCGCATGGAAGGTGAAAACTCCGCAACCGATCCTGCAGGTTCCGTGCTATCCTACTAGCTACCCCCGTCGGACAATTTCTCCCAAAATGGCTCCCTGGCCGCATGTGAGCAAAACAACAAACTCCCGACTAGCACGACACTCCCACCGCGAGTCTACCACAAACTGGCCACAACGAGGTAGGTGGCTTCACCGTTAACACCCTCGCCTCCCAAAATCTGAACCTCGAGCCCCTCGACCGCCCCAAAACTCGACGCCTCAAGATTGCAGACCACTCAGACCGGGCGAGGCGCATAACTAGTCTCACACGAGGCGGTCGGCTCAAAATCACCAGCGACTTCGCAGCTCGCCCTCTTCTCACGATTCCGTCATTCCGGCGATTTCTCCGCCTCACCTCTAAGTGCATAAGCTCGCACGCGCAATGTCCATGCCCTGGCCAAGAGCTACACCGAACAACTTCTTCGCTAGGTAATCATCGTGCCTCAGAATATACTTCCATGACTCGATCCTCCATACTAGTTTACTAACGCGGACGCATCGACAATGAGTCGAACTCCATCAGATCCCGCATCAGATACTCGCTTCGCCAACACCAAAAATTTGTCACCCGAGCCTCCTCATCCGTGGGCGCAAGAATGCGCAAGAAATGCCTTAGAACTCGGCCCTAAAGTTTGGCCTTATTCTCTCCCCGACGCCTCCCACGAATCAAACTAATCGATCGCGGATTACGCACCGACGCTAACTCAGACCACCGACTCGGTCTCCGAGGCCTCGATCACTCCTACGATCCACAGAATCGCCGGATTAATCTCGCGATCATCCTCGTGCCTCACCCATAAAACTCGCGGTTACACTCGTAAAATCCCGTAGTCTCAAACCGCTCGCCGCTTGAACTACGGTGCTATGGATCGAACCGCCGCGCCCATTCCGATCTCAAGTCCGCCACAACCCCCGCCATTAATCGGCTATCTCTCAGAACCCATCTCTCGCCTCTACCAGATCGAGGCTCGTATCGGGTTCTGAGATCGCACGTTTACTCAGATCTCTCCTCTCTCTGTCTCGCCTTCCCGGCTGATTGTCGGCGCGGAGGCATAATCAGAAAACGAGATACGCTGCAGGGTCCAACTTACAACATGTGCCTAAGTGCACGATCTCGTAATGAGAAGAATGGAAACTAATCCTAAATGTCCTATAGCCTCCCGACATAGATGCGTGCACAACACACCGATAATCAAGACTTACTAGACACGGCCTCGTAGACACTTTCCGAGATTAATCGCTCGATACTCACTTTTGTCACGACTCCATTCCGGCCCGTGGATCGTGCCAATTTCACTATACAAGTCTCTTTTGAAAAGTTTCATAGTTCAATGTCTTAATCTCTTTTTAAAACAACAGTAAACATATGCCATACGCGAGTAGGTTATTCTTGTTCAAAATTTGTAACGACTGCCTCGGGGCTCGCATCGTGCCTTACCCCTGCACCCTAAATGACACAACATCGAGTAATTCAGCTAACATAAAGACAATACATGAAACCAATGTAATATGACAGTTGATATGTTAAGACAAAGCAACTAAAAACGTGTTACCTTCAAAAGATATATATAAATAGTAATTTGAATACATAACCTCTACAAATTCTCGCCTACAACAAGCATTATGCACTCTCTACGAATAATACGATAACAACGACGATGTATTCTCGCCATACCCCGAATGTAAGCACTCTACCACAACAGTGGACTATACCAAGATAAGCCTCCGAGAAACGGAGCTTTCCAACGCCGAATCGTGACTCCTAAGAGCGCAGGATCAACGATCGCGTACCTTTTACCTCGGTATGAACGCACTTCAAGGAGGTCAAGATAACAGTACCGAGTATGTGGAAATCGAAATAACATCAGAAATGAAATCATAGTAGTCTATATAAAGCAGAGACATGTATGATAACCAAACTACGCTTCACAATAAATAAACAAATACAAGTCGTGACTCACGCCTCAAGTCATCACTTAAGCATAACAACGGGTCTCACGCCCACAACATCAATCGTGTTCGTGGAACACATTCCTCACCGCATGCAGCCTATGATACGAAAGTACCAAGGAACACACATGAACACCAGTCCCACTGTGTTATAATAAAACCGCACGGTAAGTACGGCGCATAGCCGACTACTAAAACCCACGCATTAACAAGCGTCATAAATCAGATTACGAGATCTGCTCTTGACTGGCCACATGATCAAAGCCGCCACTCGCTCGCAGATCTAATGCGCGCGCTTCAGCCCCGAACTTCCCGCAGCCCGCATAGGCCAATCTCATCGCCCGCATGAGGTATAACCCCGCATCGAGGGTAGCTACCCCCAGATCCGCCGACTTCGCAGTCCGCACGCTATACGGACCGCATGCCCATAAAGGACGCACTTAACTCGAACTCTCAGAGCCCGCATAGATCACCCGACCCGCATTGCAGGTATTCTCGAATCATAGTCACTAGACTCACCGAAGCCCACCCCGCAGACGGAGGGCAGCTTAATCTCCTAATCATCTCAAGAGATTTGATGAATAATACTAACATAACAAATTTATCGTTAAACAACACAAGAAAAACAAGTGGAAAACTCCTTTACACAAACATCACAAGATACTAACACACGAGCATCCTAGCATGTTTACTTATCAATCAACAAGAAAGTATTACAAGGCTATCACAAACCAACACAAATCAAGTTATACACACAGGTACTTTCTACTATATGTCAAGAAGTTCGGCTTTTATCCCCAAAGTACTTCATACATTAACTCTTTTAAAAGATACGCATTTTCACAAAAACCACACAATACCCGCAGATATGAAAATAAGAGTGATTATCTTTGAAGTAAATCAAAACACTTACCTTTGTAAAATCAAGTAACAACATTATTTTCCAAACGCCCAAGTTTGCCTAATTTCAATGTTTACGCTTTCTTATTTTAGAAAGGTTTCGTAGTTCATAGTCTTATTTATTTAGGAATATAATTTCTTTTAACAACTGAGAAACATAAACCTTATGCGAAAGTAGACATTCTTGTTTATAACAATCTTATTACAAAGAGCCTATGATCTAGAAATATCCTTTGTCTCATCTTAGCTTCTACGCAGATGAAGTTTACCGTTTTAATAATACTTAATCACAAAACATTTCCTTTTATTAACGCCGCAGTTGGTTTGTCGATACACATTCGATTTCCAAATCAAGAAACATTCTTAAGCCGTTATACCTAACTTCCCATAAAGCTAGTATAACTCTTAAGTTTTCAAAACTAAGTATTACTTCTTCTTTCAAAATGATTCAAAATCTTTCAAATACTTCAAGTTCTTTATTATCACATAACCAACCAGCTTATAGTTCAAATCACTACCTTTTAAAACCACAAGTATTTTCTTACCTACATAAAGTCATGAGAATCAACTTCCCATAAAGCCGTTATAACACTTTATGTTTTAGACCAATCAAATACATTTAACACGACGCTTCACCGCATACATAGTTACACATATATCATGCTGTAAGAGATAGGAAGAGGTTCACATACCTCGCGACGGCATCGACTAATAGCAAAACGCTCCAAGTACTTCCAACCGCTGGCTACTCCTGCCGTAGATCGCGCCACACGTAGTACTTCAACCTATAAGGCCACAAGGCGCTTATTAACATTTAGATCTCTTCAGAGAACATTCTACGTAAAATTCGCAAGACTCTCCCCGCAACAAACAGAATCTCCTCCTCTATCTGGCCGCCACCAAGCCAACCGGGGTTATACGCCTAATCCGGACGTGCACACCCTACCTCACGTAAAAGCTACACAAGCTCATCTGAATACACCCCATGTAATTACAGCCAAAGATTTCTTCAAAAGGTTTCTATTATTCAAAGCTTAAGTCAAAAGACATCATTATAACAACGCTCGCTTCTATATATAGTATACTTCAACTATATAGTCTAACAATCATGTAATTTCCAATTACAATGTAGGACAAGATATTTACCTCGATAAGCCCATAATTATCCAAGTATAAAGTCGATCCCGGCAACGCTTAGCCCAACTCCGCGCCCAACCCGCTCTAAACCACCCTTAGAAGTTCTAACCAACTTCTACATACTACTCCAACTAACCATGGAGATTTTCCTTGTGGTTTTGGTTTGCAGGACCGACGGAAGTATAATAGTATAACTGGCTTTGTATAGGTATAACCTTAGAATACTACATGCGTATACTACCAAGGTAATTGGGCATTATAACAATACTTTGAGAGTATTTCTACCAAGAGGTGTATACTTCTCGCCTACCCCACTGTGTGGGGATTCTCGCCTGGGAAAGAACTCTCGCGACAATGCCTTCTCAAAGGGAGGCGGGACTAAACAACTACACAAAGAAGCTTGAGGATTTTAACACTTAAGGAATTTTAGGAACGGATGAATAAGTCTTCCAAAGTGGGGTATTTATAGTAAGCTGCGCCAACCAACGGCCAAGATCTAGCCAAGTGCTACGCAAGCAGGCCTAGATCATGCCAAGTGCACCTTATCCATCTACCCACAAAATATCCTACCAACTACTTGACAAAGCCAAGCAATTGGCCCACTCTACCGCCACCAATGAGAGGTGCCATGGCGCCTCTGTTGGTCCAAATGTTTCGCCTCTGAAAAATCCGCAAAATTAAAAATGACATAGCCGGAATTTTCCTACGTAAAGTCGTGGAAACGCTTTGTCGAAAAACGACTCTAACCGGTCAGGCAATAAAACAATTCGCCAAGCCTTATTCTCAAGTTCAATTTTCTACGCACGCCCCACGCATATACTGGAAATACGGGTATAACATTCTCCTTCCTTAGAAACATTCGCCCCAATGTTCCTTCTAAGTCTCAAAACAAACACGCGCCAAAAGATAGTCTTCATCGCTATACTTATGAACAATCCCGCCACACATGGCCACTGAACCAACTTGCAAAATACTTACCTCCAAGTCCACGAGGAAACACTCTAACATCACCATAAAACACCTCTCACCGGTCTAAAATATACTTCCTTCAGACCTTCTTTTACACAAAAAGAAAATGATCACATCTATGCTCGCGATACTCACCGATACCACCTTTGTCACTTTGTCGCGAGGTTCTAGTGTCACTCCGCGACCCAACAAATGGTACCGATCGCATGCGATCCTCGAGGTTGTCGACACTCAACTCTTACCATATTTCGATATCGCTCGCTTCTAAAACTCCGGTTACTTATCTCTAACGTGGTCATCATTAACTGGAACACTGACGGATCTCCAATACTTTCCAACATATCAATACGAAGACCGGACGCATCGCTTCCTAAGCCTGACGCAAAGCTAACATATAGGCAACCCGCCTATTCTTCATGAACTCGTGCGGCTCAGCAACTCCTGCTAAGTTCTCGCTTTCCAAAACTCGCCACACCCAACCCGGTGGTACTTTCAAGAAGACCGACCACAACTCAACTCTAAGCTGCCGCCGATTATCCGCATCGATTTCTCCGAGCCGCCGTAACCTCTTCTAGACAAGCTTTACTCTATCCACAATCACCGGAACAAGCTCCTCAACCAACTATCTCAATCTCGCCAACATCGAACCAATAGACCTACGATTTACACATCCGCCTACAAGGCTTCATAAGGCGACATCCGAACACCGAAATGGTAGCTTAAACACTCTCCACAGAGACAACAATCCCACAACTACCTCAAATTCACACACCGCCCGAGGCGAACGTGATTCTCGAGACTCACCCGAGTTCTTAACCCCGCTGTAAAACTTCCAAACAAAAACAGCTGCACTGGCTCCACAGTTCGACATAAGGTGAAGGTAGGCACCTCGTGCAGCCTTACAACCTTTCTGATAAAATCAACACTGCCGAGTAAACGTCTTTGCTAAGACAAGACTACTGACTTCCCGCCCGACCATCGTCGAACGATCCACGAGTTCAGACGTTAACCAACTTGGGCCTAACACCCGGATCTCTACCACAAGGCGGACCACCACAAACTGACCTCACCACCATACATGCCGCTGGTTGACCCGCAACGTGGCCTCAACTCCACCCACAACGCCGCAAAACGCTAGCTCCCCAAGGAAAACTCTCACTAATCACGCTACGAAACCCAGCTGTCTTCTTAGCTCAACTACCCTTCATTCCACACTACTCGTGACTTATCCCAAGACATAGCTCACGTGCACTATGCACTCCTATAAGGGTCAAACATGAACACTACACCTTTACTCGACGGCCTTACCTCAAGGTCTCCACGATAAAACTCCCAAGGCTCACACCTTCTCTATCCCCAAATCTTACTCGTTAACTAACCAAGATTTCTAATTACAATTTACACCATGCTATCGTATAACACTTAAGGCATACTCACCTTATCACACATACTAAACCCTGCAGGTTAAAGATCTATCTGATTCATCGGCTTCACTTCCTTAGTCGCTCTAGTCAAACCTACCTCCGTAGGCACATAAAGTGAGACGCATTTAACTACCCACCGATCTCAAGGCCGAGTCCTCCTACTAGACATCCTTCACATACGGCCCTCGACGGCCGCAAACAAGTACCAACTAAAAGAGGACATTCTCGGACGACGTCATTACACCTGAACACTGGGAAAATCAATCCACTGCCGGAACCTACGCAGAAGTCAACCTAAGCTCGAGCTCACTAACTCTCGATACCCTAACGCCCCGACCCTGCAGGACCTTTCGCACCGTGGACGCGCATAACGATTCGCCGCGAGGCGATTCGCCGAAGTTACCAAAGCGACTCGCCGCTCGCCTCTTCGCCCTTCGTTAACCCGCCGATTCTACGCTGGCCACGCGCATAAGCCCGCATACGTGCCATGCTCGCCTAATCAAGAACTTACTTCGCACAACCTTCTCGCCGATATTCATCAAGACTCGTGCACATCGTATACTCTCCGTAGTCAAATCCATAGCTTAGTAATAGGTCGCCTCCTTGAAATCTATATTCTCCGCTCCCGCCGCGAACTGGCGTTCAAACATCATGGCCGCAGAGGGAATCGCCGCCGCTGCATAATCACGGGCCAGTGACGCCGCAAAACTCCCGAACGGGCACCACCTCTGTGATGATCGGGCCCGTGCCTCAGAATCTCTCAGATTTACTCGCAGCCTCGGCCGCTTTGCCCTCCTCGGGCTGGCCGCCACGCGAGGCATAACGGTAGGGAAAGAAATACGTTGAGGGTCCAACTTACAACACACCTCTAAGGCACGATCTCAGAGTGAGAAGAATGGGAAACCAATCCTAAATATCCTATAGCCTCCTCGACATCAAGGTGGCGCACAACACACCGATAATCAAGACTTCATCGATACGGCCAGACACTTTCCGAGGATTAATCGCTTCGATACCACTTGTAACGACTGCTCGGTTCACATCGTGCCTTACCCCGGCACCCTAGTGACACAACATCGAGTAATCAACAAATATAAAGACAATACATGAAACCAATGTAATATGACAGAAAATAGAAGACAAAGCAACTAAAATCACTTCTTCAAAATATATATAAATAGCAATTTGAATCAGCTATAACCTCTTACAAATTCTGCTCCTCAACAAGATTACATGCACTTACTAATAATATGATAAATAACGATTTCCGGACAGATTCTTCGCCATACCTCGAATGTAAGCAACTACCATAACAGACTATACTAAGATAAGCCTCCGAGAAACGGAGCTTTCCCAACGCCGAATCAGGACCTCAAGAGCAGATCAACGATCTGTGTACCTTTACTCGCAGATTGAACGCACTTCGGGCGAGGTCGCATAACAAATTTAGTATGTGAAATCAAATAACATCAGAATGAAATCATAGTAGTCTATATAAAGTGGTGAGACACGTATGATAACCAAACTACAGCTCACAATAAATAAATAAATATGTCAAGTCGTGACTCACGCTCAAGTCATCACTTACATAACAACGGGTCTCACGCCTACAACATCAATCGTGCCTCTGGAACACATTCTCACGCATAGCATGATACGAAAGTATTTCGGAACACACACGAACACCAGTCCCACTGTGTTATAATAAAACTGCATTTGGTAAGTACGGCGCATAGCCGACTACTAAAACTCCATGCACTACAAGTCATAAATCAGATTACGAGATCTGCTTAGACCATTACATGATCAAAGCCGCCACCGCCTGCAGATCTAAATGCGCGCGCCTAGCCTCTAACTTCCCGCACTCCGCATAGGCCAATCTCATCGCCCGCATGGTGTATAACCCCGCATCGAGGTAGCTACTCCAGATCCGCTCGACTTCGCAATTGCACGCTATACGGACCGCATGCCCATAAAGGACGACCCTAACCTCGAACTCTCAGCTCCGATAGATCACCCGACCCGCATGAGGTATTCTCCAATCATAGGTCACTAGACCCGCCCGAAGTCTACCCCAGACGGAGGGCGCTTATCCTCCGAATCATCTCAAGAGACGAGGATGAATAATACTAACATAATACTTTATCGTTAAACAACACAAGAAAACAAGGGAAAACTTTACACAAACATCACAAGATACTAACACACGTGAAGATCCTAGCATGCTTACTTATCAATCAACAAGAAAGTATTACAAGGCTATCACAAACCAACACAAATCAAGTTATACACACAGGTACTTTCTACTATATGTCGCAGTCGGTTTTTATCCCCAAAGTACTTCATACATTAACTCTTTAAAAGATACGCATTTCACAAAAACCACACAATACCCGCAGATATAAAAATAGAGGATTATCTCAAGTAAATCAAAACACTTACCTTTGTAAAATCAAGTAACAACATTATTTTCCAAACGCCCAAGTTTGCCTAATTTCGAATGTTTACGCTTTATTTTAGAAAGGTTTCAGAGTTCATAGTCTTATTTATTTAGGAATATAATTCTCTTTAACAACTGAGAAACATAAACCTTATGCTGTGAGTAGACATTCTTGTTTATAATAATCTTATTACAGAATCATGATCTAGGAAATATCCTTTGTCTCATCTTAGCTTCTATGCAGATAAAGTTTCAATCGTTTTAATAATACTTAACTGCCAAAACATTTCTATTAACGCCGCACGTTTGTCGATACACATTCCGATTTCCAAATCAAGAAACATTCTTAAGCCGCTATACCTAACTTCCCATAAAGCTAGTATAACTCTTAAGTTTTCAAAAACTAAGTATTTCTTCTTTCAAATGATTCAAAAATCTTTGAAATACTTCAAGTTCTTTATTATCACATAACCAACCGCTATAGTTCAAATCGCCACTTTAAAACCACAAGTATTTTCTTACCTACATAAAGTGCTATAACTAACTTCCCATAAAGCCGCTATAACACTTTATGTTTTAGACCAATCAAATACATTTAACACGCAGACGTTCATCTTACCAGATTATAGTTACACATATATCACGCTAGGAAGAGATAGAAGAGGTTCACATACCTTGCGACGAGCATCGACTAATAGCAAAACGCCTCCAAGTATTTCCAACCGCCATACTCCTTAGTTCCGCCGAGATCGCGCCACACGTAGTACTTCAACCTATAAGGCCACGCGCTTTATTAACATTTAGATCTCTTCAGAGAACATTCTACGTAAAAATTCGAAGACTCTCCCCAACAACAGAATCTCCTCTATCGGCCGGCCACCAAGCCAACCAGGGGTTATACGCCTAATCCGACGTACAATTCTACCTCGCAGAAAGTTACACAAGTTCATCAGAATACCCTATGTAATTACGCCTAGATTTTCTTCGGTGCTTCTTATTATTCAGCTTAAGTCAAAAGACATCGCTGATAACAACGTCATTTCTATATATAGTATACTTCAACTATATAGCTCCAACAATCATGTAATTTCCAATTACAATAGAGGACAAGATATTTACCTCGGATAAGCCCATAATTATCCAAGTATAAAGTCGATCCTCGGGCAACGCTTAGCTCCAACTCCGCGCCTCCAACCCGCTCTAAACCACCCTTAGAAGTTCTAACCAACTTCTACATACTACTCCAACTAACCACGAGATTTTCCTGTGGTTTGCCTGGGTGACCACGGGAAGTATAATAGTATAACCGGCTTTTGATAGGTATAACCTTAGAATACTATGTGGTATACGCTAAGGTAATTGGGCATTATAACAATACTTTGAGAGTATTTCTACCAAGAGTGGAGTATACCCCTTTCTACTCCCACTGTGGGGATTCTCGCCAAGTGGAAAGAACCCTACGACAAGGCCTTCTCAAAGGGGAAGGGTGGGACGAAACAACTACACAAAGGGGCGGAGGATTTTAACACTTAAGGAATTTTAGGAACGGATTAAGTCTTCCAAAGCGGTATTTATAGATGTGCTACAAGCCAAAGCCAACCAACGCCAAGATCTAGCCAAGTGCTATGCAAGCAGTAGTGGCCCAGATCATGCCAAGTGCACCTTATCCATCTACCCACAAATATCCTACCAACTACTTGACAAAAGCCAAGCAATTGGCTCCACTCTATCACACCAAGAGAGTGGGCTGCGCGCCTCGTTCCTCACGTCCAAAATGTTTCGCCTCTAAAAACCGCAAAAATTAAAATGACATAGCCGGAATTTTCCCTACGAAAGTCGTGGAAACGCTTTGGTAAAAACGACTTAACCGGTCAGGCATAAAACAATTCGCCAAGCCTTATTCTCAAGTTCACTTTCTTACGCACGCCCCACGCATATACTCGAAATACGGTATGGGCATTTCCTTCTAGAAACATGATCGCCCCGAACGCCTTCTAAGTCTTAAAACAAATACATGCGCCAAAAGATAGCCTTTCACCGCTATACTTAAGTAGAACAATCCTCAAGTACATACGGCTACTCTTTCAACCAACTTCATACACAAAATACTTACTTCCTCCAAGTCCACGAGGAAACACTCTCTAACATCACCATAAAACACCTCTCACCGGTCTAAAATATACTTCGCACACCTCTTTTACACAAAAAGAGAAACGATCACATCTATGCTCGCGATAACCATCGATACCACCTTTGTCACTTTGTCGCGAGGTTCTGAGTGTCATCCGCCACCTAACAAATGGTACCGGATCAGACGCGATTCCCCGAGGTTGTCAGACACTGAATCCTTTACCATATTTCCGAGCATCGCTTCGCCTAAAACTCTGGTTGGTTACTATCTCTAACGCTACATTATTACATCTGAACACTGACGGATCTCCAATATCAACATATCAATACGAAAGATCTGACATACCGCCTCCTAAGTCGGATTACAGCAGGTAAAGTTAAATATACAGCAACCCGGCCTATTCTCTTCAGCCGAACTCGTGCGGCCCTGTAGCAATCTCGCTAAGTTCTCCTCTGCTTTCCAAAACATCACACCCAACCCGGGTGGTACTTTCAAGAAGACCGACCATTAACTCCGAACCTAAGCGCCATTGCCGATTATCCGCGACTCGATTTCTCCCGAGCCGCTGTAACCTCGGGATCTAGACAAGCGCCTTACCTATCCACAGCCTCAAATTGGCCGGAAGCTTCGTAACCAACTATCCGGACCTTTGCCAACATCGAACCAATAGACCGGCGATTTACAGATCCGCCTCATGGCGTTTTCAAGGCGACATCCAATAATCGGGAATGGTAGTTAAACACTCCTCCATGGTGAGATACAACAATCCCCATTAACTACCCCAAATTCATTATTAACGCCTAGGATAACGCGGATTTGAGACTCACCAGCTCAATCGCTTGCAAACTTCCAGAACAAAAACACAGACTGGCCTCCAATCGTTCACATAAAAGGGCAGGCACCTCGTGGCAGCCTTACAACCTTCCGACAAAATCAACATCGCCGAGTAAACGGTTCTTGCAAGACAGCATTTAACACCTCTCGCCCGGATCATCGTCGAATGCATCCAATGAAATTGATACTGGCAATTAAACTCGCCTAACACCAGACTTACCATAAAAGTGCATCACCGCATAAATCGACCCCACCACCATACACGCCGCGGCCGACTAACGCCGCCTCAACCCGACCCGCGAACGCCGCAAAACGCCAAGTAGCTCCCCGGCGAAAACTCACTAATCACGCTACGAAATCCAAACGCCTTAGCCTAAATTTACCCTCTTCATTCCACACTACTCGTGACTTATCCCAAGACATAGCTCACGTGCACTATGCATTCCTATAAGTACACAACACGCACACTACACCTTTACCGACGGCTTTACCTCTAAGGTCTCCCCACGATAAAACTCTAAGGTCTGCACCTCTCTATCCCCAAATCTTACTGCGAACCAAATCCAGATTTCTACTACAATTTATACACTACGCTATCGTAATATAACATCTAATGATACTCACCTTATCACACATACTAAATCTTGCAGGTTAAAAGATCATCTCAGATCATCGCCACCTCAGTCGCT